>CM053622.1:547025536-547051581 GCA_028646595.1 Phalanger gymnotis
GGGGGGGGGGAGGAAATGGGGAGAAAATTTGTAATTCAAATGCCTGTGAAAATCAATGCTGAAAACCAAACATGTCAAAAATAAATTAAAAAAAAAAGCTAAAGTTGTCTCTGACTGCTGAGTGCTAGCCTAAATCTCTTCTCCGGGTCCTCGTAATCTTTTGACCATTAAATCTCAAGGTCAGTGCTTGTGGGGCTTCCTGGGATGCTTTGGAAACACCTAATATTCAATGAGCATGTAACTACTGATGGTGGTAAAGGGTGGCAGTGTTATATAGTGTGAATGTGTGTGTGTGTACATGTCTCTCCTTCTGTATGTATGTCTCTTTATACGTCTGTCTCTCTATATACATACATGTATATATACTTATATGTATGTGTGTATATATGTATATATATGTATATGTGTATACATACATATATGTCTCTCCCTCTATATGTATGTCTCTCTATGTGTCTGTCTGTCTGTCTTTCCATATGTATACATATACATAAATACACACATATGTGTGTGTGTATATATTCTTTCCCTTCCCTTCCCCTCTGCCATTTATCACATGCATGACTTTGGACAATTCACTTGACATTTTTGAGTCTCATTTTCTTCGTCTGTATTCTGTATATATCTCTTTTATATCCATAGTTGTTTTCAAGTTTTTTCCCCATTGGACTATAAGTTACTTGAGAGCAGGGACATTTTTTCTTTCCTTTCTTTGTATTATTAATAATGATCAAATTTCTGGTGTATAGCAGATTCTTAATAAGCATTTATGGATTGATTGATTGGCTAGATTTACTTGAGGATAAAGTAAATCTTTTTGCTCAAAATCTATGATTCTGTGATGGCACCTTTTACTGTAATGCTAGCTGCTGCAGAGGGATTTGTGACTTTAATATGTTTCCTAGGGAATTGGAGCCCTGGGGTTTTCAGGAAGATAATTTGGGCTCTTTGAGGTCCCTGCCCATTTCCTTTGCTGCTGTACTTCCAGAATAAGGGTGCTTCCCAAGGGCATCCTCCCAGAAGGCACCATGCTGGGCAGTCGCCAGTGGCCTGGGTATTCCAAGGGAAAATTAAATTTTGTTCTCCATGCCTGTCACTCTGCCATTGTCCAGCGAAGGATTGGAGGTTTTGTTTGTCTTCAAATGAACATGCTGACACATTGTCCTTCGACATCTTACTGCTGAGCCTGACCAATATAGTTGGGAAAGAAAGGAGAGACCCTCAAGAAAGGAGACCGGAAGAATGTCTTGTCCAGCCTGAAAGAGCCATTCAGCCAAGCAGGAAAAGGGAGAAAAAGCTCATTAAATCAGCCACTCAAGAAGGTGCCCATATGAAGGTATAGTAATGAGCAGGGAGGTGTTATTGCTCATCCTTCCCCAGGCTAGGCCAAGGATGGACCTGATCCTTCCAGATAGATGTTCTGTCTTGCCTAGAGTCCTCTTACGCATTCCAATCCTGGCATCTCTACTTGTTACTGGAGTAATTGTGAATAGACATTTTTTTTGTATTGATAATTAGGGGAGGGAACAGATGGTGAAGGCTTATTTTAAAGTAATGTGCCCATTAAGGAAAAATCTACTGAGTCCAGCTGTAGAGTTGTTATGCCAAACAGGGTGCCTGGCTCCCTCTCAAGGGCTTGGGGCCTTCTTGCTGACTTCCAGACTGAAGAAAGTTTCTTCTTTGGGTAATTGATAAGGAGTCATGGACCGGGCAGATTAATAGGGCACACAGTCCAAGCAGCATAGTTCAGGCGATGGCCTCCTGCCCTGAGGGAGGGGATGAGCAAGCTTTATGGAACTAACTCTGGCAGGAAGTCTAATGTTCCTGAAGAGGGATAGGGACTATTACTGTGATTTCCATTGGTGAAGGGAACTCCCGAACGAGGCATCTTCTTCCACTAGTTCGTGTTGGAAGTTTTTCTGCAATTTATAGTTTTACACCATAGATCCTGAGCCTGTTTTATGTCATGGACTTCTTAGCCAGTCTGGTGAAAACTATATTAAACTTCTCAGTGTGATGTTTTGTAACATAATTGGAGGGAATGCTAAAATTCAATTAGAAGTTAACAATAGGAAATATATTTTTTTTCCACATTCAAGTTCATAGATCCCATGAAATCTCCCTATGTACTCCTTGGGCAGGGGTCTTTGGGCTCCAGGTTAAGAACCCCCTTCTTAGACTATAGACAGTTATTTGGGGCACTGATAGGTTACCACAAAACCATTATGTATCAAAGGCAGAACTCAGACCCAGATCTTCTTGCTTCTAAAGCCAACCTTATTCATTATAACATACGACCTCTGTTATTTGCACTTCAGTGCTGGGGTTGCCCGTCTGCCGATTTGAAAGTAAAATGGTAGGAGAGGTTAAAGAACTGGTTTGCACATCAGTCAGTGTCTGGCATACACTGTCTTGTGACCTTAAGTAAGTCACTTAAACTTTTACTACTTCAGGAAACCCTCTAAGATGGTAAGATGCTTCGTTGGCAGTGTGGCATCACGGATAGGATACTGGGTGGGGACCCAAGAAGCCATGGGTGCAAACTATGCCTCAGAAGCTTGCTAGCTGTGTGACCTAGAGCAAATCATTTGAGCCTTACTTTCCTCATTTGCATATGACACCTAACACACAAGGTCATTGTGAGGATCAAACAAAAGGATGCCTGCTCGAAGTACTCTGCAATCCCAAAGTACTACACAAAATTAGGACTTTGGTACTAATTATATATATAATTACTATATAATATATAAAAGTACTATATCATATATAGTACTATGGCATATATCAGATTATACATAATATAAATACTATATAATATTGATATATAATATAATATATGATAAACACATAAATACTATATAATAAAATATATATAACAAAATCAGCACATATATATATATATATACTCTATATTTATACTATAAATATTAATTCTTACTAGATTTGGTGGAATGAGTTTTCTTGCTGGGAGCCCCTATACCAATGAAACCACTGGTTTAGACAAAATAACATGTTTATTAGGAAGGTTTTCTCTACTGTAACCCATGGGGTAGCAGACTGTGTGGCACAGAAATAGCAATTAAGTAACAGCTTCTATTTGTACATAGTAAACGCTTGATACTTTTTCATTCATTGATAGTTACATAGAGCTTTAAGGTTTACAAAATGTTTTCCTCACCACAAGCCTGGGAAATAGAGTCAGCAAGTACCACCCACATTTTACAGAGGAAGAAACAGGCTCAGAGAGAGGTTACATGATTTATCCAGGACCACAAAACCAGTCTACGTCTGAGCCAGTACTGGAACCCTGATCTTTACCAGATACCAAGCCCAGGATTTTGTTTTTCCATGATGTCTCTCTTTGGGGGCTTGGAAAATGTTTTTAGTATGATATAGATGAGGAAGATGATGAGGACAAGCATAAGGAGAGACCATCAGTCTTGATCTGAATTTCATGATTTCAGTTTCCATGACACTGTTTGATCTTGTGTAAATTTTCTTACTAGCTCTCTGCCCTTGATGTGACTCCTTGAATCTCCATCACAGGGATCTTATTTTTGAAATAAATGAAACTAGTGGGAAATGCTCTTCTAACCTTTCCTTGTCTCTCTCAAGGGTACTACCACCCTTCCAGTTAGCAAAGGTCAAAACCTTGGTGTCATCCCTGACCCCTCATTCTCCCTCCTCTTACCTATCTAATCAGTTACCAGACTTTATCTATTCTATCTCTAAATTTCCCAGATATCTCCACTTCTTTCCACTCACATGGTCACCACCCCCCTGCCCTGGCCAGCTCAGAGCCCACTGGAGTTCTTGCAGTAGGGTTCTAATTGATCTCTCTGCCTCGAGGCTGTCGCCGCTTCAACCTATCTTTCATACAGCTGCCAAAGGAATGTTATTAGAGCATGTTATTAATGTTATCTAATGTTATTAGAGTTATTAGGGAGTGACTATTTCACTCCGCAGCTTAATAACTCCAGTGGCTCCCTATTACCCCTACTATCAAGTGCAAATGCCTGTGTTTGTCATTTCAAGCCCTTTAAAACTGGCTCCAATCTGAAATAATAATAGCACCTCCCTCCCAGGGTTGTTGGGAGGATCAAATCAGATTAAAAATCGTAAAGGACTTAGCACAGTATCTGGTGCATAGTAGGTGCTATATAAATGTTAGCTATTATTAATATATTATTGCCTTTTAGCCTTTGTGGATCATTCCTTTTTATGCATTTTATGGTATATTCATGCCGGCCACCTTGCTGTTCCTCACACGTCTCATTCCTAGCATGGGGGCTACGTCCCACGCCTAGAATGTAGACCCTCCTCCCCTCTACCTCTTAGCATCCTTAATTTCCCTCAAAGCGCAACTTAAGTACCACCTCCTTCATGAGACCTTACCTTATCCCCCTCCCTCTGATCTGCTAGTGCCCTCAAATTACTTTTCTCTATTATATCTATTATGCACAATGTCTTTACATATGTATAATATATATAGTATGTCTTTATATGTATTTTGTCTCTCTACATACATATATATGTATATGTATATATGTATACACATACATATATACATATACATATATATATGTATATATATATATATATATATACACATCTATCTATCTATCTATCTCTGTATAATATTGTTTTCCCCTACATGGAATTTAAGCTCCTTGATGACAGGGACTGTTTTATTTTTATCTTTGCATTCCCAGTCCTTGGGCATACAGCAGGTGCTTAATTAACATTTGTTGATTGATCGATTTTGGGGGCTGCAGTTTGATCTGAACTAAAGGAAAAAATTTAGGGCTGGAAAATGGAGGTGAAGCAGGCATGGGGCGGGGGGCTGCCTGTGCGAAGGGCAGTGTTGGGAGATAGAATGTCATGTGTGAGGACTAGAAAGCCAGTTTGGGCTGCACATAAGTGTGTGTGGAGAGTATTGCGTAATAAGCTTAGAGATGTAAGGTTAGTGGAGAAAAACAAAACAAGTCACTTTTTGATTCTTTATGTTAATAGAGAGCAGTAGTGCAAATAATCCAAAGAATACCAAAATCATTTATATGTGTTTTTCAGAAGCACTTGCTTACACTTTGCTTAGGTGAATATTAAAAAAAAACTGTGGTTTGCATTTCTTGAGCACGCTTCAGCCAGCCTGTCCTGGGAGGTAGTCGAGAACCTTCTCTGTGACAGGGGAAGACTGGCCTAGAATTAAAAATGGGTTATTTTGATCCTCTCAGTACTACTTTTAGAGAGGCTGTGATGCTGCCCTGCTCCCTCCTTTCCATGTGAGCTCTTGTTCCCTTCAATGTGCACCGGAAGGACCGCAGGATGGGGAGTGAGAACTGGGTTTTAACTTGACACAGCCTCTCACAAACTGGGCTGCTTTGGGCAAGTTCCTTGCTTAATCTCTTTGTTTCTCAATTTTGTGATCTATGAAAGAGAGGTGGTACTGCACTACAAGACCTAAAACTTTCTATGCTTCTATAACTTCTTTTCCCATAGAGGAGGGTCCACTTTCTCCAGTACTAACATTATTTCATCCTTCAATTGCAAATCTCTAAAGGGCAGGGACTTCACCATCTCCATGGTAAATCCAATCCATAATAGTCTAGTGTCATGAACACAGCAGACAATCAATAAATTTTTTGATAATGATTGACTTGGGCTTCTGATGTACCAACCTCTCTCTTGTTATAACTAAGGACACGTGCTTTTAAGGATATTCTGGGGTTGGGGAAATCTGGGGAAAACCCTGATGCTTGGCAAAGCTTTCTAAATACATTTAGACCTGCTGACTTCTAATCAACCTGTTTGAGCCAAATGGGTCAAGCATTAAATGAATTGAACTAAGTAGAGGGAGGAGAGGAGAGAAACTGAGCTAGAGCAGACAGCATTTGGGCTGAGATAATGAGGCATGATTTCATGGAGAGTGTAGAGGAAAACTAGCTAACTAGGAGTCAGAACTTGAACCCCCTTTCCATTTTGGTGGTGAGAAGTTAAGAAAGGAGATTCAGATGCTGGGTGTTCTTAGAATCTGACTTTGGCAGGGTGTTATGGCACAAGCTACTGGGGAAGCTGAGACTGGTAGATCTCTTCAGCCAGGAGTTTGGGGCTGCCATGAGCTAAGCCAATTCAGGGTTCAAGACAATCCAAGTTCATCATTAATATAGTGAGTTCCTGGAGCAGGGGGACCATTAGGTTGCCTAAAGGAGGGCACATCGGCCCAGATTGGAAATGGAGCCAATAAAAGCTCTTGAGCTGATCAGAGAAGGGACTGCCCATGAGTAACCTCTGCACTTCCAGCCTGGATAAAAGAGGGAGATCCATATTTTTAAAAGGAGAGCTATTATTTTGAGGTAGGATTCTTAATCTTTCTTTGTGTGAAAGACCCATTTGACATTCCGGTAAATCTTATGTAACCCCTTTTCATAATAATATTTTAAATCCATAAAATGAAATACATGGACTTTTTCCCATCCAAGTTCATGGACCTCCTGAAATATCTCTATGTACCTGTTATTTATAAAGAGAACAGGTAGGAGAAGCCCCATGGAGCTGCCATGCTGAGTCAACAGCCTACTTCACTCACTCCTAAGGCCAGCTTTAGAGTTACTAAGTACTTTACAAAAATTATCTCATTTGAACCTCCAAACAACCCTGTGAGGTCCATAGTAGAAACAGAAGGTACTGGCAAATATTTAACAACCAGATCTCTGGAAAAAAAAACTGTGTATGACACATTTTAAATTTTAATCTACATTTTAAACATTTTCTCCATCACTTCATCAAGTCTAGACAATCAGCAAAACAATAAATCCAGCCCTGCTTTGTAAGATATGATAATTTCTGAGGTATAAATGCTTACATTGAAAATTTAACAATCAGATGTGAAGAACTACTTCAAACTGTTTCCAACATACCCCAGGCCTCCCATCTATCTTATAGATGAGAAATAGGCTGGCAAAGGTAAAGTGACTTGCCTGGGGTCACATAACCAGTGAGGCTCAGAGTCAGAAATCAAATGTGGGTCCAGTGTTCTTTCCATTATACCATGATTAATCGATCAACCAACAAGTATATATTAAGCACTATTACATGCAAGGTATACGGTTTTTATTTTTTATTTCTCTTTTTTTCTACTAGAATAGAGTTGTAGCATTTTACATAGAATCTTCCTATACACGAGAAGTTGCCACTGTGGTGGTGTATCCTAAGAGAAGAGAAATAGTCAAAGTTTTTTTTAATCGGTTTCTTTACAAAAGTTAATTTGCCAGAATGGAGAGCACCTGCTCCTCTCCATGCCTCAACTAGGAGGGCAGGGATCTACTGTCCAATCTATGAGCTCCAGAGTGAGTTGGGTTTAAGGCTTGGTTTTTGAGAGAGAAATCTAGCCAGTAAACCCAAAGTTGAGGAGGCAGCCTGCAGCCATGGAAATGGAGCACAGAGAGGAGGCAGAGGCAGAGGCAGAAGCAGAGGCCACTCACAGGTTGTGTTTGTCCTTCCTTTTCAAACAGGACCATGACATCAGGGAAATGATGACATGACTAGCAGTTGACTTTGATTTGAGTGAGGAAGGCCTGTAGTAATGATCATCATGATATAGAGTGTTAGAAGTCTTAGTGCAGTTTTAAGATTTAAAAGAGGACTTGGGTTCAGATTTCACCCCTGATGCTCACTATCTATGTTACCTTGGTCAAGTCATTTAGTTTCTTTGGGCCTCAGTTTCCTGATCTATAAAATGAGCAATTTAGATTAGATAGCCTCTGGGGTCCCTTCTAGGTCTAATATTAATAATTGGTATTCATGTGGTGCTTTAATATTTACAAAGCCTTTTACAAACATTATCTCATCTGTTCCTTACAACAGCTATACGAGGTAGGCACTTTTATTATCTCCTTCTTACAGATGAAGAAACCAAGGCAGATAGAGGTTAAGTGACTTGCCAGGGGTCACATAGCTAGTAAGGGTCTGAAGTGGGGTTGGAACTCAGATTTTCTTTACTTCAAGTTCAGCCCTTGTCTAGATCTGTGAGTCTACCCAGCAAGAGACATGGCAGTGCTGGAATCCATAGGAGCCCAGATCCTCTGACCCCCAACCCGGGACTCTTTCCTATGTCCCATCCATGCAGCACTTCAAAGTCTTTATCAGTTATTTTAAATAAACAGGTTGGAGACATGGAATGGTACCAGTCCTTCCTCCAGGGACTTGACCATATTTGACACTTGCTGGCTGCACATGTGAGTGCGTACCTTTTGATAGATTTTCTTCCTGCCTTTCCTGCTCCCTTTGGTGTTGATCCAGGTTAACACTCTAAGCCCAAGAGAGATGGAGGATGGGAACCAATTGCCAGGAGCATCCAGGCCCCAGGGGAGTTCTGCTTGAACTTTCTTCTCACCCGAGCTCTGGAAACCCAGCCTGGGATGCCTTTAAGACAATTAGGTAGGCATCTGCTACTACCCCTAAATCTCACAGGAAACATTTAAACACAAAGGAACAGGGATGGCTCTGCTTTTCAAAGTCCTCGGGGAAAGAGGTTTATGCCACAGAAACTATTTAGGATCTCAGGAAGTACTTTATGTGAAGATCTAATCAATAAGGTCAATTGGGAAACACAAGTGCTTTCTTTCTGGGATCAGGTGAGGCTGGGGGCATTCTTGACAGGTTCTTAATCATTGTTTTTATGTCATGGCAGTCTTCTTTGGCAGTCTTCTGAAGTTTGTGGACCCCTACTCAGAATAATATTTATTTATAAAATTCATAATTGAAACAAGTGATAAATTTTAGTTAGAGATTTGTAAAAATAAAGATGTATTTTCCCCCCATCTAAGTTCATAGACATCCTGCAACTTATCCAAAGACACTTTGAGGGTCCATGGACTCCAGACAATGAATCTCTGTCCTGTAGACACATTGTGGAAAAGAGATAGTGTGTTCAGGGTGAAGCTGCTTGCATTCTAACCTCTTTAACTAGTTTTTGCCTAGGTCAAGTAATGGTTTTTCTGAGTTTTGACTTTCTCAGCATCCTCTAGGGGAAGGAGAACTGAATGTAGAATTGGATCTGGGTTCAAATACGATCTCTGATACTTACTTAGCTGAGTGGCTATAGGCAATTCACTTAATATCTCGGCTTCATTTTCCTCATCTGTGAAATGAGGACCATTATATGATACTTGCACTGCCGACCTCACAATAAAGGACTTTGTAAACCCTAATGTGCATCATAAATCTGATTTATTGCCTACGGCCATGATAATGTGTAATGGGACTAGAAATGGGATTTCATTGTTACATGGAACTCCAGTGTGGAAATTTTCCTCTATGGTACACTTCAGCATTACTCTGTAACTTATATTATCTTTTAAAAAATCATCCCTATCTTTTTATTTTTACATCACCCTCATTTCCCACTGTTACTTGCCTATTCTTCTCCCAGAGTCATCCCTTATAACAAATAATTTCAAAGGTTCAGCAAAACTAACCAACATATAGAAAAAGTCTGATATTTTATGCAGTGTGCATATCCATGGTTTCCTATTTCTGCAAAGAAGAGGGGATGATATCTTCTCATCTCTTCTTAGGCTCCAGGCTTGGTTGTTATAATTTCCCAACATTCCATTTCAATTGTTCTGTTGTTTGTTCTTTCTGTTTATATTGTTCTATTGTGTATATTGTTTTCCTAGCTCTGCTTTCTTCATTTTGCATTAGTTCATATGTCTTTCTATACTTCTTCATATTCATCATTTCTTTTAGCACAGTAATATTCCATTACATTTGTATGCCACGATCTGCTTTTAACCGTTGTTTGATCAATGAGCACCTATTTTGTTTCCAGTTCTTTAATACCAAGAAAAAAGGTTGCCACAAATATTTTGGTTTAGATTAGGATATTCCTTTTTGTCATTGACCTTCCTGGGTATAAGGTTAATTAATGGTAGAATATATAGGTCAAAGGGTATAAATATTTCAGACACTTTTTTCCACACAATTACACATTGCTTTCCTGAATGGCTGGACAAATTCACAAATACCACCAACCATCCATTAATAATAGTGTCATCTTTCCATAAATTCTCTAACGTTGACTATTTCTATAATTTGTCATTTTTTCCCAATTTGCTGTGTGTGAAGTAAAACTTCAAAATAGTTTTTTTCTTTTCTCTTATAATTACTTGGAGCATTCTTTCATATGGTTGTTAACAGTTTTCAATTCTTCTTTTGAGAACTGCAATTTATAGTCTTAGGGAATTGCCATGAGCGCTGAGAGTTCAAGTGATTTGCCAGGGATCACACAGTCAGAATATGTCAGACATGAGCTTGAACCTGGTCTTTCCGATGCGGAAGTTGGTCCCGTATCATATCCCATGTTGCTTCCAGAGCTGTTATTAGGCCATTAGATCATTTAGAGCTTAGGCAATTTCCTAGAAATCTTCAGGTTTAATGTTTTTAAAGCATAAAGCAATGTTACAGCTATGAAAAATTAACATATAATATGTGCTGAAGTATAATCGCTCTCGAAAATTGCATGATGATTCATCAGGACAATTTGAAAGCCAGCGTCAAGTCTTCGGAGATGAAGCCCATTGTGAATATAAACTTTCCATCTGTTTCTATCTAAACAAGTTTGGATTATCTGTGAATGAAAACTTTAATGAGGATTATCCATGGCATCTTGTGGCCTCTGCTGACATCCTCATCCGCTTCTGCCTCCTACTCATCTGGACCATTTATAAAGAGTGTCATAACATATCTAGGAAAGGGTGGACGCTGACATAGGGAAGGGAGGTGCAGATGCTTTTGGTCAGTCCCAGTGTGTGACTCAGTCACCTCTGCCCTGAGACAGTTAACTATGCACCCTCAAATCCCTTTGCCTGAACTCTCTCCTCAGCACTTAGATGGTTCTCCCTTTCTATTGTCATTTGTGTACTTGTCCTCCTGCAGCTGAATGGTGCAATGTGGTCTGGAGTCATGGAAATCTGAGTTCCAATCTGGCCTTAGTCACTCATTAGCTGTGTGGCCCTGGTCAAATCACTGAACCTCTGTTTGCTTCAGTTACCTCAACTATAAAATAGGGATAATGATAGCCCTTACTTCCCAGGTTCATTGTGAGGGTCAAATGAGATAATTTTGTAAAAAGTGCTTAGTGCAAAGCCAGCCACACAGTAGGCCCTCTGTAAATACTTATTTCTTTCCTTCCTTCTTCTCCAACCTAGTGACTGTAATCTCCTTGACAACAGGCTTCTTTGTATCCCTAGCATCCAATATGGTGTCTGGCACTTATTTGCTTATGAATTGATCTCCCTGCCTCATTCTCTCTCCTCTTGATTCCATTATCTATAGAGCTGCCAAGTGGTTATTTCTCAAGTCTAGTTCTTCTTGTCACTCCTCAAGAAGCTTTTATAGCTTCCTATGGCCTCTAAGATAAATTCCTCTGGCTTTTAGGGAGCTTCATGATCATGGAAACTATGATAAGGGCATAAGTTTAGAGCTACAAGAGACCTTTAGAAGCTATTTGTCCAACTGTCTCATTTTACAGATGAGAAAACTGTGGCTGCAGAGGGCAAATACTTTGTTAAAGTCACACAGCGACAGACAGGATTAGAACACATGTCTTTTGACTCCAGTGTCAGCTCTTTTTCTACTGTATTAAACTTTGTAGACTGGTTGTACTTGACATCCTCTTACATATTATTCAGTCAAATGGACCTAGTAGTGGTAATCTGTACAAGAGATGCCATGTCCAGCATCTGAGCCTTTGTATGGGTTGTCTGCCATTCTTGGGATACCCTCTCCCCACACCACATTTTTAATAATCCCTTCTTCCCTTCAAAGCTCAACTCAAAATGCCACCTCCTTTAAGAAGCCTTTCCTGAGTCAGAGGAAGGAGAGAGGAATAGGGTCCTGAGTATTAGGGGATGTCTACAGGGAGAAGTGGATCTTGAGTTTGGTTTTAGAGGTGGGATATAAAGAAACAGAGCTGTGTAGGGACATTCCTGGGTGTAGTAGGGGAGGACCAGTAAACAAAAGCTGAGAAGGAACATGGATGGCATTTGGAGATCATTGAAGTGAACTGCCTAGTTGGAATAAAGAGTTCATGGTCATTACCTAAGAATTAGGTACTTCAGGACAGCTAAGGCCACGGTTATGGATCCCTGAAAGCTGAAAAAAATGAATCACCAAGTGAATCTAATGGAATAGGGGAGGTGCTTGTTGTCCCATCTAGAAGCAGGGAGCTGGACCAGATGACCTCTGACCAACTTTCCAGACCATGAGTCTATGTTTCTCTCATTAGCCTTCTTCTTGGCTGTACCACATCCCAGTTAACCTTTCTCCCACTGTATCCCATCAGATTTAGAGCCTATCAGCTGTATCTATGGCCGGCCATCAGTTTCTTCCGGAGCCCTGGGAGAATGGCCCAGCGCCAAGTGGCATTTGAGAGTTACTGTCCCAAAGATCAATCACAGATGAAAGAACAAGAGGGCCTATAAGAAAAAAAGAAGACAGCACTCCATGTTCCTTTCTGATTAATGAGGCTTGGGCTGCAATCCATTGTCATCCCTTCATTAGCAGGCTGAGGAAAGTAATTTTGCATTGGCCTTCCATAGCTCCCCTCCCTACTCTCTTCCTGGATGATTGATGCCCAGAGGGTGTGAGTATCAGTGGTGGAATGAGAGGCTCTTTCTCTCATCTCTCCCATGAAAAGCAGGACCGAGGCCAAGCTTATTATGCACAGTTCTTACCCATGTGTTGGAGACTAGTGGATCTGTCAGAAGGGTTGGTGCAAATAGATTTAATCTTACATTGAACTCATTGTACTGAAAGTCTGCAAAATGCCAGTCTCCTAAATTTTAATAAGTATTCTGAACTTCTCCCCCCGCCCCGCCATCTTCCCCCAAATGCAGGTAAGTAAAACCATCCTGGCTTGCCAGACTTTGGCCATCTATGTATATGAAAATTAACTTGACTGATCCTTCTTTGCTGTTTTACATACTTCTTTAATCTTTGTTTTCTTCTTCCCTGTGAATTTCACCCACCTACATCAATGACCTCATTTTCCCCCAATTTGTGTGGGGAAAGACACTAATCCATATGTATATAAGACTGTTCAGAAAATAGTTGTTTTTGCAGAAGATCTTAAGTCCTTGTTATGTGAGGATGAATTGGAAAAACTGGTGATGTTTAGCTTAGAAAAGACAAGACTCAGAGGGAACGTGATCAACTGTCTTCAAGTATTTGAAAGGCTGTCATGGGGAAGAGGGATTATACTCATTCTGTTTGACTCCAGAGGGCAAAACCAGGAACAACAGGTAGGAGCTGAAAACAGATAAATTTAAGCTTGGTGTCAGGAAAAACTCCCTGATAAATAGAGCTGTCCAAAGAGGAGAGGACTGCCTCAGAAGGCAATGGGTGTCTCCTCATGGGAAGAGCTTGGATGACCACTTGTTGGGTATGTTATAATAAAGATTCTTTTTGGGGTGTGGGTTGGATTAAACAGTCCCTTCCATTTCTAAAATCCTGTGATTCTGGTCCAATAAAGACCTTTGTTATCAGCAAGTACTAATTCCACCTGTGACTATGTTAATCCTTAGGTGTAAAGTATTCTTTGGGGAGAAGTACTTATTCTTATCAGCCTTGAATGACCTACTAGAGCAGGGCTATCCAAAAGGGCCCACAGTGCGATTTTATGTGGCCCACCTGTGGGTTTTAATTTTCAGGAGCAAAAAAATAAAATAATAATTTTCATGGAATGCGTATTAGATTTTTTAATTCCATCACTAATAAATAATCTTGTTGATGTTAATTTTCTTCTTCTGTTTTTAAGCAGTATTATGGATGGAACATATCACACGGAATTTTCAATCCATCTGCGGGATGTGTTCCGTCTGTACGATGTAGACTAGGCAGTACGCACCTACCTTTATAGTGTTGTGTTGTTGCTTTGTTGTCTTGTGTTTGCTTTCACGCTTTGTGCCTTCGCCTGTCGGATTGATAATGCACATTCTCCCACTTTCTATGAGTGTACTGTATTTTTTTATTCAGGGTGTGGCCCTCAAATAATTATTTTATATTAATGCGGCCCTAAGATAAACTAAAGTTGGACAGCCCTGTACTAGAGTATATCAAATGGATTTCTAAAGGGTCACATCCACTTTGTGGCGGTATTTTTTTTTCAATCAGTATTTTGGTGCAATGGATAGACTGCTAGATCTGGATTCAAAGGATCTGGATTTCATTTCTTCCTTTGTTTCCTCGGACAATGATAATAATGATAACTGTAGTTTACATTTATGTAGCGCTTAAAGTTTACAAAGTGCTTTATAAATATTATCTCATTTGACCCTCACAACAACTTGGAGCCAGGCACTGCTATCTTCATTTTACAGATGAGAAAACTGAGGCAAACAAGGTTAAGTGACTTGCCCAGGGTCGCACAGCTAGCAAGAATCCGAGGGAGGATTTGAAGTCAGTCCTGCTGACTCCAGGCCCATCACTTTGTCCACCGCCACACTTGGCTGCCTCCAAATCAGTTAGTCTCTCTGAACATCTGCTTTTCTATCTGTAAAATTAGGAGTTTGGACTATAAGAACTAGTGACTAGATGACTAGATTAGCCCTTTTCTAGCACTAATTCTATTATCCTGACCTCTTTCCACTCTTCTACCAATAGAATGAAAGGTCCTCGAGGGCAGGGACTTCTATTTCTGGGGGCTTCGTAATGGGCAGCTAGGTGGCGCAGTGGATGGAGTGCCAGGCCTGAAGTCAGGAAGATGAGTTCAAGTCCAGCCTCAGATATTTATTAGCTCTGTGATTCAGTTTCCTCATCTGTAAAATGAGCTGGAGAAGGAAATGACAAACTGCTCCAGGATCTGTGCCAAGAAAACCCCAAATGGGTCACAAAGAGTTGGAAAGGATTGTTGATTGACTGGTGGATTAGATTATTTGCACCCTCCCCACCCCAATAATTCCCCAGGGAACTATAGAGTCTAAGACTTCCTTTTAGAGTCAAAGGTTTTGCTGTGGATTTTTAGGGGTGGGAGAGGAGCATGTTTGAACTTAGGCTTATTATCATGTGTGTACACAAGCAAGTGAGTATGTGAGGGGGATATTGAAATGTTCAAGTGGCTAAGAGCATGCAGATATGTGGTGGGAAGGAAAGAGATGAGAAAGGGGAAAGAAGAGAGTGAGTAGAAAGAATTGTGGATGTAGAGGTATGAAATAAGAGCTTTCGGCTTCTTTCTCCTTCCTTTTAGTCTCCCCCTTTCCTTGTTCCCACCCTCCTTCCTTCTCACTCATCTGAGGTTTCTCATTGCTGAAGATCACTCCTAAGTGTCATAGACTCCAAATGGAAGCATAGGAAATGTTTCCAGGGATGGTTCTGCAAGGCACCATCAGCAGCAGAGACAGGGCTTGGGACGCTTGGCAGTTTCTGACGCAAACAAGACAAGGATTGAAGATCCCTTAGCTCTAAGGGATGAATCCAACAAATAGGTGAATGAGTCAACCCTGGGCTTCCAGGATGCTGCATGAATTATCACTCTGATCTGAATAGTAACATTGTTGAAAAGTAACCAATGAATATAAGCAGGACCATCTTTGATATATGGAATCAGCACTCTATCTGGAATACTTAATATACACATCTTTCACTTCATTTATCTGATCTAAAGCCTCCAGCAGTTTCCCTATTAAATACTTAATAGAGTGTTATTCCTTATGCTGGTATTTGAGGCTTTCCAAAATCTTTGCCTCAGTATATCTTTCTAGCTTTAGTTGTCATTATACCCTATCACACAGTCTATAGTTAATCCAAACTAGACTAACCCCTGTCCTCTACTGGCAGAGGACCTGGATTCAAATACTGACCCTGACACTTAGTACTTGTATGATCTTGGTCAAGTGACTTAACCTGCATGTAGTTTTGTTTCCTCAACTGTAAAATGAGGGAATCAGACTAGATCACCTTAAAGGTCACATCTATCTCTAAATCTGTGATCCATTTCCTTCTTCTTCTTCTTCTTCTTCTTCTTCTTTTTCTTCTTCTTCTTTTTCTTCTTCTTCTTCTCCTCCTCCTCCTTCTTCTTCTTCTTGCTTGTGCTACCCCACATTGTGAATCACTTCAAGCTCATCTCTATCTTGATTTGAATACAAGTCTTCTAACTATTGAAATCTTTCCCATCTGATAAAGCTCACCTTCAGACTCACTTTCCTACTCAAATTCTTTCCTGATCCCTCCATTTGGAAGTAATTTCTTCTTCTTCTTCTTCTTCTTCTTCTTCTTCTTCTTCTTCTTCTTCTTCTTCTTCTGCTGCTGCTGCTGCTGCTGCTGCTGCTGCTGCTGCTTCTTCAGGTTTCTCATAACACTTTTTGCTTTTCATTGCATATATCATATTACTTCAAGATACCTTAAGACTAGGTTTATAACTTTCAGTGACTCCCCAGTATCTATTTAGGTAGAATGATATTGTAAAAGAACACTAGACAAAAGACCTGATTACTGTGACCCTGGACAAGTCATTGATCACTTCTAGGACTCAGTTTTCTCATCTGTAATATGAAAGGCTAGGACTACAAGGACTCTGAGAAGTAAATAATTATATAATACTTATTAAGTAAAGAATCATATTGTATCTCATTTATCTAGTTCCTGTCTCTTTAGTTCTAGGTTTATAATCTCATTATCCTGAGTCACTGAAACTCTCAGAGTCTCAATTTCCTCATCTGTGAAATGAAGGCATTGGACTCTGAGGTTCCAATTCTATATCCTACAATCCCACATCGGGTTATTGTTATTTGTGTATATGTTGGGTTCCTTCTGCCTTCTGCCTCAGCCACTAGTCTATAAGCTCCTTGAACATAGAGATTGTGCTTTATTTTATATTTGTATTCCTATCCATCAGCACAATATCTTAATCGACTTACACTTTATGAAACATCAAGCTGGAGATCCCGAGTATTGAACAGCCTCCCCCTCCCATATTTAGAAGGGTCCCATTGATGAAGGAGGATTTCGTTGTATCTCTTCAGTTGTTATACCACTCTGGTGGGACAAAACTGCTGTGTTAGAAAGGTCAACCTCCCTTCATCATCTGCCCTACAAACCCTTCTTTGCCTCTTATGTGCAAATGATGTTGTCTTCAACTGAATGGTGACCAAGTGAAACTCGAGATGTGCCTTGAAAATACCCCTAGACCATCACCTTCCATCTTGATAATAACGTGGTAGCAACAGATTCTGCAGACCCAGGAGGGCAGGAGAAGCCCTCTCCTAGTAAGGAATTCCTCAGGTCTGGGTTCATTCACGTATCGAGTTTAGCTCTATAGAAGCTTGGTCTTTAAAGAATGGTGCCAACCTTTATCTCATTGTCTATGGCTGTTTACACCCCACCACAGAGCCCCAAAGAAAATCACTTAAAGCTGAGATTCGGCTCCAGGGTTTCCCCAAAATGGATCAGAAAGGTCCTCTATATACCATATAGGTCAAATATAAGACAATTATTTTCTCTAAACAAATGACACACTTAACCTACAAATGAGTCACAAGTACAAATTGATAGAGCTAAAACATGAAACAGTTACTCATGCCTCCTATTGTATTCTGCTCAGAGGATGATAGCTTAAACACCAAAACATGAGAGGAGTGCTGACTAGCCATTCTACCTTCCATCAGTACTATACTATCTGAACAGCTCCTTTGAGGTCTCTGTTGTCCAGCAAGCCAATACTGGTGATCTTTATCTCCAAGAAGAATTCCATTTCAGAAACCTCATCCTGCTGCCAGTCACCTCTGAGTGGCTCAGGATCTCTCGGAACTCACAAGGTGTCCTCTAAGGCAGGAAACATCCATCTCCCTGGTGGGGAGGGAAGCATTGTGTTCCCCTAGGCAGCAAATGTGTATGCTTCCATATGCAAACAGCTGGCCCCTCTCATAGGAAGTCCAAGAGAGGAAGTGTCATGGTGGGAGCAGGAGAGGAAGGACAGAGACAGAGAGACAGAGATAGAGAGACACAGGAAGAGAGAGATAGAGACAACAGGAAAGCGTTCCTTTTGAGATCTACCGAGTGGGCCATTCTATATGACTCAGCAACCAATTATCTTTAACACAGCCACCCTTTGCCCTCATCATAGGAACCAAGAAACTGGGAATGAAAAGAGAAACTCGGCTAGGTTTTGCACATGCTCCATGGGATGGCCCTTGCAGGCCTATCTCCACACATGTTTCATGAACTGTGCTTAATCCTACCCTCACTGCAGTAGCTTTCATTGATAGAGCATTTTCAGGTCGTAAGTACTTCTATATCTTTTAACTTCCATCCACTAATATATACAGAGTCCTGTGAGATAGCATGAGTGTGAAGATCCTCATTTTACAGAGCAGTAAACTGAGGGCGAGGGGTTAAGTGACTCACCTAAATTCACACAATGAGTAGGTGAAAGAGCCTAGGAATGGCACCTGGATGGGATTATAGTCCCTGTATGCTTCCCACCCCATCAAACTGCCCCTTTCCTTCAGTGATTAGGTTTTAAGAGATTGAAGAAAGGAACAGAGAGGAAGGGGGAAAAAGGGATGTGGTGAAAATAAACTCTGCCGTTATAAAGCCCAGCCCTCATTTGTCATGTTGGAGCAGAGCCGTGTGACAGGATGTTGCTACTAACGCTAATCCCCCCATGTATTACAGACATGCACCATGGTACAGATAAGAAAACTCAGCCCGGAGTTGGGGATGCAGACCACCTTCTTGTCATCACTACCTCTGTGTGATGCATGTATATGTAGTCTTTTTCTTAACCAGACAGGTTACTTTTCCTTTTTTCTTCCTCTATTACAAAATCAGTGATTCTGAATTGCATCAATAAACGTCTCTTCCATGTGAGAATTACCATCCAATCCATCACTTATACTGGAAGTTTGGTACAGTGGAATGAAAACTGACTCCTCTGGAGTCCAAGGACTTGGATTCACATCCTCCCTCTGATGTTTATTGCCTGTGTCATTTGAGCTCCTTGAGCCTCAGTTTCTTTTTTTGTGAAAAATAGGGGCTTGGATGGCATAACCTCAGAGATCCCTTTAGATTCTAAATCAGGGGTTCTTACCTGGGGACTTCTTGGTGGTTCATGGATAGATTTTAGGAGGTCCTTGATCTAGGAATAAATTATACCTTTATTTTCACTAACCTCTAACTGAAATTTATCATTTTCTCAATTTACTTAAAAATACATTATTTGGGGTCCAAAGTTTTCACCAGACTATGAGAGGGGTCCATGGTACCAAAGGGAAAAACAGTTAGGAACTTCTGTTCTAGTCTATGGAGAGACCTGGACTAGATATACACAGTTTGGGATGGGAGCCTGAGATCGTTCAAAACCATACTCCAATGTGCCCCACCTCCCTCCATGGCTAAAGCTCCCAGAAGAAGAGCATGTGGAACTACTGGATAAGAAGCTAGGCAGATGGATTGAAAACCATTTCTAAATAAACAATGGCTAGAAGTGTGTCCTGGAACTGAGCATCGCCAAGGGGCTTTGGAAAGAAAGGAGCTATGCTAAGCCAGGGAAGTCTCTTCTGGGCTATGACAAGGGTAGACGTGGGAAAGAAAGCACGAGAGCCAGCTCATCCTTTAGGATGGTCACGTGCCAGCACAACAGAGAGCTATGCCATTGTAACATCTGGCCAAACCAGAGGCTGACCAGGTTTCCAAATCTGCCAGCTACAGCTGAGAAATTTGGATTTGCAAATGATGGCACACACAGCTTCTGCGCCTGCTACAACAGCAGCAGAGCAGAGCTGAACAAACCAGGAAAATACCAGATGAGGTCACTAGCAAAGAGGTCTAGGGGCACAGTTAGTCACAGTGTCCAGCTCGTCCTAGGCCCCTGAGCTAACAGTCTGTAAAGGGCCCTTACCCTTTGTTAACCGTAGATAAACAGATTTGCAGCAGAGACCTTTTTTTTGGGGGGGGGGTGGAAGGACCCCTTGGGCAGTATTTATGTCCATTCTGTTAGCTGCACTCTTAAAAAATAAATTGAGACTATAAAAGAACACAGGCTCAAGAAGTAGCCTAAGCTTGAGTGATACACCTCAGGTAAAAAGAAAAGGAAAGAGTGAGAAACATTAAATGGAATATAACCTTAGGATACAGCAGGCAGCTGCTTCTCAGAAGCAGAAATAAACAGTGATATTTCATATGGCCCAAAACAACAACAGCAAAAGGAAACTGAGCAGAATTACATTGTACTTCATCTATCTAGTCCCTGGATCTCCACACTTCTGCTTATCCGGGTTATTTGGTTGTGTAAGCTAGTTTATGACACAAAGGTCCATTTTTAGCCTGGCCTTTGGGCCTCAATGCTAATTTCCTTGGAAATGTCAGTTTCTTCTTGGTGGAGCTTTCTACCCCCATACCCCACCTTAGGATATAGACAAATCACAAACCTGGGATCCATGTACTTGATTTTTAAATATTTTGATGAGTATTTTTTCAATGTAATCAGCTTCCTTTGCAATCCTACGTGTTTTACTTTATGCATTAAAAAACCACTTAATCTAAGAAGGGGTTCATAGGTTTTACCAGACTGTCCAAGGGGTCTATCACACACACACACACACACACACAGAGAGAGAGAGAGAGAGAGAGAGAGAGAGAGAGAGAGAGAGAGAGAGATGATTAAGAGACTCTGAATTAGATAGATTTTTTATACCCACATTATGACTATTCCCAATCAAAGACACATAATGAGTTATACAACTAATCTCAAAATTTCACTTCTTTCAACAACTTTGGGACCAATCAATAAATTAATATTTGTTGTTGAGTTTTGTCTGATTCTTCATGACTCCAGTTAGGGTTTTCTTGGCAGAGATATTAGGGTAGTTCGCCATTTCCTTTTCTAGCTCATTTTACAGATGAGGAAACTGAGGCAAACAGTTAAGTGATTTGCCCAGAGTCACACAGTTAGTGAGTGAGGCTGGATTTGAACCAAGGAAGGTAAGTCTTCCTGACTCCCAATCTGGCACTCTATCTACTCCACCACATAGCTCCCCCCCAAAAAAAATTCACTAAATGCCTAGTATCTATGGGATAAAGGAAAGGACATAGGAATGATTGGTAGATTTTTAAAAAGTGATATGATAGAATCATAGGATTTCCGAGTTAGAAGGAGCCTCAGAGGTTATCCAGTTCAATCCTCCTATCCGCTTCAGAAATTCTCAAATTCTCTCTGTCACATTCTTGACAGTCTATTGTATAGCCTCCATTGAAGCACCTCAAGGGATAAGGACTTCACTGCCCAATGAGGCAGCACATTCTATTGCCTACAAGAAAATTCTCCAAACTGGGCAGGACAGAGTTGGTCATTTGTCAGTGATCAATCAGGAGCAGTCCTCAAGTGAACAAGATTTCAAAACAAAAAACCAAACCAGACCCTTTGATGTTCCTCCTACTCTTCCTTTTCCTTGTCTTTCTAGTTTGTGTTCTCTCACTTTGCCCTCTACTCCCCAGTTACATATCCTAGATATGTCTAGATCATGAGAGGGATGTTCCAACACACCCAGGGGAGATGGAGTGCTCAGTGCACTCCATGCCTCATTGACATCCTCAAAAAATATTGTAGATCTAGGAGGGACCTCAGGGGACATGTAGTTCAACTTCTTTGTTTTACATATAAGGCCTTTGAGCCCCAGGAGGTTAAGTGACTTGATCTAAGTCACACAGATAGTTAAAACACAAGTCCTCAGACTTGAGAGCATACCATTCTATCTCTCTCTATGTACACTCCGTTGTTTACATGCTCTTAACCTTCTCTGTATCCGGGGCCATCACCAGTTGTCCTGACCTATGGACGCCGGACTCCAATGACTCTGGAAGAGAGAGTGGGGCTGATGACTTTGCACCACTCTGTCTCACTTAAATCCAATTTACTTGTAAGTCAATACTCTTTTGATGTCACTGGTTGTCTTTGAGAACAAAGAACATACAACAGCAATAACTTTCTCTTGGTCATCTTTCAGGACCTTGTAAGGCACCAGTGACTTTCTTTGTTATTTCCTGTTCTCTACCTTGGCTGCCATGCAATCTGTGGCGCTAGTGATCAACAGGTAGCTCGTAGCCTGAAAAACAAATTTCTGATAAATTAGGAACAAGAAGATTAATTTTGCCTTCATAGCCCATAGGTCTACAGACAGCAAAGTAGCATGGTGGATAGAGCTCTGAGGTTGGCCAGGAAGGGGCCAGGAAGACCTGACTTCAAATCTGTCCTCACACTCTAATAAGCTGTGTAACCTTGAGCAAGTCACCTAATTGCTGTCTGTCTCAGTTTCAACTATAAAAGAGGGATAATAATAGCATCTACCTTTCAAGGTTGTTATGAGGATTAAATGAGAAATACTTGGAAAGCACTTATCATGGTGACTGGCATATAGTGGTTACTTAATTAATGTTTATTTCCTTCCTCCTTCCTTCCTTCCTTCCTTCCTTCCTTCCTTCCTTCCTTCCTTCCTTCCTTCCTTCCTTCCTTCCTTCCTTCCTTCCTTTCTTCCTTCTTTCCTTCCTCCCTTCCTTCCTTCTTTCCTTGTAAGAAGCTTTCTTCAACACACACATATGTATATAAACATGTACATATACATACCATATTATGCCACATATGCTAATAATTTATATTATTACTGATTACTATATTGTGTAATTACTAACAATATAGCAATCAATAATAATATAATATAAATTAGCATATACATATATACTTAATAATTTTTTTAAAAAGTGAAAGCTAAGAGACTATGAGAAATGCTTAGCCACTGATCTGATCAAACTAAACTGGAGAATTTAGGATGTCATAGTTCGAAGGGACCTCAGAGTCCAAACCCCTCATTTGACAGATGGGAAGTGATTTGCTCAAGCTCACACAGGCAGTAAATGCCAGGGCTGGCACTCAAACCCGGGTGCTCTCGATTCCAAGTTCAGCACTCTTCCCACAGCAGCATGCCGGTTGGCTCCACTAAATTTAAATCCAGATTCAGATACTAGCTTTGCAAGTTATTCAACCTCTATTTATCTCAGTTTCCTCATCTGTAAAATGGGGATAACAACAGCACCTACCTCCAAGGGTTATGGTGAAGATCAAGTGAGATTACATTTGTAGAGCGCTTTGCAAACGTTAAAAGACTGTGAAAATGCTAGCTATGATTATCATCTTCCCATTTTCCCCCAGGCCCTCACTCGCCATTAATTAGCAACTTGTGCTTACAGCCTACCTTACAAAGAACCTGAATTGAAATAAGTTGATGGGAACCATCCTCTCAGCGAGGGAAACTGTATCGGAAATGGGTTTGGTTGGAGGGTCATACCAAATTTCCCGCAGGCAAGATAATGCACGAGTTAGGTTAAAAAAAACCAGCTCTGTTGTAGGCTTTTTAGTATTACTATAGTTTCACACAAGGAATAGGGATCTATAAAGTTGGAGCTATACTGCTGTTTTTCCCCCACTTAAGATAATGAATTACCCCCAGGAAGATAAGAAAAGGAAAGAGAAAAGGGAAAAATACTATGTTGATCTGTATTATATTTAAAAAGAGCAACTTTCACAGCTTGGGTTTACGTTATTTAAATTCATTGTTCAGATCCATTCATTCACTTGTTCTTTTACTCATTCATTCAACAGATGGGATGGGATGTGTCATCCTCCTCATAGGAGCCTCTTTCTCTCACTCATTTTGTTCCAATAATATATACAATAATTAATCCATTAATCGATCAACATGTATCCAATACCTACTGTGTGCCAGTCCCTGTGCTATCTACTGGGATAGGAATAAAATAAAGTATAAGACAAGGTCCTTACCCTCAAAGTATTTACAATCTATATGTGGACATAAGGAGTATTAAACATATAAAGATAACAAATAAGATAATATCGAAAGTGATAAATGGCATGGAGAGTAGATTTTTTAGGAATTGGGAAAAAAGGATAAATCACCTTGGGGTGAGGTGACATAAGCCTTGAAGGAAGGGTCTTCTGATCAATGGAAAGGAAGGATGATTGATCATATTCCAGGGAGAGGAACAATATCCACTCACTTGCTCATTCATTCATTCAAGAAACATTTATTAAGCACATACTGAATGCAGAGTACTGTTCTGGGCACTGAAAAAACAAAATTTAGGTAAGACACAGTCCCTGCTTTCATAAAGTGCAGTCAAGGGAGAAGAGGGCAGCTAGGTGGTACAATGGATAAAGCACCAGGCTTGGAATCAGAAAGATCTGAGTTTGAATCTGGCCTTGGACACTTACTCTCTGTGTGACCCTGGGCAAGTCACTTAACCCCTGTTTGCCTCAGTTTCTCATCTGTTAAATGGGGGTATACTAGGGAAGGAAATGACAAACCATTCCAGTACCTTTGCCAAGAAAACCTTATGGAAAAAAGTCCATAGAGTCATGTAGAGTCTGACACAACTGAATAATTAAAGCATATTGCAAGTGTTATAAAGTGTTATAAGATGATATCTTAAGTGAGGTGGGGGCTGAAGTAGGGAAAGTCAATATCAACTGGAGAATCAAGAAAAGCTTTTTAGAGAAGGTAGCTCTTTGTTTGTTTGTTTCTTGAGGCAATGGGGTTAAGTGACTTGCCCAGGTTCACACAGCTAGTAAGAGGCCAGATTTGACCTCATGGAGATGACTCTGCCTGATTCCAAGCCACACGCTCTATCTACTGTACCACCCAGCTGTCCCTACCACTATACTATACTGCCTCTTAAGTTTGTTGAGTTTGAGATGGTGGGGGTGGGGCATGCAAGTAGAAACATCCAGTAAGTAGCTAAGAATATGGTAGTTAAGAAAATACAGGTGATAACTAAAGTTAACACCCGAATCTCTTCCTACTTCAGTTTCTTAGCTGAGGTCACAGTGGCAGAGCAGCAAATTCTTGAAATAGAGGATTATGGTAGTGGCTTGAAGTTCTTGAGAATTGAGAGGATTACATGGTAGCAAAAAGGAACCACAAAAAGAGACAAGTAAAATCTCTAGGGGAAAAAAATCTATAAAAGGTGGACGGAGAAGAAGGAAGATAGAGTAGGCAAACATGGTACATTTCTTTTCTCATTTAGCAGAAAACTGTATGTCTGCCTTATCAAAAAATAAATAAATCAATGAATGGAGAGGACCTAGAAGATGTTTTTCCATCTGTCTGTATATGTTATTCTTCTTGTTGTGATTGTTATGATGAGAAGGGGACGTTGAAAATATTTGTGGTAGGATGTCTTATTTCTGTCCAAAACGAAAGACATGACTGTAAGGAGTAGGGTTTATTTATCTGGCTTTCACTGTGATGGGTAACTAATTTATACCAAATGTCAATACATTCCAAAGGTGCCAATCCAGGAAAAAAATGGGACACCCGATGGCTGATCCAAGCGACCAGCTGCCACTCAGTAATATAAGACCCACAGACCTGGCCTTCTGCAGTCTCTTGAGCCCCGGGGAGATGTCTGTCCTGTACACAAAATTCTCTACACCTGTTTTCAAATTGAGGAATTCATATGGGAAAATGGAATCTCCAACTTGTGTGTGTGTGTCTGTGTGTGTGTGTGTTTTTTGCTTAGAAATCTATTAGCATTTTTCTTTGCTAACTCAACTTTACTTTATATCATCTCCTTGTGCCTCCTCTTGTGCCATTAAAACAAAACTGCTGAAGATCTCTTGTTCCCTCTCACTGCTTTAGGCCCAATGCCTTCTTCCTCACTGACCCCTCTTATTTTCTCACTCTCCATATGTGTGGGAAAGTATCCCACTTCCCAAAGCTTTCAACCTCTCTCTCCCTCTTCCTTTCTCCCCCCTTTCTTTGTAAAGTGCTTAGCACACTGCCTGACACATGGTAGGAGCCTAATAAATGTGTTTCCTTCCCCTTCCCCTACCCCTTCCCTTTCCCTTCCCCTTTCCTTCCCCTTCCCTTCCCCTTCCCCTTCCCCTTCCCCTTCCCCTTCTCATCTCTCTCTCTCTCTCTCTCTCTCTCTCTCTCTCTCTCTCTCTCTCTCTCTCTCTCTCTCTCTCTCTCTCTCTCTCT
>CM053622.1:547052081-547070532 GCA_028646595.1 Phalanger gymnotis
TCTCTCTCTCTCTCTCTCTCTCTCTCTCTCTCTCTCTCTCTCTCTCTCTCTATCTCTTCCCCCCCCCTTTCTGTCTCTGTCACTGTCTGTCTTTCTCTCTTTCTTTTGTCTCCATTTCTTCTTTCTCCTCTCCTGCTCATCTCTACCCCACCCCTTCTCTTTTTCTATTCTCTCTCCATTTTGGCTCTGTAGAAAGCTATTCAGATTATCTTCCAAAAAATCCCATCTCTACTGGGAAGCCTTCCCAGACTAGGCAGGTCATCTGAGGACATTTCCTTGTTGTTATTCAGCCATCCATTCTCCTATTGTTCAAAGCAAATCTACAAATGAATATATATGTATATATGTACGTTTATACACATACACACACACACGCATATATATATACATATATTTTAAAGAGTGTAAGTGGAATATGGGAAAAGAAAATGGCAACAATACACCAGAAAAATTTAAAAAGCAAATCATCCAAATGTGTTTTAAAAAATCCCTCTTAGATCGCATACATTGTAAGCATGGCCTTTTCTGTTCACATTGGGTACGCTCATGTTTTCCGATTCTTTGTCTTTGGTCCCTTCACCCAACCCTTCCTGCCACTCCCTGAGGGGGATAAGTCATTGATGCCCTCCCCCTATTCAGGCCTCGCAGAGCACTTTATTTGGTCACTCTCTGATTTACTTGTCATGTCTGTAATACCCCTCGAAGCCCGTATGACCCTAAGGGTGAGTACAAGAGAAAAGTGACCATAGCCAAGCCGCTAAAACAAATGATGGAACTAAATATGAGAAGAGAGTGAGAGAAAGGAGATTTTGCTTAGAGGCTATTATCTACCCTACGAAGCCAACTAGGCAGGCTGTAATATCCAGGCAGTTTGCACCTGGTAGGAAAATAGATGCTTCTCTCCACCTGCACCCCCATATATGCACATACTTGCTTTGAGTAAAAGGGATAGAGACTCAATTGCAAGAGAGACAGAGAGAGACAGAGAGAGACAGAGAGACAGAGAGACAGAGAGAGAGAGAGAGAGAGAGAGAGAGAGAGAGAGAGAGAGAGAGAGGGAGAGAGAAAATGTGTTTATGCTTATGCCTTGTCCCCTAATAGATGGTAAACTCCATGAATATCAAGGCAGTGCGATGGCTAAACGTTGTCTCCCCCAGTATCTAACATGGGACTCTGAAAAAAGTAGATGCTCAATAAATGTTTTTTGAATAGAGTTCTTATCTTTCCAGTCCAAGGGCTCTCAAACTTTTGCTTTAGCATACATTAAACATTTCCTAATCTTTGCACCTCTCCCCCAAATCACCTTCATCACCATACTACTTCTTATACACAGATACAAATACCCATTCCAATGGCCTTAAGAATAACATAAGAGAAAGATAAGAGCATTGTTATACATTCTCCTGTTTCTTGGACATTCTACTGTAGCAGCCCCAGTGGGCTGTTTCTCCCAAATCCCACTAGACTAACAGGCTGTGTTTTACAGAGAGCAATGTCTGCTGCTCCCTTCAGGGTTCTAAGAGTAACCTTAAGGGATTGGGGTTTCTATTACTATTTCTCACAAGCCCCCATCCAGTGCGCTCCTCAAAAGTCATCAACCAGTTGATATCAATTACATTTTACAAAAGGTAGTTTACTGGGAAGGTATAGCAAGGATAGTAGTTAACAATATAAATCTGCCCTTTCCCACCACCTCCTAACAGGGACACATTCTCTCCTTATATAAAGCCATTCAAAGTCCCTGGAGAGAATAGGCTCCAACTCTTAAAGTACAAAGGTAGTGAGGCACAAAGTGAGGTATGGAGTTCCAACTGTTAGGAAGTCTTTTTCCATGAATTGATCCTAAATGTACCTCTCTAAAACCAAACCCCTCTTTTCACTGAGCCTCCAAAAGGCTACAAGCTGTGTAACTTTCTTGTCAATGGTTACATAATTAGTAAGTGGCAGAACTGGGATTGGAAACCATATCCCTTTGATTTCAAGTCCAGTACGTGTTCAACTGAGGGCCATGAAGGTGGCCGAAGCAGGTGCTGTGGAACACTTAGAGCTAGGTCTGATATTAAAGACACCAAGGTCATCCACTGCATCCTGGGCCATTGCCAGATGTCTTGACTTTTATCTTGCCACTAGATTTCAATGATGCAGGAAGAGAGAGCGAGGCTGATGACTGTGCAGCTCTGAATCACTTAAATCCAATTCGCACATGAGTCAAGACATCATCTATGATGTCATTGGTCCTCCTCAAAAATGAAGGGCAAACAACAACAACAAATGTGATTATTTCCACTTTAAAGATGGGGAAAATAACTTCCTAATCTCAGGGTCACAAAGCCAGTAAATGACAGAGGAAGTCTCACGGCTTCCAGGACAGGTTCTTTAAGCTGAGAGGAGGCCAGATAGTGTAGTGGATAGCATCCTGAATCTGGAGACAGGGGGACCTGGCTTTAAAGTCTAGTCTGGACACTTACTAGCTGAATAATCCTGGGCAGGTCATTTAACCTCTCTCAACCTTGTTTTCCTCATCTGTAAAATGGAAGGGGTTGGATTTGCTGATTCCTAAGTTCTATTCCAGCTTGAAATCCATGATCCTGTTAATTTTTTGTTGTTCATCTGTTTCAGTTGTGTCTGACTCTTCATGACTCCATTTGGGGTTTTCTTGGCAAAGATACTGGAATGGTTTGCATTTCCTTAAGCTCATTTTGCAGATGAGGAAACTAAGGCAAACAAGATTAAGTGACATACCTAGAGTCACAAAGTTATTAAGTGTCTGAGGATGGATTTGAACTCAGTCTTCTTGACTCCAGGCCTGGTTCTCTATACGCTATGCTACCTAGCTGTCCCAATTTACAGAGATGTAAGGTTGTGGTGTTTTTGTATTTTTGGTGGCACCAGCCCTATTTCTCCAGATGAAAAATTTATTTTTCCATTGATCCTGCTACAGTGCCCCAAATTCCTTTATTTTCATCTTTTTTTTCTGTTATGGCATTGCAGGCTTCTGTTAGAATGAAAATGTTTCTGGTGAGGACTAACTGATCAGAACATTATCATCTATTAACAACAAAGATCAAACTAGTTTATCAAATTAGACAGGCGAGTAGCTAGCAGGATTCTGAAGGAACGGAACACAGGAAAGGTGAATCTAGTCAGGAGAGAAAGATCAGAAAAGGTCTTGAACGTGGGGAATTACTGAGGAGGAGAGGTCTTGCGACGCCATTAGAATCAGAGTCTTATTAAATATCCAGTTTGAAGATTCTGGGTTCCTGGGGGAAGTGGAAGTCATAGATCACAGATTTACAGCTAAAAGAGACCTTAGAGACCACCTATTCCACTTCTTATTTTGCAGATGGATGAACTGAGGCCCACAAATTAACTGACTTGTTCAAGTTCAGAAAGGTAGCGAGTAGCAGATATGAGATTTGAACCGAGGTCTTCTGAATCTCAATCCAGTTGGGCCATGCTGCTTACCCAGAGTAGGACAGTTTAGATAAACAGCCTGCTTCGCCGTTTGCCTTGGATTAGCCCCTTACCTAGGAGTAGTAGTAATAGTAGTAATTTTCGTGTAGTGCTTACTATGTACCACCTGCTGTGCCTTTGATCTTAAGCTTGGAGGAGCCAGTGACCAGGCCACAAAAGAATACTTTGGTCAGAGTCCACCATGTATCATTGCTGTTCTTAAGGAGCCCTCTTCTTTCTTTGGTCCCAGTGATGCTATTTGATCGCAGAAGCATTCATACATATTTAATTGTGCTTCCATCATAACTTTCTGCCAGAACTCTCAATATGCTTTGTAAATGCAAATGAATGCTCTCTGCCCCTCCGGAGAGTCATAAACATCCTCAAATCATTTTTATTAAGCCCCCACAAGAGCCTAGTGCTGTCCTTGGTGTCTCTACCAGAAAAGGGCCTGCCCCTAACCATTTGAAATATAGGATTCTCCATCGAGCTTTTCTCATCTTCAGAGCGGACAGGATGGTAAGAAGTGAGGAGAAATAATGACAGAAGGGATCTAAGTCAGATTTAAGGGAAAAGTTGTTGGTAAAAGAAAACAATGTAAACCCTGGCATAGCTAACCAATAGGGAGCAATAGGCACTTTTTCAAAGGGGACTTTTTTGGGTAAGACCCCCGTTATGCATCTTGACTGGTTTTGGTTGGGGATGATAGGATCATAGTTTTAGATTTTGAAGGGACCTTAGAAGTCATTGGCTTCAATTTCATTTCACAGATGAAGACCAGAGAGTCCATGTAACTTCCTCAAGTTTGTACAGATCATAAGTAGGGATGTAGGAATGAAATGAGCATTCCTTGAGCTCCTACTATGTGCTGAGTAGTAGGCACTTAATAGACAGTTATTGACTGATTGGTACTCAGGTTGCCTCTCTCACAGTTTTCATCACCATAGCACCACTCTCCTGAGCTACCTTTCTCCTAACCTTTTTGGAAGCTGAGTGGAGGCTATACTTTGTTGGGGAAGGCCCTCCCCTCTCCTGTAATCACAGCATTTGCTGTTGGATTCTTTTCTTTGCTGTCGTCACCCTCTCCCTCAACTATTTCTTTTAACCAGTGAATATATTTCTAGTTACTGCTCTAGTAGAGGTCCTACGTGATCTCCATGACCTTATTTTAAAAAAAGGAAGCCAAAATGAAAAGAAACCAAAAACCCTTGCTTCTCCACAGATTTCCATTAGAGTAACCATAATGGAATGGAGCAAGGGTATTGGCGGGGGGATAATACTGTCAATCATTGGCTTTTCAGTCTGCTTTTACTTCAGTCAGGCTGTGTGACCTCATTCAAATCACTTAGCCTCTCTGTGCTTAGTTTTTTTTTTTGCTCTGCTGAATATAAATACTCCCACCTGTTTCAGGTTCACCCCATAAAGACTTTTTTTTTGATAATTACTGAGATGGATCACCACTGGGTGGCATGAGTTTCTTGTAAGAAGTTTATTATGTAAATTCAATTTGTCATTATCATCATTATTAGTGCTATGAAGTGGAGATGAGGGGGAAAGAAAGGGTATCCCTAGCCATGTGCTTGGCTTCTCCAGCTGTCAGATGGTCTCATAGTGGAAAATGAGCTACAAAAGGAAGACTTTGCCCTTTGCCCCTCTTCTTTGACTTCAAATCCATTTATTCAACTAAAATATTTGTAAATGGGAACTAATTTTTATATTATAATTGTTTGTGCTTATGTTACTGGATTATCCATGTGAATAGGGACCATGTTTTATCTAAGCATGACACACTTAATAAGTAATTATTGTATTGAATTAAATTGATTGTTGAAACACTGTATGCTAAATATAAATTAGACATGGTGCCTGCCCTTGTAGAGCTTATAGTTCGCTAAAGGAATCTTATCTTCCCTCCTCCCTGACCACTGCTACAAGGAAACTCTTAGGATGGTAGGATTGGGGACAAAATTTGGTGAGAGTAGAAGTTAAGAAGCTAAAGCATTCCTCTTTATCGCTGACACTTATACGACATTTTTAGGTTTGAAATGCATTTTAGATTCATTATCTCACTCATGGTCACAATAACCCTATTAATTAGGTATTATTATCCCTATCTTAAAGGTGATAAAACTCAGACTCTTGAGAGCTGCATGACTTGCCCATGGTCACCTCATTAATAAGTGTTGGTATCAGGATTTGAACTTGGAATTTCTCAGTTCCAAGTCTAGCAGTTTTCTGCTGAACTACATGCTATAACGGGAGAAAGGTGACACGCCCACTATGAAGAGCTCGGTCTTAGAATGCATGTTTGTATTTTGGAAGAGTTTATAATAATAGCTAATGAATTTTCACATAAAAACTTTCACCTTTATGAATGGAGGCTAGTGTCAGTGACAAGTTAAAAAATTTTAATGATGCTTTTTGTTCTTTAAAATCCTAATTTGCCAATTTCCAGTTCCCAAGTGGAACCCACTTTCTAACCAAGAAAAAAAAGTTAAGCAAAGCCTGAGTTAAGCAACTCAGCAATCCTGTCTGATAGTATATGCGACATTTTGTACCCATAGTTAACCATCACTTTAATGAGGGGAAGGAAATGTTCATCATTAGGTCTTTGGAATCAAGACTGATCATTGAAGTCAATCCGAATTCTAGCACCTTTTAGTGGTATTTTCATTTACATTATTGTAGTCGTGGTACGTATTGGTCTTCTGTCTTCGCTTTATTCCTTTGGTACCAGCTTACACAGGTCTCTCTGTGTTTCTCTGAATTCCTTATATCCCATCACAGATATCAAAGTAAACTCAACCTGGAAATGGGCCCCTGAGGGTAGGAAGCAATTATGTGGTGAGAGTTGTTAACTCATTTGCTTTCCTGTTTTTGTTCACAGAAACCTTAATGGACACCAGGACAGCTACCGCTGAGTTGGGCTGGACTGCAAATCCTGCATCAGGGGTAAGCATTCCGGGGCCATGCCACAATTACAATGGCTGCTTTGTTCTCTTCCTCACGGTTGTCAAAGGGCACGATGCAGACCTTACCAAAGAACATGGGTTTTCCAGCCTCTAAAATACCAGTGCATCCCACATAGATAGCATTGCACATTAAAATGTAAGCTTCTTGAGGGTAGGGTCTGTATTTGTGTTCTCAGAACCTAGTACGATGCCATTGCAGGTGTTTAAAAGGCACTTGCTGAATTATTGATTGCCCTAACCAATGATGCTTCGCAATAAAATGAAGTATTTATTATAACCAAAGTCCACAAATACATCCTGAAGCACCACTGTATTGTCAGTTGGACAATTGGTTGAAATACCCATTGGATAGTCCAGAGGGAAATAACTGACCCTTAACAAATTGTCTCAACTGATGTCATATTTTTGTGGAACCAATGAATGGTTTGAGGATGAATGCTTATATCAGGGTAAAAGAGAAGTGTCTATTGACTTTCCAGGGTGAGTAAAATGGAATGTGGAAAATCATAAAAATAACTGGCCAGTAATGGCTGGGAACACATGATACTGCCAGTAATGGTGGCCGTATTTTACATTTTCCCAACACTTTAAGAAGGGGCAGCTAGGTGGTGCAGTGAATAGTGCACTGGATAGGGCCTGGAGTCAGGAAGATCTGAGTTAAAAACTGTCCTCAGATATTAGATGTGTGACCCTGGGCAAGTGACTTAATCCCCATTTGCCTCAGTTCCTTATCTGTAAAATAGAGCTATACTGGAGAAGGAAATAGCAGGTATCTTTACTAAGAAAATCCCAAGAGTCAACACACCTGAATGATTGCATAACAACAACAAACACTTTAAGGCTCTCATCCACTTTGGTTAGTCATTCCTTAGTATGATACCAAGAGGGAGGTAACATTTAAACAAAACTTTGCATCTCACACCCCTGTGCCTTTGTAGAGGGGGTCCACAGTGTTACAGAGGTGTTTCCTCTTCAACTATACCTCTTAGAATCTGAAGCTGTGTTCAGGGTGCTTTTCCAGTACTGCCTCATACAGGAGGGCTCTCCTATCCCTTCCCCAATGAGTAGTACTCTCTCCTTTCTTGGCTTATTTCAAATTTCCTTTCTATATGCTTTTATGTACTTAATTGCACATAAATTCAGTAGTCCTCTGGTCAAAGGCAAACACTTTTATAGATGGTAACGATGGTGATGATGATGACAATGACAATGATGGATAATCTCACTTTTGTCTCTGTATTCCCAGGACCTAGCATAGTGACTTATACCTAGTAAGGACTTAGTTGATTACAACTAGCTTCTACACAGAATTAATCAGCTCTTTAGCCATGATGAAAGGTGGAACCAGAGCACCAGTCTAAGACCTGAGCTGAGTCACATGAAACAGAAAGGAAAGTCCTTCAGTCACTCAACCAACATGAACTAAGTTACAATTATATGCAGAGCACTGAGTTGCCAAGCACTGAGGGTGGTTACAGAGAAAGAAGTCATTTTCTCTTCAGAGAATTTGCCACCTAATGAAGAGAGTCATCACAAATGAACATAAATAGAAACATATGCAACAGAAACACATAAATATATAAAGTCAAATCTCAAGCATCCCCACGATGGATGCTTCATCCATCATCATTTGGCTTTATCTGTAGTAAATGGGGTTTACATTTATTTCCAAATATGTGTTTTTCTCTGTCATTCACTGTATCAGCCAGTGGGATATTCAAGTTACCCAAGCTGTCATTCCCTGGTATTCTCAGTCCTAGAGTCATATCTCTCCTTATATTCCCTACTTTTATACATAAGAAACAATAATTGCAAAAACAAACTTAAGTGTGTTGATTATGCCAGAGACTCCACTACACAAGTCCCTGTAGGTACTGTATTTATGATTTCCTTGATATAGGAAACTCCCAGGTGAAGAAATTCCCTTTATGAATGCAACCTACTCTCTACCTTCTCTCCAGCTTACACTTTTAGAGAGTTGTCCAGAGCACTGAGAAGGTGAGTGATGTGACCAGGGCCAAAGAGGCAGCACATGTCAGAGGCAGGTCTTCTTCGCTTCCAGGCTAGTTCCCTATTCATTATGCAATATTGCCTTTCCATATAAGCACCAGGCATGTGTTTAAAATGTTCATTCTAGGGGGGGATGGGGTGGAGAGTGAAAGAGAGATTGGTTGGGATGCTGTGCGTTCTTTAAATTTAGAGTGAGCCCTCTTTGGAAATTCTTCCATGCCGACTAAGACTTCGTGCCAAGGGAAACCAAAGCACTCTGAACTATGACTTAGACAGTTTGGTTTTTAATCACAAGATATGTTAAAGATTACCTTGTCTACCATATTTATTTTTACATAGGAGGTGAATGAGATTCAAAGAGAAAAAAAATGACTTACCTAAGTTTGCACAATTAATTAGAGCTCCCTTGCTTTTATAAGAATTTCCTATTGTTTTACTAATGTAAAGATTGCTCCAGGTTTCATAAGATGTTCTTGAAATGTTGACATAATTTCTACTTAATTTTCCTTCTTGGGGAAAACATTTTTTATGTGTAACAAATATGCTCATTAAACTCCCCAATCATCTTGATTTTCATTTCCCTCTGATTGTCCTTAAAGAGAGAAGAGGAAAAAATGTCCAAATTGGCCTGCTATACATTAAAGTAGAGATTTTTCTCTTCTTTTGCTTCTAGTTCAAAAATCAACACAAAGACAGCTTTGCATAGATCTCTTCTTTTTTTTCTTCTTTCCTTTCTTCTTTTTAAAATTAATTAATTATTTTTCTAAAGTTTACAGCACTCAGTCCCACAAGTTTTTGAGCTCCAAATTTTCTCCCCCTGCCTCTTCTCCCCCTCCTCCACACAAGATGGCATGTAATCTGATATAGGTTCTACATACACCTTCACGTTAAACTTCTTTTCCCAATAATCAAATTGTAAAGAAGAATTATGGCCAATGAAATGAACCATGAGAAAGATGTAACAAAACCAAAAATAAAATAAAATTTAAAAAAAGAGAGAGCAAATAGTTTGCTTCAATCTGCATTCAGATCCCACAATTCTTTCTCTGGATGTGGACAGCCTTTTCCATCATGGGTCCTTTGGAACTATCTTTGAACCTTGCATTGATGAGAAGAGCCAAGTCTATCAAAGTTAGTCATCACAGAAGCAATGTTCTCCTGGTTCTGCTCCCTTCACTTGTCATCAGATCACATAAGACTCTCCAGGTTCTTATGAAGTCCATCTGCTCCTCATTTCTTTTTATAATTATAAACTTTTTTTAAATTTTTAGTTTACAACACTCGGTTCCACAATTTTGGGGGTTCCAAATTTTCTTTCCCTCCCTCTCCTCCCCCCTTTTCCCAAGGCAGCATGTAATCTAGTGTAGGTTTTACATATACCTTCACATTGAACTTATTTACATAATAGTCCAGTTATAAAGAAGAATTATAACCAATGGAATGAATCTTGAGAAAGAAGAAATGAAACCAAAAAAGAAGGAAAAAAAAAGAGCAAATAGTTTGCCTCAATCTGGATTCAGAATCCATAATTCTTTCTCTGGATGTGCATAGCTTTTTCCATCATGAGTCTTTTGGAGCTGTCTTTGAACCTTGCATTGATGAGAGGAGCCAAATCCATCCAAGTTAGTACTTACAGATACCGTATGTATGTAATCTTGTATATTGTTCTCCTGGTTCTGCTCCCCTCACTCAGCATCAGTTCAAATAAGTCTTTCCAGGTTATAATGAAATCCATCTGCTCCTCATTTCTTATAGCACAATAGTATTTTGTTACGTTCATATACCATAATTTGTTTAGCCATTCCCCAATTGACAGGCATCTCCTTGATTTCCAATTCTTTGCCACCTCAAAAAGGGCTGTTATATATATTTCTGTATATAGGGGTCTTTTTCCCCCTTGTATCTCTTTGGGATACAGCCCTAGAAGTGGTATTGCTGGGTCAAAGGGTATGCACATTTTTATAGCTCTTTGGGCATAGGTCCAAATTGTTCTCCAGAATGGTTAGATCAGTTTGCAACTCCACCAACAATGTAATAGAGTTCCAATTTTCCCACATCTTCTCCAGCATTTATCATTTTCCTGCTTTGACATTAGCCAATCTGATAGGAGAGATATAGTACCTGAGAGTTGTTCTGATTTGCATTTATCTAATCAATGGTGATTTAGAGCATTTTTTCATATGACTGTAGATAAGTTTAATTTCTTCCTCTGAAAACTGCCTGTTCATATCCTTTGACCATTTATTAATTGGGCAATGACTTGTATTCCTATAAATTTGGCTCAGTTCCCTGTATATTTTAGAGATGAGGCTTTTATCAGAGAAACTAATTGTAAAAATTCTTCCTCGGGTTTCTGCTTCCCTCCTAATCTTTTTTTGCATTGGCTTTGTTTGTACAAAAACTTTTCAATTTAATGTAATCAAAATCATCCATTTTGTATTTTGTAATGCTTTTTATCTCTTGTTTAGTCATAAATTCTCCTCTTCTCCATAAGTCTGACAGGTGAACTATTCCCTTTTCTCCCAAATTGCTTATAGTATCAGCCTTTATAGCTAAGCTGTGAACTCATTTTGACTTTATTTTGGTATATGGTGTCAGACGTTGGTCTATGTCCAATTTCTGCCATACTATTTCCCTTTCCCAACAGTTTTTGTGAAATAATGAGTTCTTATCCCAGAAGCTTTGTGCGTGTGTGTGTGCGTGTGTGTACATATATACACATGTATATATACATACTTATATGTGTGTACACACATACATTCCACAGAGTAGATGGAAGGTAATCTCAGAGAAGAAGAGACCGGCCCCTGAGGGAGCTAGGAGAGACAGTGGCAGAAGGTGGGATTTGAGCTGAGGACTTCATATCCTGTCTGTTTATACCACTGTTTTCTGGGCACAATCATCTCTTTTTACCCACTCTTCCTTGGGAAACTTTAACAACATGATAGAAAATCATCTTTATGAATCAAGTCTTGTATGGATGTAAACTTCCATGTTTACACCTCACTATAATGAATACACTTCCAACAATACAGACCATAGGGGCAAGCTAGGTGGTGCCAGCCTTGTAGTCAGGAAGACCTGAGTTCAAATCTGGCCTCAGACAAGTACTAGCTATGTAACCCTGGGCAAGTCACTTAACCCTGATTGCCTCAAGAAAAAAAAAAACCCAAACCCCTACTGCTGCTGCCCCCCTCAAAAACACAAAAACCCTAAAACAATGCAGAATATAGCCTGCCTCTTGTTCCTGTCTTCCTACCAGCCCTTCACAAGAGGTCTGACCAGTGTTGGGGGTGTGGGGTTCTCTAGTCATTAAGTAGATATGCGGTCAGTCCATCGGTTATCCCTCATTGTCCCCACGTGATTGGCCTCGTTTTTTTTTTTGCCAAATAGAGAATCAGAAGTGGACTTAGCCTTAGAGGCCATTCAGCTGAACCTTCTCATTTCACAGAGAAATTAATTGATTTTTCTAAGGTCACACAGAAAGTAATTGGCAAAGGTGAGATTTGAATCTCGCATTCTTGGACTCCAGAACCATTGCTTTTCTTGCTACCCTGTGCTCCCTCTTATCTCTGATGACAAGGCAAACTGTAGGTGTTGACTGCCATATTTTTAAAAAGTTTTATTTCTGATCCCATTTTGATGTAGATTTCATAACAAGGTAGAGAAATTTTGCTTTGTCATTGACCTCCAATTTCCCACCATTGCCTCTAAAAAGAGAGGCCTATATCAGTATTCAGTCTTTTACATCTGGGTTCTTATTTGGCCTTCTTATAGAATCATAAAACTTAGATTTGGAAATGACTTTAGAGGTCATTATTTTGCTGGACCCACCTGGCTTCTTAACTGTTACTATGTAGATGGGCTAGTTAACATCTTCTGGGTTTTGTTAGTCATTTCCAAAATGGGTATTGGCAATAGATAGACATTTGGCTGGTTCTACTTGGGAAAGCAAAGCATCACTACCATTATCAACATAATAACTCATCATCTTGCATACAATTATTGGACCTTTTCCAACAAATATGTGGATTAATTATATACTTATATTATTGTACACATTTTATGTTATGATTTCCCCCAAGGATTGCATGGTTTCCCCCTCCCCCATTTTATTTGAGGTATAAGAGAGGGGTAACAATGGTAGGACATGTTCACTATTCTTATTCTTTTCAATAGCTATATAATTTTTTATCATTTTCAATAATAATGCAAATGTATAAAAGAGTAATGAACGAACCTCGGCCATTAAGTGACAATGTATGCCTGGCCAATGGTATATCACAGTCATTTGTATTGATTCATAAATATGCACTCTCTGTTGGGAAAGTGGTACTGAACTCACATAGTTTCTAGTGAAGCAAAATGAAAATTGTGGCTGTGAAAGTAGGTCGCTTAGCCTCCCTAAGACCCAATTTTATTATCTGTAAATGGAGGGATTTGAACTAGATGACTGTGTTGTTAAGCAAAATTGTCTCCTTAGTATGGCTTTTGTTTCTTTTGAGTGGAAGTACTTTCAGCTGTTAAGTGCTAAGCCCCAGGCCCAAAGCCATATCAGGTGTGAAACCTGTGTGGGTGTAGACTAATGACTTAAGAGGGGCCAACTCAGGAACCAATGGTCTCTGGTCGTTGAGGCAGGGCTTGAGAACACCAGAGGTTCGGCTGTGAGGAAAGGTGAGCCAAGAGACAGTTTCAGCGGGAGTGGAAGCTTCTGCAGAAGCCAGAAGCTGCGGAAGCAGGGCTTACCCGTGTGTAGACCCAGGAGTGTGAGCAGGAACTTGAGGCCAGTAAAAATGATTTGGCTAAATACTATCTTGTTTTTCTGTGGCCTCCTGGTTACTCTTGTGAGGTGGGCTTTCTGGGCCTGGAGTCTTTTTGTCAAGATGTTGGAATGGGGAGGCTGGTTCACGGATCAGCTGCGGTGGGGCCTAAATAAATTTCTTGTTGTTTTCTCCTTAGAGAACCTCTCATACCTTGCGATTTTGAACCATTCAAACATACACATGATTATATTTGAGATTATAAATTTGGCCTTCCTACTACAATGACCTCCAAGATACCTTCCTGCTCTAAAATGTTATACTTCTACTGGTCATTCCCTCATCTTAGCCTGCCCTCTTTTGCACATATGCTTGCCCCTTCTATCTTACCTAGAATTGTCTTTTTCCATATCTCCTCTTACTGAAATCCTTCCCTTCCTTGAAAACTTCACTTCCACTCTACCTCTCCCATAAAGTTTAACTAGTTCTTCTCCACCCACCTGGCCCCAACAAGGGGTGACTGTTTCCTCCTCGATTCTCTCTTTCCTCTGTTTGACCTTTCCAAGGCACATATATCACTTTAGCTTGTATCATTGCTATTTGTGGATGTGTCTTACCCACTAACTAGACTGTAAATTCCTTGAATATGAGGACTGTGCTGTTTTTCTTTGCTATGTCCTTATCACGAAGCACTTTGACAGTTTATAGTTAATAAATATTGAATGAATGAATTGAATTGAATTGGATGGATGATAGTATTGTATTTCAGACTATGTTCAGAAACTGGCCCCTTCTGAGATAAAGCCATAATGGAAAGAACATGAAGTTAGAGGACCTGGGTTCTAATCTCACTACTGTGTGATCTTGATCAAGTCCCTTCATCTCTCTGGGCCTCAGTACCCCCATTTTTAAAATGAGGAGGTTTCTTTGAAAGACTTACAACCTTTAAATAATGCATGACCAACCACAACTCAAGTGGGCTAATGATGTATGAAATCCTGCCTCTTCCCACAAAAGTGATGACTCCAAGGTGCAGAATGAAACATACATTTGTGGGGATGGCTGCTATATGGATTTGTTTTGCTTCACTATTATTATGTTGATATATTTCAAATTCTTTTATTTAGTTTATAATAATTTTGCAATGATTGTATATTATTTTTACTTTCTATTTGGGATGGGAGGGAAGAAAGCTAGCAATAGTGTTGATAAAAAGCTTTAAAATATGTAAAAGGCAATGGAAGGAAGTTCAGAGGGAAACGCAGGTAAGTAAGACAGCTCTGAAAGTAAAGTGATGAATTTATTCTATACTTTAAGGGAAAACAAATTTTATTTATAAGAGATTCATGGTTTCATATATAACTTTTCTGTTCTACTTTGCATAAATGTTTTATCTCTTTTATTTTTAAAATTACAACTTTTAAAAATGAGTAGTTTGGATTAGATGGCCTCTAAGGTCCTTTATAGCTCTAAATATGATTCCATTATTTCCTGCTCCACCCTTTCCTTGAAAATTATGTCTCTGATGGTTTGGTTTTTTTTTTTTAGTATTTAGAATCTGTAATCCTCATTAGTCTGCTATTATGTGCTATTTAGAATTGTTCATCTTCTTCAACCTATATATTATCTCTCCAACTAGATTTTAAGCCATATTCCTATGTCCCACCCCAGGACAGGGACTGTATCTTATATCTCTTTGTATCTCCAGGGTCTGGCAAAATATCCAATACAAGTTAGTTTCTTAATAAATATATTCATACAAATGCCTGCCATCTTGGCTCTGCCCCACTCCTAAATATGTTTTCCTTGTAATGTTGAGATGTGTTTATGTTTTCTAAGTGGATACAAGGAGGGAAATAGGAGAAGGAGACCTAGGGCAGGGCTTCTTAAACTCTTTACACCCAAGACTTCTTTTTGGTTTCAGCAACTTTCCTTGGCTGAGGGCATGCAGAGTGCAAAATGAGCAAGCTTTGTGTTCAGAACCAAAGCTGCAGTGAAGTTGCATCATGCAGCATGGGCAAGTGCTGCCAGAAACACCTTGGATTCATTATGTGTTTGATTTTTAATTAATTTTTGGTTGTTGCACGTTCAGAAACCTTTTTCTGTTGCCAAATTTTTCACAACCCCATGTGGGGTCACAATTCGCTGTTTAAAAAGTACTGACCTAGAGGTCTCCTGGGCAGGATACCTGAGCATGGATTATTTAAAATTGACTACGGGCAATTTACATGTAGATAATTATATGATAAATGTCCTTGTTTCTTGGTCTCTGTGTCACCTCACTCTTACTCATCCCAAATAACCAAATGCCAAATCTTACTGTTTCTATTTCCATGCCATCTGAATCCATCTTCTTATCTTCATTCATTCAGCTACCACTCCAGTTCTAACTGCCATTACTTGGACTGTTGCAATAACCTCTTAATTGGTGTGCCAGCTTCAAACCTCTCTACACTCTAATCCATTCTCCACAAAAAGATTTTCCTAAAGTGCGAGTCTGACCGTGTCATGCCCCTATTCAATAATTTCCAAGTCTAGAGTGACAGAACCAATAAAAAGGGTGAAACATTTTAGTAGGAGGTTGGCAGGAAAGGTCTGTAACATGAGTGAAGGGCCAGCCCAGAGCACACCACATGTGGTGGCAACAGCAGCAGTAGGACTTGGAGGAGGTATGATAGTAGTACCAGAAACTTTGAGACTTCTCAGGTGAGAAACAATAAGAGAGTTGTACAACTGATATGAAAGAGATTATGGGAGACTCTTTGCTGACACTGGGTGCAGGACTGTGTTGCATTGCCTATATACAGTTCTCAATTGCAGTTCCTAGGCAAAAAAGAGCACTAGTGCTGTAGTCACAGGGAAGTAGAGGCCTGGTCACAGTTCCAGGCCAGAGAAGAATGCTCGTGGTCACCCACAAGGGAGTAGGGGCCCTGATCTCAGTTCCAAGGCAGAAAAGAGCACCAGCACTTGTGCCTGCAGCAGAGCAGGGGGACCTGATTGTAGCTCCAGGGTCAAGAGGAGTACTAACAGTTGTGGCTGCAGGCGAGTAAGGTCCCTCTTTGGGTAAAAACCAGAGCATAGGCCAGGAGAGCAGTGACCACACACCTCTCTTTGTATCATACCATGTCAGAAGCATTGAAAACTTACAGATTCCCAGAACTGGCTCTGAAAACAACAGCATGAAAAACATAGTGCTTGAGACAGTGCTCCCTCCACCGCAGAAGCAGATCTCAACTCTAACATAAGTTAAAAGTCAAGAAATAGGCTATGTAAATGAACAGACAACAAAACAAGAAACTAACCATGAAAGCTACTGTGGTGACTAGGAAGAACAAGATACAAGCTCAGAAGGTGACAATGATTTAAAAGCTGCTACAAGCAAAACCTCAAAAAATGTGATTTGGACACAAGCTCAACAATAATTCTTGAAAGATTTCAAAAAATATTTTAAGAATCAAACGAGAGAGATAGAGAAAAATTGGAAAAGAAGTGAGTGTGATACAGGAAAATTATGAAAAGAGAGTCAACAGCTTGGTAAAAAAAAAGGCACAAAAATAAGGAAGAAAATGACACCTTCAAAATTAGAATTGGGCAAATGGTAAAAGAAGCACAAAACTCCACTGAAGAGAACAACTCCTTAAAAAAACGAATCAGCTAAATGAAAAAAAGAGGTACAAAAGCTCACTAAAGAAAATACTTCCTTAAAAATTAGTTTTGGGTAAGTGGAAGCTAATGACTCCATGAGAATAAAGCAAAGTCAAAAGAATGAAAAAAGAAGAAAATGTGAAATAGCTGATCAGAAAAACAACTGACTTGCAAGATAAATCAAGGAAAGATAACTTAAGTATTGTTGGACTACCTAAAAGCCATTATCAGAAAAAGAGCCTAAACATCATCTTTCAAGAAATTATCAAGTAAAACTGCTCTTATATCCTAGAAACAGAGAGTAAAATAGACACTGAAATATCTAACCAATCACATCCAGAAATAAATGGTGAAATAAAAATTCCCAGAAATATCATAGCCAAATTCTAGAGCTCCCAGGCCATGGAGAAAATATTGCAAGCAATCACAAAGAAACAACTCAAATGTCCTGGAGCCAAAGTCAGAATCACACAAGATTTAGCAGCTTCTACAATAATGGATCAGAGGACTTGGAATATGATATTCCAGAGGACAAAGGAGCTAGGATTACAACCAAGAATCACCTATGCAGCACAACTGAGTATAGTCCTTCAAGGAAAAAAATGGATATTCAATGAAATAGAGGACTTTCAAATGTTTATGAAAAAAGGATCAGGGTTGTATAGAAAATTTGACATTCAAACACAAGACTCAAGAGGAATATAAAAAGGTAAACATGAATGAGAAATCATAAGACACTCCATAAGGTTATACTTCTACATCCCCGTTTTGGAAGTTGACACTTATAATTTCTAGGAACTTTTTCATTATTATGGAAGTTAGAAGGAGTATACATGGACAGAGGGCATGTGTGCAAGTTAACCTTGATGGGATGATCTCAGGGAAAAAAAAAACAAACCTAAAGGGATGCACTTTGCAAAGAGCAAAGGGAGAGGAAGAACAGGGAAAATTGTCTCACATAAAAAAGGGTGATAAGGAGAAGCTTTTACAATGCAGGGAATATGGGTGGTGGTGGCAGGCAATGCATGAACCTTACTTTTATTGGAATTGGTTCATGATATACACACCCAGTTGGATATATAAATCTATCTTACCCAACAGGGAAGTAGGAAGAGAAAGAGATAAGACAAGAGAAGGTGACGATAGAAAGGAGGGTGGATTAAGGGAGGCAGTGGTCAGAAGCAAAATAGATTTTTCAGGAGGAACTCTCTTTTTAAGAGAAAGAGAGAGAGAAGGACAAGCAGGGAAAAATAAAATGGAGGGAAATACATAGTAATGATAACTGTTGATGTGAATGCAAAACCAGAACCCAATCATATGTTCTTTACAAAAAACATACTTGAAACAGAGAGACACACAAGTATAAATGAAGGGCCAGAGCAGAATCTCTTATGCTTCAGCAGAAGTTTAAAAAAAAGCCAGGGTAGGGGGGCAGAGCCAAGATGGCGACTGGAAAGAAGTAACTGGAGTGAGTTCCCCACCAAGTCCCTCCAAAAACCTATTAAAAATGGCTCTGAACCAATTCTAGAACTGCAGAACCCACAAAGTAGCAGAGGGAAGCAGGGCTCCAGCCCAGGACAGGCTGGATGGTCTCGGGGTAAGGTCTGTCCC
>CM053622.1:547071032-547096868 GCA_028646595.1 Phalanger gymnotis
ATTTAAAAATTATTGGACTACCTGAAAGCCATGATCAAAAAAAGAGCCTAGACATCATCCTTCGAGAAATTATGAAGGAGAACTGCCCTGATATTCTAGAGCCACAGGGCAAAATAGAAATTGAAAGTATCCACAGATCACCTCAATTAACCACCAAGTCAGAAACACTTAAAATCAAAGGAGAGATTCATAAAATTGAAAGTAAAAAATAAATTGAACTAAAAAATAAAACCAGGAACTGGTTTTATGGAAAAAAATAATAAACTAAGTAAACTGTTCATTAATTTGATTTTTAAGAAGAAAGAAGAAAACCAAATTATAAGCATCAAAATGAAAGGGTGAATACTTCACCAATGAATATAAAATTAAAGCAATTATCAGGAGAAAAGAGATGAATATTTACAGAAATATAAATGACCAAATTAATGGAAGAGGAAGTAGAATACTTAAATAACTCTATCTTAGAAAAAGAAATTGATCAAGCCTTCAATGAGCTCCCTAAGAAAAAATCCCTAGGGTCAGGTAGATTCACAAGTGAATTCTGCCAAATATTTAAAAAAAAAAGATTACTTCCAACACTATATAAACTATTTGGGAAAATAGGCAAAGAAGGAGTCCAAATTCCTTTTATGACACAAATGTGATTTTGATACATAAACCAGGAAGAACAAAAACAGAAAAAGAACACTATAGAACAATTCCTCTAATGAAAATTGATGCAAAAATTTTAAATAAAATACCAGCAAGGAGATTACAGCAATATAATGCAAAGATCATATACTACATATACCTGAAATGCAGGGCTGGAAAACTATCAAAATAATTGAACATATCAATAACAATAACAACAAAAATCATATGATTATCTCAATAGATTCAGAAAAAGCTGTTACCAAAGTACCACCTTCATTCCTGTTAAAAACACTAGAAGCATAGGAATAAATGGAACTTTCTTTAAAATGTTAAATATTTTCCATCTAAAACCATCAATAAGCATTATCTGTAATGGGAATAAGCTGGAAACCTTCCCAATAAAATCAAGGGTGGAGCAAGGATGTCGATTACCACCACCATTATTCAGTATTGTTTTAAAAATACTAGCTATCACAATAAGAGAAGAAAAAGAAATTAGAAGATTTAAAATAGCAATGAATAAACAAAACTATCACATTTGCATAAGACATGATGGTATACTTGGCAAACTCTAGAAAATCAACTAAAAATTAGTTAAAGCAATTAACAACTTCAGCAAATTTGCAGGATATAAAATAAATTTACATAAATCATCAGCTTTTCTATACACTACCAACAAAAACCAGCAGGAAAAGATAGAAAGAGAAATTCCATTCAAAATAACTACATTCAATATAAGATACAGGGGAGTGTACCTGCCTAGACAAACCCAGAGATTATATGAACATAATTAAAAATCACATTTCACATAAAGACAGATCTAAACAATTGGAGAAATGTTAATTGCTCATGGATGAGCTGAGCCAGTATAATAAAAATGATAGTTCTACCTAAGATAATTTACTTATTTAGTGTCATACCAATCAAACCACCAAAAATATTTTATAGAGTTAGAAAAAATAGCAACAAAATTCATCTGGAAGAACAAAAGTTTAAGAATATCAAGGAAATCAGTGAAAAGAATATTAAAGAAGGTGCCTTAGCAGTTCCAGATTTCAAATTATATTATAAAGCTGTAATCATTAAAATAACCTGGTATTGACTAGAAATAAAGTAGTGGATCAATGGAACAGATTAGGTACACAATTTCAGCCAGACTTTTCATGACCATATTTGGGGTTTTCTTGGCAAAGATTTTGGAGTGGTTTGCTATTTCCTCCTCCAGCTCATTTTACAGAGAGAAAACTGAAGCAAATTATGAAGTGATTTGCCCAGGGTCTCCAGATTCGAATTCGGGAAGATGAATCTTTCCTACTTGAGGCCCAGCACTCTATCTATCCACTACACCTCCTAGCTGCCATAATATAGAGTAGCAAATGACCATAGTAATCTTGTGTTTGATAAATTCAAAGATCCAAAGCTTTAATTTTTTTTTTATTTTTTGGAGGGGGGAAGGCAGGGCAATGTCTTATAAACCCAAACTAACTGTGAGTTATTGTTTGGTTATCTGCTGTTTTAGATTATTCAAGCCACTGTTCCCCTCTTTTAGGATGATAATCAGGAGTTGACAATAGAATGTTTTTACTATGTATAATGACTCCTTCCTTCCTTTCTCTTTCCCTTCCTTCTTTTCTTCATTCATTCATTCTAGCCTAGTATTCAAATTAACACAGATTGCCTGGTATTTAATAAGCACCTAATAAATCCTAGTTGATTTATTGAAAAGATTAGGCCAAACCAAAGAGGGGGAAAAAGGCTTTGTACAGATGAAGAATTCTAGTAAAATTATACAGTAATATTTACAGCTTTGTTACTCTCTCTACCCTTACTCTCTCTTTCCACTCAGGTGACTGCTAAGTGCAGAAAGTAGTTAGTGATGTTTCTTAGGTTGATTAGATGTGCCTATAGATTTGTTTTTGAACTTATATTTAGGTGTCTTGTAATTCCTGACTCCAGAGTCTACATATTCTTTAGAAAGTGCCAGTGCTAGGCAGCTTCCCTCACCTCGAAGGAAATACTTTCTCCTTTAAGCTGAGTCTATAACAGAACACAGTTTCACCCCACTATACAGTCACAGTTGGCCCCAGTTGGTTGATATCCATTTCCCAAGTCAGTTCCCTTGGGTTGGCACCACTGACTGAAAATGAGAGGAATGAGGCTTGCTGCTCCTAAGTCATTGACCTCCCTTCCTCCTTCCTTCCTCCCCTCCCCTTTCAGGTAAACCACTGAGATGAGTCAGTGTGCTCCACCCTCACCCTCCTACCCACCCTTTATCTTTTTCTCTCTCTACCAAAAGGTCTGTAATTAGGAAACATTAGCAGGCTCAAAACAGCTTTCATACCTGAAACATCATCCATAATTGCACTCAGCACTGCTCTGCCATGGCTATTAATGTCACTTTTATGAAGTAATGAGGAACAAAACACCCGGAGGCACTTAAAACATTTTTTTTAATACAATACAAGTCTTTGAGGAATGGGTGTATAAAATAACCTGCCTGGCATTCCCCTGACAGAGAATGTGATAGACAAAAGGCAGGGAGAGATCAGTAAGAGTGATCAGACAGAGAGACAGGTCCAATCTTTAGTGATGGAAAGATAGATAAGTAGAGGTTTAAGATACAGATACAGAGACCAGATGTGATACTCACGTGGGTCAATAGACTGGTAGATGGATAACCATGGGAAGGGGAGTACTGGTATGAGGGCTAGACTTGCCATGAATTCTTAAGAATCAGCATTATCCCAATGTGTATGGTCATTGTCTTGGTTGAGATTTAAAATGAGACTTTAGTTTCATTTGTTTAACTAAGAGGTGAAATAGTATGTTAAGAAAGACCAAAGACAAAGACATAGAATGGATTAATTAATTCATAGGCTAGGATGATATATTGAGAAGAAGAAATATGCATGTGCATGTGCACGAGAGAGAGAGAGAGAGAGAGAGAGAGAGAGAGAGAGAGAGAGAGAGAGAGAGAGAGAGAGAAATTATGCCTTCATAGTTTGCTGCATGAAAGAACTTAGGGGAATGAGAGTAGTTTGCCAGAACTTTACTGTCTGACAAATTTATTTCTTTGCTCTTGGAAAAGGCTCATAGACTCATACATCAGTAGGGCAGGAAATATTTCCCCTCATAGAATCTGGAAAGGACCTCCAGAGGTCATCTAATCTATCCTCCCTCTCCTAGAGGCAAGCTTAGCTCTCTTCCTTGCCCCTGGGAAACAGGTGTCTCTTCTGTTTTTAAAGATCCCCATTAGGAAAGGTGGACATTCCATAAGATATGTAGTAACCTGTTTCAGCCCTTTGAAACTCTCTTAACCTAGTTTCTGAGTCTGAAAGTGAACTCTCTGATATCTCTCTTAAGCTAATGGCCAAATAGTCCCCCATACAGTGAGACCAAGGAAGCATTTGGATGAAAAGCTGAAAGTTGTCTTTGAGTCTGTGGAAATGTGATTCCTGACACAAGCACCTAGACCAAACTGCCCTGAAATGGAAACAGCTTGTGAATGCCTTTCTTACTCTCCAGACCTTTGCCAAAGTACCCAAGACAATAGTCCTGACTTAGGGTATCCTGGGGAGCAGAGGGTTACGGAGGCAGGATTGAGAAGGATAAAGAACGTTGAAGAAAATAACAGAGGATAGGAAAGGAGTATTTAGAAAATGAGATTAGAATGGGTAAGAGTGGAGCAAGTGAGGATAGGCAAAGATGAGACTGGGATTCCAAGTCAAGGTGGGCAGCATGATTAAAAGAACAGAGCTTCACCCAGAACAGCTCTAAGGTCATTTCCAGCCCTAAATCTAGGATCTCATGAATGATATTGTACATGTGATTTCAGAGCCTGTGGTGGGTACTATAGAAGGAAATCTGGAGGTTGGAAAAAGTATCAGGAAGGTTAGAGACAAACAAATAATTTTGTTTTTCCAAAAAGGACAAAGAATGGATTTGGGAAATGAAAAACAGAGATACTCATTATGATCCCCAACAAAATTCTGGAACAGGTGTTCACAAGTACCTAAAAAAGGAATATAGTTACTGCACTAGGGTGGAAGCTAGTGAAAAGGATAAATGATGATCAAGGAAAGAGGAAGCAAAGAACATAGGATTCGATGGGTACCAGGACAATCAAGGGGTTAGAGGGCAGGTAATCAAGTAGAAATAAAAAGGACCCACATACTAAAAGGCAGAGCAATGGGGTGGGAGGAAAATCCATGTAAGCAGTCAGCAACAAATTGATCGATAAGCATTTATTAGGCACCTACTGTATACTAGACAATAGGAATACAAATACAACAAATTAAATAATTCTCACTCTCAAAGAACATTTGGGAATTGAAGAAGTAGCCATGAGAGGTCAAAGGGCCAATACATAGTCAGCACCCAGAACGGAGGTCAAAGACAAGCTAAGCAGAAGACATGTGCAGGATGAATGCCAAGAAAAAAACAAAAAAATCCCTGTACAGAGGGTATTTTATTGTCTCAGCTTCAGCTGCCTTGACTTAATATACACTTTGTCTTTAATATTTACTTAGCTGTGTTTTATGCTCTGGTAGTACTTAAGCTCTTTGAAGGCAGGAGATTTTTTTTGTCATTGTATACCCAGAACCCAACAGAGTGCCTGGCCCATAATAAGTACTTAACAAATTTGTGATATTTAATTTATTTCCTTCCATCAGTAGACATGGGTTCATTAAGAACAGTCCATTCCAGAATTATCTCTTGAAGGACAGGAATTCAAGAAGAACTCAAAGGACTAAGCACATTTTTGCATTAATCGAAGCTCCTAGTCCTTTTATTATTAAATAAGGTTACTAGAATGGGAGGTGAGGATTGTGCTATAAATTTAGTGTACCCCAATTGTAATAAAGTATTGGGGAGATTCTCTTGTGATTTTGTTTTAGATAAGCTAGTACAATGGTATTACACTAATGCAATTAAGTATGATTGTAACCAACTAGTAGAGTGAATGTATCTGAAGATTTATTTATGATGTATTTTCACCTGGAAAGGATATCTCTAATGAAGTGCTTCTGAGCTTCGCCTTTGACCTTGTCCTGCTCAAAATTTGTATCAATGATTTGGATAAACAGAAAATAAGCTTATGAAATTTGCCAGTGATGGAACTTGGCAGGCTAGCTAATACATTGGGATGCCAGAATCAAGATTCGGAATGATCTCAATAGGCTGGAAAGATAGGCTCCAACCAACAAGATAAAATCCAACAGGAGTAAATGTAAGTCCCTCTATTTAGGTTAATTAGACAAATACAGGGCAGAGGAGGGCTCACTTTGGAACCTCAGTTCACATGGAAACGATTTGGAAGTTTTAGCTGATCAATAGCTTAATATGATCCAATAGTATGATTCAGTGACTAAAAAAAATTATAATTCTATCAACCGTTTAGGCTGCATCACCACAGGTACAGTGTCTAGATCACAGAGAAGGACAGGACTAGAGTCCTCAGTCATGTTGAGCCACATTTAGAATATCATGGGGGCCACCATTTAAAGAGGAATATTGACAAAGCAGTGTTTAGAAAAGAGACATCAAGATCAACCAATTAATGAAGTATTCATTAAGTGCCTAATATGTCAGGTACTGTGCAAAGTGCTAGGCATACAAAGACAAAAATGCAATAGGCTTTGCTTTCAATAAGCCTGCATTCTATCAGGGAGACAATATAGACATATACATACATACACACATTCATGCATACATACATACACATACATATACATACACATACATATACCCACATACACATACACATATACATGCATATACATACATGTATATACATGCATATACATGTATACATATACATATATACATACACCTGCATATACATATATACACATATACATACACGCACAGTACGTATATACATATATAATACATACATATATGCATACATACATATATACATATATGTGTGTATATATGTGTATGTATATATATGGGATTGGTAGGTGGAATGGATAGAGCCTGGAGTCAGAAAGACCTGAATTCAAATTTGGTTTTAGATCCTTTCTAGCTATGTGGCCCTAGTAGTAGTAACACCCTCTGGTGTTAACCTCCGTCTGCCTCAGAACCCACTTCTACAAAATGGGGTAGTAATATCCCACCTCCCAGGGTTCCCAAGGTTGTGAGGACAAAATGAAATATTTGTGAAGCACTTTTCAGATCTTAAAGCATTATGTAAATGCTAGCTGTTATTAATATATATATATAAAATAAATACAAGGTGGTTTGGAAAGGGCGGTAGTATCTAGGACACTAGGGCAGTCTTTATGTAGAAGTTGATACTTGAGCTGTTAAGGAAGTAAGAGATTCTAAAAGGTAGAGGTGAGCAGAAAGTGTTTTCCAGGCATTGGGAACAGCCAATGATGAGGAATCTGAAAATAACTCTTCACAAGAAATAGTTAAAGGAATTGGGGATGTTTAACTATGAGATGACTAAATGATAGCTCTCTTTAAATATCTGATAAGCTGTAATGTAAAAAAAAAAAAAAACAGATTAGACTTGTTCTGTGTTGTTCCAGAGGCGAGAACTAGGATTAATGGGAAAGTTACTGAGAGGCATATTTCATCTCAATATCAGATCAAATTTACTAAAAAAAAAATTGGAGCCGTCCAGCAATAGAACACTGCCTAAGGAAGCAGTGCTATCATTGTTGCTGAGGGGTAGTCAAATGATAGTTGGATCACCATTTTTAGAGATGCTCCTGTGTTGAGAAGGAGGTTGGACTAGATAAAATCGAATCCAGCTCTAAAATTTCTTTTGCTACTATAATTATTATGTCTTCTCCCCTCCCCCTCCAATTAGATTTACGATTTCATTGATACAGGGAATTTCTGGTAAGAAAACCCTTTACCAATGCAGATTGGCATCTATTGTGAAACTTTACTCTTGGATAGTTGACTGGTACAATTAGAGGTTGAATAAATTGCTCAGGATCACACAGGCACCATGTATTAAAGGGAAGACTTGAACCTGGGTCTTCTTGATTCCAAGGTTGGATCTTTATCCCTTATGCTACACTGCCACTCCCAACTCTCCTTACTAACTGGCTGGACTTCAAAACTACGTGACATGGATGAGACACATCATCTGTTACAAGGAGTACCCTCACCATTAATTACAATTTGGGCTTTTATAGGATGGGGACTTCATGTTCTGTGTTATTTCAGGACAGTCTCCATGAGAATGAGAATGATGGTGTACCTAGCTGAGTCACAAAGCTAGGAGAAATAGCGAAGGCATTGGATGATACAGCTGGAATCTAAAAATATCTCAGGAGGCTAGAACAATGGGTCAAATCTGATAAGATGAAATTTACTTACTTCAATACTACCAGAAACCATGATTTCACAATCCTGGACACTTCCTCTCTGCTGGCACGGATTGTGGCCCTTATATGCCTTAATATGTGGTGTCTGATTTGCTTTGCCTGGAAAAAGAATCATCACTTAGTACCCAACCCTCTGGTAATGAGTCGATGAGTCTTTCTAAACTTGGCTCCACTGGTCTGATGATGATGATGATGATGATGACAATGATGACAGCAGCCAGTGTTTATATAGCACTTTAAAGTTTGCAAAATGCTACTTATGTTGTCTCATTTAATTCTCACAACAGACCTGCAAGGTAGGTGCTATTATTATCCCCATTTTATAGGTATGGAAACTGAGGATGAGAGGGATTAAGTGACTTGCTAATAAGTTTCTGAGGGAGGACTTGGACTTGTGTGTTTCTGATGGCAAGTTCTCACTGAACCACAATAGAAATATTCATTTTCCAAACCACTCCAGCATGGTGGAACTGACTGGTGCTTGAATGTTGTTGAATAAGCCTTTAAGAACCCAGTTTTATTTCCATGCCAGGAGGAGGTATCAGAATATGACTTTAGTGGAGAAAGTAGAAATATAATGAGAATTATTATCAGGTCCTAAACTTGGTTCAGAATATCAGTCTCACAAATACCGTATTGGGATGCACGTCCAGGCAGCAGTTAAGCTTGATATGAATTAACTGTGATATGGTATCCTACCTTCCTAAAAATAAAATTTAAAAAAAAAGGCAAGTGCATTTTGCAGATGGGACCCGTAACTGGGATTTCATTGGTGTAAGGAACTCACTATAAAGAAAATCTCTGGATATGTTCTGCTTGAGCAGAAGAGCACCTTTTCTGCATTTTATAGGCTTACAGTTTCCTGGGGCACTTAGAGGTTAAGTGATTTGCCATTAGGTCATCTAGCCAGATTGCCTGGTGGAACAATGGAAAATAACAGGATTTAGAGGCAGGTAGACATGAGTTCAAATACTGCCTTATCTGCTTAGTAGATGTATGACTCTGGGAAGTTAGTTGACTTCTCATAGTCCTAGTTTTCTCATCTGTGAAATGGGGATTATAATAGTACTTACCTCAGAGGGTTGTTGAGATTACCTGTGCAAAACACCTTGACATGCTATATATATGCTTTGTTGTCATTCAGTTGTTTCTGTCATGGCTGACTCTGTGACCCTGTGTGGAGTTTTCTTGGCAAAGATACTAGAGTGATTTGCAATTTCCTTCTCCAGCTCATTTTACAGATGAGGAAACTGAGGCAAATAGAGTTAAATGATTTGCCCAGGGTGACACAGCTAATAAGTGTTTGAGGCCAGATTTGAACTCAGGAAGATGTGTCTTCCTGACTCTTCCACTGTGCCACATGGATCTTCAAACAGTCATAACTTCCTGAAGGTCTGATGGACAGGACCAATGGGCAGAAGTTTTAGGGAGTCAGGCTTTGGTTTGTTATAAAGAAAAGATGTCCTTACAATTAAAACTATTCAAGTGTGGAATTGATTGGCTCAGGAGACAGCTGGTCTCAGTCACTGGAGGTCTTTAAGCAAAGGTGGGATGATAACTTGATGATATTATGGAGCATATGCTTTGCTGGTTGGAGGACTTTGGAAGTCCCTTAAAGTCTAAAATTCTATGAAAGAGTGGATGTCGTGAGAAGATTGAAGCCTATAAAAGAGAAAACTCAGTTTAGGAGTGGAAGTGGGGTAAAATTTGGTGTATTGAGAGTTGCCTTCAAGTATTTGAAAGATTGTCATCTGGGAGAGGAATTAGACAATTATTCGGTTTCAGAGGTGAGAAACGGGATCAATATATAAAAGTTCCAAAGAGGTAAATTTAGCTTCAAGGAAGGAAAAATAATTTAATAATCAGAACTGTCCAAAAATGGAATGGGCCTCATCAGATGAATTTAATCAGACCTTTTTCAGGTACATTATATGTGAGAAATCCTTTTTGGGTATAGGTTAGATCAGATAGCCATGAGGCCCCTGAAACACTAAAATTCTTTGATTCCTATTCCTGGACCATGTATGAGACTCTGTCATACATTCATAGGGTTGTCAATATATCAGGGGTCTGTGATTTTGTTGGTGGAGCACAAACACACACTGTAACCTGACCGTAATTTAATAGAGCTGTCTTAGAGAGTTGTCTGAACCTCAGTGTTTGTTACTTTTGCAAAGTCACACAGTTAGTGTCAGAAGCAGGCCTTTCTGACTCAAGTTGAACACTTTGCTATGTTATTCTGCCCTTCATTTCCTACATGACTTCAAAACTAACAACAAAAACTTGAAATAGTATTTTTAAATTGTTTATTTTTTGGACTCACAGCAGCCAAGAAGCAAAATTATAAGTAGCATTAGGCAACTGGGACTTTGCCCCAGAGTGCAAAATTTAGAGGATGATTATAGAACTTTTACTTCATCAAATAGAAACAAACCAAATGTTGGTCAAAAAATAATTAGTTAAAACAGGAAATTACCAGATGGTGAAACGGACACACAGCTGCTCCTAGGATGAGCTCCTCCCTGGCCTATCTCTGTTCCTGTTTCCTACTCTAATGGCAGCCTCACCAGTATCAGCCTCATGGTATTTCAGAATCTCTGTCCAGGGAAGTCAGTGAGTTTCTTGCCCTCATGGGATTTTGTGTACTAAGTTCAAGGTCTCTCCTCTGATATTCATTTTCTTGTGCTTGCCTTAGGTCCAAAGACCTATATTCAATAGTATTTGCCAATTACTATAGAATTATGTATAACCTATGGTATATACAGAATTATATGAGCATCTTTTCTGAGAAGACTGGTTTCTGGCAAACTTGTACTGCAGAACACTTGCAAGTTTATAAAATAAGGCAATCATGGAATTCTTCACCAGTTTAATAATTAAAACAGGAAGCCAAGCATTCCACCAGGGAACCTAGCGCAAACAAGCTGCATGGTCAGCAGATTCTGCCTTGCAATAGCCTTCCTTCTTTTGCACAAGACCATTCATTGCCCACTGGCAAGTGCTATAAAACATCTACCTTGACGAAGGGTTGGCAGGCAGGTGTACCTGTTTGTCTAAATGGCAGAAGGGTCAAGGAAAAGGACTGGAATCCAGGGAATGAAAAAGATGATAAATTTCAAAAATTAAAAAGGCTTCATATTTTTAATGCTCACAGAAAACGATAAAGGACTTCTATAAGAAGCGTCTAAGTATGAGGTTATATAGGTTTTATTTTATTTCATGATAAAAAGACAAAACTTCTTAAATACCTTTCTGTGAATCCTTAGGGATTATGAAGGTTGATTACTTATTCAACCAATCAAATTGTAACTATTCATCAAGCTATATTATAAAGATATATACAAAGCCCAGGAGGCCGTAGGAAAGGTCTCTCAACAAAAAGAATGAACTTCCTCTAAATGTTTCCCCAAAGCTAAATTCCTGAGCCCACAGTCCTGGGAAGCAGTTTCACCTGTTAAACTGTATCTCGGCATGGGGAGACCATCCTTACCCAGCTGTGAGTAGAGAAGTCCTGTTTTTCTCTCGGTGGGGAACAGGGCAAAAATTTCTGAACATAGTAGTATTGAAGCCGTGTGTTTCTTGATGGGTGATTCTTTTATTTTCTCAATAGGAAGTACCTTCCACCTAGTTCTTCTTTTATACTTGCTTAGTGTGAAATATTCTAACAGTTAATTTCTTGGTTTCTATTTCCTTATTACTCTAATCCAGACATTCTGGACTTTTTATTTTTATTTTTGTTTGTTGTCTCATGGACCCCTTTAGGAATCTGGTGAAACCTATAGACCTCTTCCCAGAACAATTTCTTAAAGTGTTCTTTTTATTCATAATTGAAGGATGTGCCACATTTAAGTTAGAGGTTAGTGAAAAATAAAGATGTAAGGATGTAGTTTTTTTTAATCCAAGTTCATGGACCTTTTGACATCTCTCCCAGATTAAGAACCCTCATTCTAATCAATATTCTTTTTTTAATTTTCCTGTCTAAAACACTCTTCCCTGGATACCACTCCTCTATGGATGTTGTTTCCCCATTAGAACATAAACTCTTTGAAGGCAGGTTCTGCCTTATTTGCTTCTATTTGTATTTCCAGACCTTAGTCACATAGTAAGTGCTTGTCACATAGTAAGTGCTTTAGAAATGCCTTTGCTTCTTTCCTTCCTTCCTTCCTTCCTTCCTTCCTTCCTTCCTTCCTTCCTTCCTTCCTTCCTTCCTTCCTTCCTTCCTTCCTTCCTTCCTTCCTTCTTTCCTTCCTTCCTTCTTTCCTTCCTTCCTTCCTTCCTTCCTTCATTCCTTCCTTCCTTCCTTGCTTCCTCTCTCCCTTTCTCTTTTCCTTTCTCCCTCATTCCCTCCTTTCTTTCCTTCATTGAATCTCTTTGTTCAATTTATTGTGTCCATATGGATGATGAGTTCTGTTATTTATTTCCCTTCATAATTTGAATTGGATGTTCAGGAAATTTTACAGAAAGCCAAGAGATATGAGGACCAAAAATGGATGGGAACTTTGGCCCTATCTCATGCTGCCTCTACTAAAAGTACTTAATGGTTAAATCATAGTTGTAATGTATACATTAGGTAATAATAATAGCTGACATTGAAATAACACTTTACTATACATACTTACACTGTACACGAATTGCTTCGTTTGATCCTTACAACACCTATACCAGGTGGATACTATCATTATTTCCACTTTACAGAAAGGGAAGCTGAGAAAGAGATTAAGTGACTTGTTGAATGCTATATATCTATTAATCTCCTAAGGTAGGATTTAAACTGAGGCTTTCCTGATTCCTAGGCCTCTGTGCAGTCTATGCACATTTCCTTCTTCCTTAGCCTCTCTCTGCCTCTATTTCCTCTCTTGCAAAACTTGAGACAAGAATACCTGAATGATAGCATTGCTATGGGGTTCAAATAAAACAATGAAGGAAAAGCACATTGTAAACTTTAAAGCGCTGCTCTTATTATTCTCAGAAATAATGGTTACTGGTAGTATTAAGGACATCTGCTAGGATTTACAGCATTAGGTTTTATCTATAGTGGTAGATTCTTGCAATATTTATAGCATTAGGTAGTGCCAAGAGCAAGCAGGCCCAAGCATTTAAGGTCCCTTCCTACCCTAAATCCTATAATCCTATGTTCCCCAATTAAAGGTAGCATTCCTAGTATTTGTGGCATTAGGTGGAAAGCAGTGTGTTCTCACACCTTGTACTGATCTGGCTGGGCTCATGATCCCACCATGAGAATTCCAGAGCAGAAATGCCCCAGACCCTCAGGGGGAAAATCCCCATTAATCTCTCTCAGGGTTGATGCACAGTTCCTTAAATAAATAAGCCTGGGACAGACAGTGCTGGGCATTGTGAGGAGAAGCCATGCACAGGGGCCTCTCTGAGTCCCTCCTTCGCCTTGTTCTTACATGATCGGTGCTGGGCAGCCGGGATGGGCCACATTCAACTGACAGCTTAAGATAATCACATGTGTGAGGCAGTGGGATAATGACAGCTGAATAGCCTGGCTACAGTTGCCATAGTGACCAGCCAAGCTCCTTTCCCTTCTTTTTTTTTTTGTTTTCTGGGCCTTGTTTTGTTGGGCTGGCTTGGGGAATAAGGTTCAGGAATGGAAAGGGGGAGAAAATTGGGAGGGGAGACAGGAGGAGGGACAGCCCATTATAGTCTCTTTAAATACCCCAGCTGGAAGCGTTTTAAATCTCAACAGAGACAGAGGAAAACAGTGTCCTAATCTCCAGTTCCCTGTGAATTATTTAAAGGGATCTTGTCAGAACGATGAATTTGTCACTGTTACAGTGTCAACAGTGGCAGCAGCTGTCATAATGGCCACAGGACCCCGCTCCAGGCAGGAGCTGGTGCTACATGGTACCTTGTCCCAGCTTTGTAAAGAGTAAAGGAGAGGAGCAGAGAGGGTGGGATGACCACCGAAGGGAGGGGGAAGAAACAGGACCTTTTTTCTCATTGTGAAGGCCCATATAATTTTTCCTTTGTGTCTAGAGCTTTCTCAGATATGTGCATGAGACTGACCTGCTTGTAGGAAGGCAATGTGGTACATTAGGAAAAAAAAATAGCCCAAAACAAACACTGCTTCTGGAGTCAGATGACCTGGTTTCAAATTTTGCCTTTCATCCTTATTAGCTGTATGCAGAATGCTAGGCAAGTAACTGCCTCAGTTTCCTTATCTAGCATCTAAGTGGAGCTGTGGATAAGACTGCTGGGGTAAGAAGGACCTTGAGTTCAAATGCAACCTCATATATTTACTAGCTATCTGATCCTGGGCCAGTCACTTAAGTACTCTCAGCCTCAGTTTCCTCATTTGTAAGATGGGTGATTGACCTCTTAAAGAGGCCTATTCATTGAACAGGTGTTACCTCACTCTTAAGTGAGTACATGAAAAGGCCTTAGCCTAAAAAGGCCAGGGTCTCCCTTTGCATCCTGGGTCATCTCCAGTCATCTTGATGACTATCAGGTCAATGGACCCATATGGTTTTGGAGGAGAAGGTGAGGCTGGTGACCTTGCACAGCCCTCCCTCCCTCAAATCAAAGTCAGCTGCAAGTCATGTCATCATTTCTCTGATGTCATGGACCTCTTCGAAAACGAAGGACAAACACAAGAACAATAACCTGTAAGATGGGGATAATAATAGCACCAATGTCACAGATTTATGTGGAGGATCAAATGAGATAGTATATATACAATGCTTTGTAAACCTTGAATTGTTTTGTGTGTGTGTGTGTGTGTGTGTGTGTGTGAGAATAAATATTAACTATCATTATTATGCATATGTTAGACATGGGGCCTTTGAGGTCCCTTCCAATTCTTTATCTATTATCTTTGCCTTTAAACCAGATCACTCTGGCTTTCATTGGATGCCCAATAATAGCCCCCAGCCCCAGGCTCCGTCGTTTAGGTTTTGATGGCTTAGAATGAATGTAAATAGCATTTTTTTTCTGTTCTGGCCAGAAACTTTGAGGATCTTCCCCTCTCAGACTGATATTTTTGTATAAATTAGGGTGTATTTTGTCTCAGTTCTTACTGAACCTGTAGTCATTGAATGGGTGTTACCTCAGATAAACTGAGGCCAAGGAAGAGACCTAATTTAGAAAAGCCAAGGTCATCCACTCCATCCTGACCATGGCCACCATCTTGACCTTGGTCTTGCCACTGAACTTCAGTGACTCTGGAGAAGAGAATGAGGCTGATGACTGCGTAACTCTGCCTGTCTTAAATCCAATTCGCGGACAAGTCAAGACATCATTCCATATTTTCATTGGTTCTCTTTGAAAATGAAAGGCCAACAACAACAACATTTACCAGAAAGACCTTACTAGCTGGATTCACAGGGGGTACTCTGCCCTCTGCTTAAACACAGAGTCCATCTTTTCCCTCTGTTTATTTTTTCTCTAAAACTTTTATAGAATGGTGGCCCTATGGGGCTTCTTTCATCTCTTTGACACTTGAAAAGTTACTGTGTATCCTTCCTGAGGATATGAATGCACTTTCCCCCCACCCCACTACCACCAAAAAAAGAAAAAAAAATAATGAGTCTATGGTATTAGTAGAATTCAAGCCACTCAGTAGGATGTAAGTGCCTCAATAGCAGAGACTTTCATTTTTGTTTTTGTATCTGTAATGCCACATAATAATAGCAAATATTTGCATAGCTTTGCCCCTTGCTAGCTCTGTGACTTTGAAAAAGTCAACTCACTGGGCTTAGAGATATGGAAATAAGAATTGGAATAGAATCTGTAGTTGTAGGATACTAGAGAATGGTTCTTGTTCTCAAACAAAATTTGGAAGGAAATAATTAACTAATTGGCCCACATAAACTGAGCCTTAAATGGGTGTCATGGGGGTAATGAACAAATAGGGAGAGATAGCTTTTTCATGTTTGGACATGGAGTACTCATTGCTTTTCTTCTAATAATTCAAGGTCTTCGTTGAAGATGTGGGATTTAAAAGCAATCTCTAATGCAACTAAATATAATTTAATGCTTTGAAAAGCAGTATATCTCATTGTTACAATATCTATGTATAAACACATATAGAGAGACCATATATATCTTCACAAACATATACACATTTATATATGTATACATATACTCACATATATGCATTCATGCACGCACACACACATATATGTATATATATGTATATATACATATATATATATATGTACACACAAACATGCACACATATATGTTCCCAGTCCCAAAGCCCATTGTAAGAGACTCTTTCCTTATTGGTAGAAGTTGACATCCTATGCTTGTGTGAAGAGTGGGGCAGAGTTGGCAAGAGCAGGAGAGCTGTTCAGTCTTCTCCAAGTCTTCTTTGAGTTGTGAGTAGCTTCAGGCCCTTCAGTACCTCAGGGGGCTTCCAACTTCCAACTTTGAGATAGAAGATAGAAGATGCCAACCCCACTTCAGGTTGCTGAAGGAAAAGACTCTCAGCAAAAGCTGACATGAGACGAGCTTGCGGTCTCTGTCGTGTCCCCATCCCTTGTTCCACTTTAGGGACCTTTCTCTTTGGTGAAATCTAGGACTTTCTCTCTTGGTTGAGCTGAGTTACCTAATTCCAAATGGGAGAATGCCTTCATTCTGCATTATCTGGTGTACATTCTCCTATGTATACTTTCTCTGATTTCTATTTGGCTGTTGAATTGGATAAATGATTTTCTTTGTTATTTTCTGTGTGGAACTGGTATTCAGTGGGAAAGGAGTCAAGCCTTGGATATAAAGCTTGGTTGGGGTCCTGCTTCCCCTCATTAATGAACAATGATCAGACATTAGATCAAATGTGAAAATCATGCCTCCAACATTAATAATATTTAAAGGAGCAGCTAGATCTAATTCAAGCCCGGTATCCTGTGCTTTTCTGAGTAGGACAAAGTGTCCAAACTTCTACACTCCTGCTTCCCCTCTTGGCAGGAATTAAAATCTCCCTTTGAAAAGAGTGAAGGGAGAGGAGGCTGGAAATGTCTCTTCTGCCTCCCTTGCAAAACCCCTAATGCCATACCCTTGCAACATGTGGGACATGTGTGTGTGTATATATGCATTCATAAATACACATACATATAAATATCCTTATTGTATTGACTCAATATAGATGGCTTTTAAGCTTAGGTTATACACCATAAAATGAGATCACTTTGAAGAAAAAAAAAGTGTATATACTTACATAAAAAAACCTGTCATATATACATATATTTACATCTACATATCTCATAATACTTATTATAGGTCACATCTAATTTTTACACAAGTTAGGTTAGAAGAAAATTGTAGCCTATTTTTATGTCAATGTGGTCTATAATTAATTCGATTAATCTAAATTGTCCCGGGTCATCTTATACCCTGGTAATAAATTAATCGCTTTGGGAGGTATATAGATTCTCTTGGTTCTCAAGAGTCTTGTTTAGCAAATCACTGCTAATTTAAACATCATAGAATTTAGAACTGGCAAAGACATTAGGGATTATTTATTTCAATCCTTCCCTCTGTCCTCCCCCACCCTTATTTTATCGGTTAGAAATAAACCTAGAAAAGTAAATTGACTTACCCAAAGTCACATAGAAGCAGCGCTGAGATTTGAACTCAGCTCCAAACTTTAAGCCCAAAGCCATCATACTGTCGCTTTTATGGGTTAAATGACATCATTAGTGGTTTACAGACATCTATATGTCTGTGTCTATGTCTATAAGTATATCATCTAGGGGCAGCTGGATAGTGGCAGTGGCTAGAATACCAATCAGGAAGACCTGAGTTCAAATCCAGCCTCAGACACTTACTAGCTGTGTGATCCTGGGCAAGTCACTTGATCCCTATTTGCCTCAGTTCCTCATCTGTAAAATGGAGACACACTGGAGAAGGAAATGGAAAACATTCCAACATGTTGTAGTAGGAAGGCCGAATTTATGATCTCAAATATAATCATGTATATGTTTGAATGGTCTGAAATCGCAAGGTATGAGAGATTCTCTAAGGAGAAAACAACAAGAAATTTATTTAGGGCCCACCGCAGCAAAAACTTGAACCAGCCTCCCCATTCCAACATCTTGACAAAAAGACTCCAGGCCCAGAAAGCCCATCTCACAAGGGCAACCAGGAGGCCACAGAAAAACAAGATAGTATTTAGCCAAATCATTTTCACTGTCCTCACGTTCCTGCTCACACTCGGGTAAGCCCTGCTTCCGCAGCTTTCTGCTTCTGCAGCTTCCGGCTTCCACACCGTCCCCTGCCACCTAAGTTGTCTCCCGGCTCACCCCTCCTCGCAGCCCAGCTTCCGGCGTTCTCAAGCCCCGCCTCAATGACCAGAGACCATTGGTTCCCGAGCTGGCCCCTCCTAAGTCACCAATCCACACCCACACAGGTTTCACACCTGACAGGGCCCCGGGCCTGGGGCTTAGCACTTAACAGCTGAAAGTACTTCCACTCAAAAGAAACAAAAGCCAGGCTAATGAGACAATTTTGCTTAACAACACACATGTTTGCCAAGAAAACCCTACTAACAAGTTCATGGGGTCATGAAGAGTCAGACACAACTGAGGACTGAACAAAATATCGTCTATACGTATACACCCATGCCGTATGCCTGTCCGTATCATCTATAGCCATGCGTGACATCCATATCATATTAACGGCTAGGGCAATGGCCTTGTATGTATCTATTGTTATAGCTATAGCAAAGCCTCTATCTGTAGCTATAGTCACGTGTGTGCTGGAATCAGCTTGAGCTGCTTTGGGAGGGCTAATTGATGAATTCTCAATGTGAGCTTTTACACCTTGGAAATTGGTCAATGGTACAAATTAAGGCTTGATTTAGTGTTCTCTTCATTGTTTAGAGTTAAGAAAATGACAGAGAAAAATGCTGATGTTACAAATGACACTTTGCAGTGTTTCATATGTAATTTATTTTTCTGGAGAGCTGGTTGTTAAACATTTGCCAGCATATTCCTGGCTATTGCTTTGTCTAGTGGATAGAGAACTGGCTTCCAAGTCAGGAAGAAGTGACTTCAAGTCCTACTTCTGGCACATGGTGCCACCATGATGCAAAGAAAGTATCAATCTGCATTTGCAGAGGGAGCTTCCTCCTCTGGGAGTCCTTTACAACAATGATATCACAGGCATAGCCTTAACCCTCCTGTCTCTATAGAATGGATCTCTTTGTTTTCATTAACATCCTAATTCACTTAAGCATCTCTTTTATTTTAGGTCCAGTATAGTTTTGTTTAGACTTTAGACCCATTTAAGTCCCTGGCTGAATTGTAAAATATAGCCACAATTCAGTTTTCTGAGTTGTATTAAATGCTAAAGAACCAAATGAGTTTTCATCCACTTTTTGTGTTTTCCCATATTGTATCTCCTAATTCAGAAATTAGTCATTTGTCTTTTGCGGCTAAAAGGAGTGGCTACCAATATTTCCCAAATATAAGGGACAGCAGATATTCTAGACAGGCTCCTATGTGGCAATATGACAGCTTTTTAAAGAATATTAAGTCATAAGGAATTGGTCTCAAGATATATGTGTACATACCTCCATATGAAATCATTAAGTATTCTATTATTCCGTACTTGTTGACTGAATTGGAAATGTTCTCAGAAAAAATATTACTTTAAAATTGAAATAAAACAAAAAAAATGTTTACTCCATGGGTTTTTCATATTAGCATTTAGATATTAAAAATGGAAGCAACTCAATGTCCAATAGCAGAGGAATGATTGAATGAACTATGGTTTATTAATGAAATAGAATAATGTGGTGCAATTAAGATCAACATGGCTGAAGAATACAAAAGAATCTAGAAAGGCCTTTATGACATAATGTAAAATGAAGAAAAAAAAATTGAGTAGTTGAATTAACTATAATCCTCTAAGGAAGAATCCATGAGAGTAAGGTCAAAAATTGGGGTGGGGGCTTAGAGGGAGTGAGATGAATACAGAATATGTTATAGCAAGTGAAGCAGTTGATTCACTGTTGTCAAAGTTGACATTTGGTCCAGGTAAATTTCTCTAATACAAGGAACAAAGTCACCCAGCACAGCCCTCAACAGATATTTGTAAATTGATTCTCTTCTCTAAGCCAAATAAGCCCATTTATTTAAGCTTTTTAAAAAATCACAAGTCTTTGTTCTCCAGCCATTTAACTCTTTTTATCCTATTTATGGAATGCTATATGATGAAGGTGATTAAAGGCAATCCTCTTTCACCGGAAATGAGGAATTGGTTGACTGAGAGAGAACATGGTTTCCAGGGATACTTAGCATTCTGCTTACTGATTCCAGTTTATATACTTAATAACATCGTGCATTATCTCTGCCTCAAGCTATGTCCTCAGGACTTAGGCTCAGTCTTAGGCATTAAGATGCCTGGACACAGACACATGAGAGAAACAAAGACAAAGTAAGGCGACCAACAAAAAACTCCAAATTCTACATACGGGAGATGCTGCAAGCAATCCAGTCATTAGTAGTGCCTTCTGAGTTCATAAAAAGGGATAGAAAACTTAGATGTTGTTTTTGTCCTTGGTTTTTCACTCAGCTCAGCTCATGATCCTTCATCAAAGAATTAAATTGTAGGGTTTAGAGCTAGAGAGACCTTTGAGACCATTTAACGCAACCCCCACACTTTGCGGATGAGGAAACTAAAGCCTAGAGAAATGAAGGGACTAGCCCTTGGTCACGTAGGTGGGTAATAGGTTATGGACGCAGGCTTTCAAAGTAGGATCTCGTACTACAGGGCCTTCTCTACTACATCACGGACTGTTTGGTAAAGACTGAGATTGCCCATGCCTTTTATACCAGAAGTAGAATGAGGAAAATATCCATGTAGAATAGAGATGTCAGTTGAAGATATGTGGTGGCATAGAACATTGAGGTGAAAGCTAGTCTTGGAACTGGGAAGACCTAGATTCAAGTGCAAACTCTGATGTACTGGCTATATAAACCTTGAGCCTTTCAGTGTTCTAGGAAACTCTCTAAGATGATAAGTTTCAGAGCAGTTGTTAATTTGGTAGAGGGCATTTCCTCATCTGGAAATTCCTTACATGGTTGACATGACAAGTGAGTAGTTGGGGAAAACTTCAGGGAGGAGATAAGAGTGAAGCTAAGCTTTGAAGCATGTATTCTTACACATGATACATGTGATGAAAAGATCACTGGGTTGGTTTTCAGGAGATGGACTTTGGTTCCAGTTGTTAATAATAATAATAATGATACTTAGGTTTGTTGATTAAATTAATAGGGATACATCTACCATGAAAGCAGATTGCAGCTTCTCCAATGCCTTTTTACCTTGTGTAATAATTGCATAAATTTAACCATAAATCTTTCATAGAGAAACTACTTGACACATTGTAGGTCTTCTTCTTGTATAATATTTTTTGGGGTATTAATGTACTGCTCTATCTGTTGTTGCTTAGTCTCAGTATGCAACTGATCCTATGTGTCCTTAATAATGTCTCATTTCATTTGATATACGTAACTCATTGTTGGTAACATGATGCATCTGATATAGGTCAACCATATGTCTATCCATTGCCCTTTGGAATATATGTGGTATTAATTTTTCTGAGATTGCAACATTCAGTGATTTCCATACATTTAACAACACTGAGTATTAAAGATCTTGGATTTTGCAGTACTTAAAAATTTGGAGTTCTTTAAAGCATTGCATTGTTTCCTAAATGTACAGTCCCACCTAGGACTAAGCTTCCTTTTTAAATCAACTCTGGGCATAGATAATTATTCATCTTCAGTAGTTATCTAAGATATGTATATTGAAAGACTAATTGGCAGTGCTCAATGTCAGTCTTGGAAATATACATTATTCATCCTCTTTGTTTTTCCCATTTGGATTACAAAACTAATCTTTTTCTCATTGCTATGAATTTCACTAAGGACACTTAGTAACACTTTGAGGCTTGATAATATTAATGCAACAATCTATTAATAGGAGTTAGAGATACCATGAATAGGGAATCCACCTTTTGTTTGGTCTTTACTAAGGACATTTTCTATGGCAGTGGTGAATACCCTATTTGACACCTTGCTGAATCACGGAGTGAATTTCTTTCTGTAGGTGCACCTGTTCTAGTCTTGCATAATTTCAATACACACATGAGAGGTACATTGTTTGAGAAGAGCTTTCAAAGCTGTGTTTTGTTCTAGTGAATCAAACGCTTTCTTAGAAATCTATAAAAAACGGGATCATATTCTCTGTACCCCTCTGAGTTAATTGCCCTACTGTACAGATGTGGTCTGTTGTAGACTATAAAATACAAAAGCCTGCCTAGTCTCATATTATCATGGATGGTGCATAGACTACTCTCAGGGTCATTTTATCAGACAAGAAAGCAAACATATAGCTAGGTAGCTACCAATGTCTCTTCAGTCACTTTTTTATGTTCATAAAAATATTTTCCATGATATTTTTCATTCATTTGTAATGTTTGCTACTTTGAGTGGATTTAAAATTGTGTCTTCTCCAGTGAAGATTTCTCCGGTATGTATTATCCTTATCTATAGAATGAGTGTGTTAGACTAGATAAATTCCAAGGTTCCTTCTGGCTCCAGCAGTCTGTAAGTCTGTGAATCTATTTGACAAGTCCTGTCTTCTCTTTCCAATTTCAGCTTTTGAAGCACCATTATCGCTTCTTGCACCGAGTCCAGTGGTAGGAGAGCCCAAATGCAATAGTTAGTTCTACTATCTTTGCCAATGAGAATAAATCACTATCAAAATTCTGTCAGATTTGTTCCATTTTTGTATCTGTTTATTGTCCTTCTTCCAGTTTCATCCATAAGTGCTTTTGGGATAGTCTGTCTCAATTGGCTCTCATTCTAAACTCTCTGTGGAATGATTTTCCCCTTTCACTGCTTTTCAGTTTTGTGCAATGATGCTGTTCATAGTCCTCCATAATCCTACCCTCAGTGATGTTTTGCAAATGAGCTTTTATTTTCTGTGACCATGGGAGTGATCACTGTTGTCACTCAGGATTTGGCTTCCTTTTTGTTTATATCATTCCACCTTTTTATTGCGTATATTATTTCCCTGGTTTTATTTACTTTACTATGAATCAGTTCATGTAAGTCTTCCACTTCATTTTCATCATCATCTCTTAATTTTTCTTAAGTCATCATTTCTCTAAATTTCCACAGTTGTCGTTTTTATGGCATATCACGCCAGTACATAGATTATAATTTCTTCAGCCATTTCCTAAATAGTGAAGACCCACTTTTCTAGCCAGGATTTTCCTAGCACAGAAGTGATCCTGGGAATATTTTCATTTATATGGAACCTGTCTTTCTGTCTTTGGTTTCTTTGGTAACCCAGTAATGGTCAGAGGGTATGAATAGTTTAATGACCTTTTCTTTTCACATAGTTAGGTGAGATTATTTATTAGTGATGGAATTTAAAAATCTAACACACATTCCGTGCAAATTATTTTATTTTTTTGCTGGTGAAAATTAAAACCCACAGGCAGGCCACATAAAATTGTACTGTGGGCCGCATGTGGCCCACGGGCCATATTTTGGACAGCCCTGCTATAAACAATAAGGAACCACTAAAGGATTTTGAGTAGGGACATAGCATAGTCTAGCCTGTGCATGTGAGCATGATTTTGGGAAAGGAATAATACCTACTATGTGCCAGGCACTTTATAAATACTATTTGTAAATATATTTGTATGGTGGTGGTGGGGAGGGTCTGTGAAAGCCCAAGATGAAGGACTGGCATGGGCAAATTAGGAATGTGTCCTTGGAGGGATTTCTGTGACAAATAAAAGGTTATGGATGCCTATTGAGTCACTGGGATCAGTGCAGGGCAGCAAGTGTGTTCCCCCTTAAGAAGCATCACCCACATCAGCTTCTTCCTCATCAAGTGTTCCAAAATTTGGTTGCCCTCTCTCCCCCTCCTCCCCTCTCCCTTCCTCTTCCCTCTCCCTCTTCCTGCCCCACCCCGCCTCCCCACAGTTAGTATCAACATGATATTTGATTAATTCTATAAATGTGCAAAGCCACGGCTGCCTACTTTGGTAAAATTAGTGAGGAGACTATCAAGAATGATATTCTCACCTAGGTTACTGGATGAGATGCTGTTCTTTGTCTCCCCATAGAACTCAAAGATCAGAATTTTGAAAACTTCTGTTGTTCAGTAGGGCATCGAGAACAAGTAAAAAAACAGTAAAAAAGTTATAATTAAAAACATAAAAATAATAAAAATAAGAAGCATCAAAGAATAAACAGCTGCAGACCACAGAGTAGATGAGTTAAAGGATTAGTGGCCTGAGGGCATCACATACCATAGGAACAAGCTCTTCCTGGGTGTGCTGGGTGGTGTCAAAGAATTCATATTTCCTCAAGGGCAAGGAGAAGCGTCCCATGGCAGCTTTGTGTTGAAGAACTATCTGAATGTCATACCTTAACTCAGAGTGAAAACCTTCTCTGGGTACATCCATTGGTTTGAATATCTTTGTTGAGTCCGGTATCCTATGACCTTATGAGTGGCCTCCTTTATGGGTCAGTAGCTTCCTGTAGCTTTTGTTATTCTCTTGAGTTAAACCCTGACTAATTCCAAACAAATAAGAGAGGGGGCATTAAGTTGCCCTCCCAACATTCTTGTTTGGTTCTCTGTGTACTAAATGTTTCTTAATCATTTTCTTTCCTGGACTAAAAGAGATTTTATATATGTTTGTATAGGTTTATATACATCTATACTTACATATATATGTACATTTACATTCATATGTAAAAGTATGTTAATATACATAAATAGGCATATCTTCACGCGTGTATACATATTTATATTTTCACAAATCATGTGTATGAATGTTTGCATATACGTATTTATGCAAATGTTTGTCTGTGTATGTGTGTGTGTATGCATATGAGAGGGAAAAATGAAAGAAATCATCCACTATACCCCAATGTCTATGATTGTCTTTTCCCAGTCAGAAGGGAGTGATTTTACCTTCTCTTATCCTTAGTTCTTTGTTTCTAAAGCTAGAACTTTTGCTCTTCCTAATTTACATGCAATGTTCCCTTAGCAACCATTACACACAGGATCAAATACTTTTGCTCTCTGATAGATTTGCTTTTGGGTTATAAAATCAGGCTTACTAGAACATAACACATTTAACAAGAATATAACCTGGATTTTAAATAGGAATATAAACTGGTTTCTGCATAGCTAAGGAATCAGTAATAAATTCAAGAAAGTGGTAAGGGTCCAGTTGAATTACCTGATATGAATGTAAAGTGGGTCACATGTGTATGCTTATGTCCTTCTGTGGCCTAGGAAGAGGTGCAAATACTGTTATTGGAAAAACCCAAGGCTGGGGATGGGCACAATGGATATGGCAGATGATCAAGGTGATATGAGAATCTGGGATGGTGGCGGAAGTAGCAATAAAGTGTCTGACTATGAACCATAGGCTAGCCAGAGGGTCTAATGTAGACAGGAAGGAAATAATTACTGAGGGAAGGAGGAAATGTTTAGCAACAGAAAGTCCTGGTGAGCATGAATAACAGGTCCCTTGGGTGTGGGAGATAGGGGAGATGGCAGAAGTAATGTTTACTACTTCTTTAAAAGGTGGTAAGGCCAGCATTCAGTTTGTGTTTATTTCCTTGTTGGTACTCTGGCTATAATTAGGCTAGCTTGCAATTAGGTAAACAGAAGAGCCTTGATTACTGTCTCATAATTAAAAATCAGACTCCCCGGGGGCGGAGCCAAGATGGCGGCTGGGAAGCAGTGACTGGCCTGAGCTCCCCACCAAGTTCCTCCAAAAACCTATAAAACAATGGCTCTGAACCAATTTTAGAGCTGCAGAACCCACAAAGTGGCAGAGGGAAGCAGG
>CM053622.1:547097368-547109868 GCA_028646595.1 Phalanger gymnotis
TATGTTTTGGTCTTCTTTGTCACCAAAGAAAGATTCCAGAGTCTGAGACTGAATCTGGGTGTGTTTTCACTGCCTGGCCTTGTTCCCAGCCAACTTACTTGACCCTTGAGTTTTTCAGCGGGGTATGACTGCTTGTAAAATACAGAGTTCTATGTTCCAAGCTTGGGGGGTGCGCTGGCTGTGCCACACCAGCAGTCCTCCTTCCCCAAGAACCCCCAACCAGGACTGGACTTAGATCTTCAGCAGGCTCTTCACTCCTGCTCTGATCCCTCACTTAATTCCTCCCACCAGGTGGGCCCGGGGCCAGAAGCAACTGCAGCTGTAGTTCTGTAGCTGCCCCACCTCCGCTGCCCCGGGGTGGTGGCTGAAATCCCTGTCTCCAGCAGCTTTTCCCATTAACCTTCTCTGTTGTCTTTGCTGTTTGTGGGTTGAGAAGTCTGGTAACTGCCACAGCTCACTCCGTGCTAGGTCACGTTCCACCCTCCCTGGTCTGGTTGGTCAGCACCCCAAATGGTGGGCTCTGCTCCCAGCTCCTCTGTGTGGGATAGACCTTACCCAGAGACTATCCAGGCTGTCCTGGGCTGGAGCCCTGCTTCCCTCTGCTGTTTTGTAGGTTCTGCAGTTCTAGAATTGGTTCAGAGCCATTTTTATAGGTATTTGGAGGGACTTGGTGGGGAGCTCATGCTAGTCCCTGCTTTCCAGCTGCCATCTTGGCTCTGCCCCCCATATAGACTTTTAAAAGCAATGTTTGTGATTTTCCCAGCTTCAAAGACCCACACAGTACTGCACTGGCTGGCTGGGACTTTCATTTTTCTCATTATTTCTTGAGCAAAACGGCAGGAACCAGATCAAGCATTGATTGGTTCTGATTTAATTGGGATTCTGGGAACAGGGCTCCATTTCTTTCAGCTAATTGGAACTTTTCTGTCTTTTGGGTTCTGCTGTCCAAGCTGCTGACTTGTTACCTCCTGACAAAATTCCCAGAGGGGTTATGTGTACAAATATGTAAATCTCGTTGCTGAACTCCCTCCCTCCTCCACCCCTTACCTATGAGTTTATATATTCCTTGTCAAGGCTATTGTGACTGCAGCCCAAATTATCTTTCTTTTACAATTTGTGGCAAAAATTGTTGGAGGTAGAAAGAAGCAAGATGCAGTCAAAAACCAGAAACCTTCCTGATTTGCCACTTCAAAGACACAGTAACTCAATATCTCCATAGCATTTCTCTCTTTTTAAGCTTTCTGGATGTTTTTTGTCTGTTACACATCAGTTATTTCCCAATATACTCTCCCCACTGAGACCTTTTATAACAAAGAAAAAATGGTTTCTGAAACCCAACAACAAAAGCAACTGCATGTGACAATATATGCAACATTCTGCTCACATAGTCACCCACCTCCTTAGCAAGAAGAGAGAATGTGTTTCATCATCTGTTCTCTGGAACCAAGACTGGTCCCTGGATTAATCTGAGTTTGGCTATTCAGTGAGATTTCTTGATGCTGAAATCTGAAGAGACAAGTGAGGTTGGGGGCAGAAGCCAACTCTCTCGCCAAGCATGGCTACTCTTATTCAGCTATATTGACCATTGTTTCTCTAAGGACTCCAAGGAGTTCTACATACTATAGATTGCCTTATTTTTTCCAAGAAATGTCATTGTAAATTAAGGAATGGGTAGATATTATTTTTTCCCATTTACCTTTGTGTCCACAGTGCTATGAATGACTGGCACATAAGTAAATGGTTGGCACATAAATGAATAAATGAGGCATTTATTGAATGCTTACTATATGTGCTAAGAGCTGGGAATACAAATGAAAAAGCAAGACAGTCTCTGCTCTCAGGGAACTCACATTCTAATGGGAGAGAGAACACAATTGGAATGTTTCAGGTGCAAGTCGGATGAAAAGGTCCCTTGGTCCTTAAGGGGCAGCAGCAAAGCAGAGGGCCATGGCTCTTCTTTAATCTTGTTCAGCTGATTCACGTCAATTTTGATGTTGAATCATTTGACAGTGCCAAGGACTTTGGTGGAAGAACTTTCTTTTCTGGGTCTTTAGTACCTGTGCCTGAGGTACCTACATCTCTACAGAGGTGGCTTCACACGATGATGTCTGAGGGCAAGGCTTTTGAGTTCAAAGTCATGGGCTGTCCCCATAAAGACCAGAGAGGAGATGGTGGTCAAGGTGGTGGTGGTGGTGGTCCCTTGATGCTTTAGCTAGGCTGGCTTATCTACTCTGTGAGTAGAAGCTGGTCAGGTTAGCCAGCCCCCTCTCCCCAGGATTTCCTTCCCCAGATAATTGCAATGAGGACTGGGATAATGCAGGACTGATGGTCTGGGGAACTGAGGGGGGTGGTGAGCTGCCAATTCCAGGGTCCCTGTCCCTATCTATCTGTTTGTGGCAGTTGTTACTAGTGGTGGTGAAGATGGCATCTTTAATGCCATCTCTGCAATGATTTTTCATATCAAATCCTGATTAAGTTACAAACACATAAGGTAATTAAACTACCTTCTGCCCATGCCCACCTCCTCAACTATTCCATAACTATTATGAAGGCAGGAATGGGGCTAAATGACTCAGCATTGTATAACAGAAAGAGCATTAGGTTTGGAGTCAGGGGAATTGGATTCAAATCCTGGCTCTGCCATTTACTACCTATGTGACTTTGGGCAAGTGACTTAGTTTCTCTAGGTCTTGGTTTCCTTGTCTACAAAATGGGAGGTGGTGGTTAGATTACATGAGCTGCGAGATCCACCTGGGTCAAAATTTCTGCTCCTAATTTTGTGTTCCATAAACTAGGCCTCTCATGAACCCTGCCTCAATTTTAATATGTGTGACAAGGAGAAGGCAATGTGACAGAATATACAGAGTACTGAACTTAGAGTTAGGAAGACCTGAGTTCAAATCCAGTCTCTGACATCTATTGGCTGTGTGACCTTGGGTCCTTCTCTGAGCTTCAGTTTTATCATCTATAGATGAAGCTGTTTTACCATATAGCCTCTAAGGTCCCTTGAAGCTCCAAATTTATAATTCTGTGATCCTATGAGAAATTAGAGATGTAAAGAGGACACCATGGAGGAGACCTCTTGTCACCATTCTGTTTGCCTGCTTTTTATTAGGCTTCACAGTTTATGTTAATCCTATGGTCAGAGCCAAACTTTCAGCTTAGTGGAGGGTGGCTAAGAGGCTAGAGTAGAGGAGGTAGCAGAGGCTATCCTTTCCCTCCGGTTCACATTTGGGCAACCAGGCACCCAACTGAATGTCTGTTCGATATCTTTGTCGACAGAGAGTTGGAGTGTATTTGAGTGAAACAAAGACGGTACACTAAGAAGCTCTACTTTCATGACATAGAGGCTTAAAGGTTTACCTGAACTGCCTGGAAAGGCACCATAGGGATGTGTTACTTGTATGACCTTGGGTTCAATGAGCTAAAGGTCCCTTCTAGATTTTGACCTAAGCGATCTTGGACAAGATCATGGAATATTAGAGTTGGAAGGGATTTTTGACATCATCTACTCTGGGACCCCTCAGAGTTGAAGAGATTTGCCCAATGTCAGAAAGCTAGAAAACAGGACCTTGGATTCAGGCACTCTGATTCCAAATCCTGTTTTCCTTTTCCCCTATGCCAAGGCTGCCCTGAGGATCTGGTCTTCTCCTATCTGCTAGATGTTCTGTTCAAGGCTTTGTGGAGTTGTTCAATGCTTTTTCTAGAGGCCAAGTTGGTTTTGGAAATAAGGGGCATTATAGACAAAGTTAGATTATCCATTTTGAAGTACAGTGATGCAGAATTGTCTGTCTTCACCTTCTGGATTGCATCTGGCTACTTCTATTTGTGAATCTTTCCTTGGTATCTAGGGAAGAAATAAGATCATTTTCACTGGAGGATTTTTTTAAATGAAAAAGACAGACTTTCATCATGGGATGCAAACATATATACATACATATGTGTATGTATATATGTATATATTTTTTGCTTTCTCTTTTTGACAGATAAACCATTTTCTGTTTTTTTTTAATCTTTGGTAGTTTCGTGTGTGCAGAGACACTTGGAGACCAATTAGCCTGCCCAGCCAGCAAATACTGCCTAGAGGTTTGCCTAGAGCTGTTACTGGTAGAAGGGAAGAAGACAGAGAAGAGAAGCAAGAGGATGGGCAGAGGAAGTGGAGGCAGAGGAAGCTACGGGGCTAAACTAAGCTCAGAGGTTTAGTCAGTACAACCTTGGCTGGGTTACATCATGTAACTCTGCTGGGGCTCAGTGCTCAACAACAGCCTTTCCCTTACTTCAGCAGAAGAAGGTGCAGCAAAGATTTCTAATAATAATAATAGTAATAATAATTCATGTTTGCACAGCATTTTGTGGCTTACAAAGTGCTTTTCATTGTACCAATCCTCATTTTACAGATGAGGAAACTGAGGTTTAGAGAAAGGTAAGTGAACTGGGAATCTAAGTCCACTTTTTTTTTGTTTCCATCTTGAGGCCTCCAAATTAGGCCTGCCCTAATGATGTTCTTAAGGGAATAGAAGGGTTTAATTAATATAGAAATTCCATGCAGTCCTGCAATATTTGGTGGTGGTGGTGGTGGTGGTGGTGGTGGTAGTGGACAGCCAACTCTAGGCTTTTGATAGGTATTCAGGCTAGTGGTCCTATTGGAAAATGTGGCCCACACTGGCCATAAATGGAGACTTGGTGAGCGAAAAAGACATAATAGCTTTGTTGGCAGGAGCAAAGTTCCATGCAGCCCAATAAACCATGCTGTATGCTAAACTTACTGCATGAAGCATTCTGTAAGTACAAACAATCCATTTCACTTATGGGAAACCCTGCAGTAGCTTAGATTCTAGCCCAGCTGGGGGGTCCTTGAGGTCGAAGAAGGTTACCTTATAGAACCATTTACTTAGAAGGGACCTTAGCAGTCTCAATCCATACCCAAATAGGAATGCCTTCTACAACATCCCCACACCAAGCCTCTGTTTAAAAACCCTCACTGAAGGGTGACTTGTCACTTCCCGAATCAGCTCATTCAACCCTTAACTTAGTGTCCCCCCTCCCTACCCTTACTTTGACTCCAAATATGCTTCTCTGCAAATTCCATCTATTCCTCCTGGTTCTGTCCTCTGGAAAAGTCTGATCCTGCTTTTACAAAATATTCCTTCAAATACTTGAAGACAACTTTCCCCTATAATAATGTAGTATTTCAAAGGTTGCAAAGCATTTTACATATGCTTTCTGATTTGATCCTCACATTAGCCCTATGATGTAAGTGCCATCGTAATCTCCAGTTTACAGGTAAGGATGAGAGAGATTAAATGATTTGCCCAGGGTCTCACAGATAGTAAATACCTGAGGTAGGTTTTGAACTCAGGTGTGTAGTGTGGTGCACAGAATGCCAGGCTTGGAGGTAGGAAGAATCATCTTCCTGAGTTCAAATCTGGCCTCAGACACTTATGACCTGTGTGACCCTGGGCAAGTCATTTAACCCTGTTTACCTCAGTTTCCTCATCTATAAAATGAGCTGGAAAAGGAAATGGCAAACCATTCCAATGCCTTTGCCTAGAAAATGGCAAATAGGGTGCCAGGAGCTGGATATGACTGAAAAACTTTACACTTCCAGGTTTAGTGTTCTATACACTACATTACCTACTTGCCTCAAAATTTTCTTCTCCAGTCTAAATATCTCCTTATTCCTTCGATCTGACCATATATAATGTAGTTTCAAGTCTGCTCACCATGCTGGCTACCCTCATCTGGATATTGCAAAGCTTGTCAATGTTTCCTAAAATGTGAGTACCAGAGCTGCGTAAAATATCCCAGATACAGTCTGATCAGTGGGACTGTTACACTGTGTTTCTCTCAATGCAGCTAACGTAACATTAACTCTTTTGACTGCCAATTCACAAGGTTGATTCATGTTGACCTCGAAGTCCATTTGAAACTAGTTTATTTTCTCTAGGTTAGTCTAATACTAGAAGGAAATGACAATGGTGTGCATTCAAGGCACTCAAAAGTCAGTTCAGCTAGAATGTTTCTCCCTTATCCCTGACCCATCAGTCCTCATCATTTTGTCCTGATCTGCTAGTGGTGTTCAAAGAGGCGTGTTTTTTTTTAATTTGCTGCTGAAAACCTCACTCTCTCTGTCTAGACAATATTTGAGCTGGATATTCTCTCAGGTCCTTTTCAATTCTAAAATTTTGTGATTCTCAGACGCTAATCAACTAAATGAACACAGTCTCAGATTTAAGGTTTTGCCCAATTGTTGTCCTGATTTTATAGTCTTTAGATGCCCTCTAAGGTCTCTTACACCTTGGAGGTTTTATGACTATTTTTTCTTGGAAAACTCTGAGGCACGTCAATCATTATTCGTCATTATGGGGAGTGATACTCCATGATAACACAGTGAATCTGTTTCAACCAAAAGAGACTGGCAAACATAATTACTAAATGGTAGATTATCATCAAGAAAATTATTATCATAAATTAAGTCAGAAAAATGAATGAAGTTGATGCAAGAGAAAGGATAATATGTATTTATCAGGATCCCTAGCATCACACTCAGCACCATAATAATAGGAGGCCCTTTCACCAACACTGTGGGATAAACATTGTTTCTGATGTCAAGGAGAACTCTAGTTTGTGGGAAAAAAACACATATGACATAATTATAGAAGTAAAAGCTTTATCACCAGGGGTTGATTACATTCAGGACAGAAGTTTATAGAAGAGAGAAACCAACGCAGCCTGAAGAATTTAGAAAAGGCTTCATGAAGCAGGGTGGTACTTGGGCTGGACCTTGAAGGTGGATAAACATTTGAATAGAGACAGGAAGAAGCAGGGAAGTGTGTTTGGGTTTGGGAAAACACCATAATCAAAAGCTCAGAGGCCAGAATGAAGTCTGGTGTGCTGGAAATATTGTGAATAGGCTGTCCTGTCTGGAGCCCAATTATTTGCACTGGGAAACAACAGAATAGAGGACTGTTGCAGGGAGCAGACCAGATTCTGGAGAATCATGAAAGTGAGACAGAGGAATTTGGACTTTGTGTAATAGACCATGGGGAACTATCGTAGATTCTTGAGTTAGGGAATAACGTGATGTGCACAGATAACTGTGTATTTTTCATTGAGAAAAGAAAGGTCACAGAAAACAAATGAACAAAAAAATTGATGAATGAATTAATGCAAAATTTCTCCAAATGAATAAAAAGTACTTTAAATACGAATTTTAATCATCCTTATCACTCTAGAAAATTTGAGAAAGGCCATTCTTTATCATCCCCATTTTTATGCATATTAAAATGAGATGCAAAGAAGTTAAATTACTTGTTCAAGATAACATGTCAGGACTGAGAACTCAAATCGCTTTAACTCCTGGTACACTGAGCTTTCAGTAGACCATAGGCCAATTTAATTTTTTTCCACTTTGGAATCGGAGCAATTAATTTGCCATTGGAAGATTTTAGATCTGAACAAAGAAGGTAATTAGTGAACCATCCTCCACTTTTTGTGACCCATTCATTTCTTTATTAAGGCCAACCAGGTATAAGCAGAAAACTCATTGGCAACCCCCTTTCTCCAAAAAACTTCTCTCCAGTGGCATACCTCACCTTTATACTAAGTCCAGGCTTGTGGCTTCTGCCTTCTTAAACCTCTGCATTTCTCCCTCATTCACATAAATGCCAATTCTCACCCATCTGCCACTTGGGGATATCTCAGGTAATTTTTCACCAACATGCAAATTCTTCCCCTCATGAAACCCAAGAGACCCTTTGAACTTGACAACTGTATCGAAGCCTTCATCAACGGAGCAGCTGAGATGAGGCACTTTATAAGCCTAAGGGAATCATCTCTAGAAATCTGAAGGTTGAAAAAATGTGGCTGATTCAATTCCTCTCAAAGAAGAGGCTCTTATTAGGTAGCTCTGTGTACCCTGGTCCTCACCCTCTGGCTGCCATTTCCTCCTCCACCCATGTACCCCTACCTTCCTCTAATCCTAAAATAAAAGCTGCAGATGCATGAGTGTTGTTAGACCAGAGTTCCACCATGCTGACAGCCAAGTTCAGGGGGCACTTAGGGAGCTATTAATACTACCTTTAATCAGCAGTTAGCTGGTGAATGAAAGACGCAGAAATAGCATGATCTTCATCAAGAGGCATTTCAGATCCCCAAGAGATGAGTGGTGTTTGGGGGTCAGGGAAACCAGGGTCATTACCATCATGGCACAGTAAGATGAGCTGCATAATAGGATTTCTCAGCAGGCTATTTCATTTAGAAACCTCCAGGATCCTATCTGTTCTAGGTACTCTCCTACTGAATTTAGTAATGTGTAGCATAGTCTGAAAGAGGGCTGAGTTGTATAAAGTGTAGTTGGCTGGATGGAATGGGCTGTAAAACAGGGTATAAACAATAGTCAGCTATGCTGGAAGGTTGCTCCTCTCAAGTACCTGATTCCAATACGCTGGCAGTCATGTGATCTAAAATGAGAGACCACTCACTGAAGCCGAGAAGAGGCAAGACTTGTGATTTTATTGAAATAGGAATCAGCTGATGAGGAAACTCCGTCAACCAAACCCCTTTGACAATTGATTGGCAATTTCTAGTCTTGGAGAGGTGCATGGGCAGCACTGAGAGCTTAAGTGAGTTGCTCAGATTGGCACAGCAGTATGCGTGAGGCAGAACTTAAATCCAGATCTTCCTGATTCTTAAACCAACTCTTTACCCGCTATTCATTGTGGCCTCTTGAGCATGATATGTTGAATTCAAATTCCGGCAGCATTCATTTTCCTTTTCCATATAATGAATAAATGTAGCTAGAAGTGGTGGCACATTCCTGTAATCCCAACTACTGGGGAAACTGAGGTCCATACATCTTTTGAACTCAGGAGTCATGACCTATAGTGCTAAGCTGGCTGGGTGTCTGCACTAAATTCAGCCTTAATATTGTCAGCTCCTGGCAAGGAGATAGCCATTAGGTTGCCTAAGGAGGGATGAGTTGGCTTGGGTTAGAAACAGATGAGTCCAAAGCTTCTGTGTCAATCAAAGTGGGACCTGGCCCCATAAATATCTCCTGCACTTCCAGGCTAGGGCAGAAAGGGAAACTCAGGTTTTGTTTTTTTGTTTTTTGTTTTATTAAAGAACAAATGTTATATATACATAATATATATGTTACAATATAATATATAATATGATAATATGTTATATATATAATAGATAATATAAGCTCCTTGAGATCAGGGCCCATTTTGCTTTTGCCTTTGCATTGCCAGAGCATCTTGTACATACAAGGTGCTTGATAAGTAAATGTTGAATGACATTAAGTTGAATGAGGCTTAACACCATTTGCCATTAACAAGACACTCAAGTATGAGAGAAAATCTCCCTAAATTTCCATGATGTCTGTAAAACTCTTTGAGTTCTTTGCAGATAGGGGCAAGAGATTAGAGATATTATAAATCTGGAAGTAAACTTTTGTGCAGTTATATTACCCCCTCAATGCTAGACAATAATTTTTAGAGACTTGGATGCCTCAAGTTTGTGTCCCATCTTTGGCATCTAGCACATACTAATAGGCTAAATAATAATAATTATTGATAATTATTAGTTTTTATAATAATGACACAAGTATCCATGGAATGATTAACTTAAATGCTAAAGCTATTAGTAGTGAGCTTAACAAACAGCATCATTTCAATATGAAGCAATTAAACACTTCTGAGGTATTTACTCTGTATGTGGCAGTGTTCTAGGCACTACTGGAAATTCAAAAATTAAATAAAATGCAGTCTTTACCTTTATAGGAGCTAAATAGCCATTAGATGACAGAGAATACAGAAAATGGGGTTGGACTTTATTAATGTAAAATGATTAAATACTATACTATGCCATATAAATATACATAAATACTATGATTTTATTAATATACAAAATTACCACTGACTGTACATATTGATACCCCCTTCTATGAAACTTATTTGCATCTTTTATTGTCTTAAAAGGTTGCCTAAGTGTCTGTCAGGGAGGTTATTTCTAGCCCAGGTTCACATGGCCAGTATGGTTTTAGGGTAGGACTTCTTTGTCAAGTCTCCCTAGTTCCAGGGCTGACTTTTGGCCATCATGGAAAAAAATCTCAGGGAGGCTTGACCTCTCTATATGTGACATGACTCATTATTTGAGATAAGAGATGCAAAGTTATTTATATATCTCTGTATGTGAATAATGATAACATAAAATGAGATACAGACTGAAAGGAAAGGTATAAACAAAATACGAATAGAGATTCAAGGAAGGGGAAAAAGCAATTACATCAAACTGGGGAATTGGGGGGCTCAGAAAAGGGTTTCACAAAGGAGGTGGCAGCTGAACTGATCCTTGAAGAAAGCGGAGGATTCCAGTAGGCACAGATACCTGGAGAGTCCATGCCAGGTTACAGGAGAAGGATGGCCTCAGTAGAAAGAAAATGTAATTTCTTTTTCTATTTGTGTGTCACTTGTTATATGTTGGAGTCATCTTTTTCTCATTAGCTCTGAGCACAGTCATAGCCAGAATGGGCAGTAAAAGAGAACCCTTGACCTTACAGCTTTATAACGACAGTAAGTCCTCATTAACTGAGGAACAAGGATTCAGAAAGACTTCAGTAGTGGTGGGCAGGGAGACCCTTTGGTAGGGTGGGATGGGAAAAGCAATATTAAGCCCCAGGCTGACTGTCTCTGTCTACATCTTGTATACTTTTCTCCCGCAGGAGTTGAGGAGTCACTAAATGTGGAGCAATAAGTAGGAAAAGAGAAACCATTAACAAAGGGGCTAAGCACAACAAAGGGCACAGCCTGGGATCTTAGCCATCTAAACTAACAAGTTACTATTACACTCTCATTTTTCCAAATAGACAATTAAGGCATGGGGAAACTGAGGGACTTGCTTAAGCTAACACAGGTGGTACATGTCAGAGCTGAAATTTGACCCTAAGCTCTTAGATTCCAGAACTGGTGGTGATGATAATGATGATGATGATGATGATAGTGATGGTGATGATGATGAAGATGATGAAGAATCCACAAGCCAGTCTCCTTTACATTTGACTGTGTCTCACTATCACAATCTCCAAAGAAGAAATATTGAAGAATTATAGAATGTTTAGGTCTGGGAGAGGCTTCAGAGATCACTTAGTCCAACCGCTTTGTTTACAATGGAGAATTTTATGATTGAAAAACCAAAACCCAGAGAAATGAGATGACCAGGCACACAGGAAGGCTGTAGAAGAATCAGGATGAGAGCCCAGGCCTCCCTCAGTAGGATGAATTAAAATAGTCATAAGATGAACAAGTTGTAGCATATGATTGTGATGGAGGACTATAAGAAATAAGAAATGTTAAAAGAAATGACAAGGGGGATGGTTTCAGAAAAACATGGCAAGATCTATATGAACTGATACAAAGTGAAGAGAGCAGAACCAGGAGATCATTGTGCACAACAGAAGCAATGCTGTAACGATCAACTATGAAAGACTTGGCTACTTTGATCAATATAATAATCTAAGACAATTCTAAAGGACTCATGATAAAAAAAAAAAAGCTCTCCACTCCAGAGAGAGAACTGATGCACTCTGAGTGCAAATTGAAGCATAATTTTCTTGCTTTCTTTATTTTTCTTGCTTTTAAAAATGTGGCTATTATAGAAATACATTTTGCATGGTTTCACTTGTATAATTGATATCATATTGCTTGCCTTCTCAGTGGGTAGTAGGAGGGGGTGGGGGGAGGGAGAGACTTTAGAACTCAAAATTTTAAAAGAAAAAATGTTAAAAAAATAAATGGTAAATTAGAATGTTAAATACTTTCTGCCATAACATACCTCATGTTTTGGAAGCACACTGGACCCATCCTCTGTTATGATTCCTTTGGGTATACAGGTTAAGCTTTCCTCTGATACCTCTTTCTAATCTGTTCCATTGAATAAAAACCTTTTAATTCTAATATTAACCCTGGTACCCAGAAAAATAGCTCTTTTGGAGTAAATACAGTTAGTAATAATAATAGCTCACATGTCTATCACTCTTTAAGGCCTACAAAATCTTTAATCCGTTATTTCATTTGATCCTCATAATAACCCTAGGAGATAGGTGCTATTATTATCCCCATTTTACAGATGAAGAAATGGAGGCTGAGAGAAGCTGAGCAACGTGCCAAGCGGTGTGAGTAGCTAGTAAGCGTCTGAGGCAGGATTGAGAACTTTGGACGTTCTAGCTGTAAATCTAATTCTCCATCAGTGTACTGCCTCTCATGCCTTAAAGCTGCCTTCAAACCCATAATTAATATCTTGTGATTATACAAGACTACTGGCTATTTTTAAATGATTAATTAGTAGACAGATAGACTTTTATCATGTTCTTTAAGATCCAGGGAACTGATTCTGCATCTTCCTTTTCTAACCTGGTCAAGTCTCCTTAAGTCTTATCCCACAGTGGGCAAAAGAAATGTAAAACCACTGCTGACTATGGGACATTCTTCAGAGTTATG
>CM053622.1:547114868-547162543 GCA_028646595.1 Phalanger gymnotis
GACTAGTTGTCCATATAATGCCCAGGCAGTGCAGTAGCCATTCACTGGCACACCGCTGATTGACATGGGAGTTGTTTTACCTGCTGGCCCTTCCTTAGCCTGGGGGCCCCCTGTTTCCTAGCGTCTATCCCATTGGCTCTGATCTAAGTGCACTGAAGCTCAGAATGCTCAAGTTCTGGTAAACCATCAACCTCAGCCCCACCAAGAAGTAGAAATTGCAGGCATGTGTCGCCATGTTCCGCTCCTAGGACAGTATCTTACAAATAAGAGGCCGCTTATTTAATTTATTGAGTTGAATCAAAATGGTAGCCTAAGTCAGTCAGTTAACAAGCGTTTATTAGGTACTTACTCTGTTCCAGATTAAGCACTAGGAATACAAAGGAAAGCAAAATAACCATCTCTGTCCTCAAAGAGTTCACATTCTAATGGGAGAGGCATCGTACATTCTTAAAAGATATACAGGGATAATTTTTGAATGGCAAGACATTGAAGAGGAAAGGGAGAGGAAGGGACATTGGGAGAACCCTCCTTCAGATGATATTTCCACTGAGCTTTTTTTAAAAAATAAATTAATTTATTTATTTTTAGTTTTCAACATTCACTCCCATAAGTTTTAAATTTTTTCCTTCTCCTTCTGCTCCCTCTCCCCAAGACAGCCTGCAATCTGATAAAGGTTTTACATATACATTCCTATTAAACATATTTTCACATTAGTCATGTTGTATAGAAGGATTAGAACAAATGGGAGGAACCATGAGAAAGAAAAAAACAAAACAAAAAAACCCAAAATAGTCTGCTTTGCTCTACATTCAGACTCTGCAGTTATTTCTTTGGATGTGAATGGCAGTTTCTATCATGAGTCTTTTGGAATTGTTTTAAGTCCTTGCATTGCTGAGAAGGGCTAAGTCTGTCAAAATCAGTCATTGCACATTTGTGGCTGTTACTGTATAAGTGTTCTCCTGGTTCCACTCACTTCACTCAGCATCAGTTAATATAAGTCTTTCCAGGTTTTTCTGAAGTCTGCCTGTTCATCATTTTTTATAGCACTATAGTATTCCATCACATTCATATACAACAACTTGTTTAGCCATTCCCCAATTGATGGGCTCCACTGAGTTAAAGGAAGCCAGGAAACCCAGGAGGAGGTTAAAAAATCACAGAATTGGGAGACAGGATGAATAAGAACCAAGTTTCACTTAGTGCCTAGATTTTTGATGGGAACACAAATAGAAAGAATGTAGGATCTCAAGTTCCTCCCTGGAACCTGGGAATTGCTAAAGAAACAAGGAGAAATGTTGAACCATCTGGTGAGTTAAAGGAAAATATGAATTTGTCATGGCTTTAGGATGAGTTTGCCTCTGATCCTTACTGGTTGCATCAGCCTGGCCAAGTCGCTTAAACTTTAACTGCTCCCCCCAATTCTGAGATGGTTAAGTTGCAGAGAGTTAGCTGATCCACCTTGGTAGAAGGATATCTATTCTTAGGAGGATGCAGAAAATCCATCAGGTCCATCACTCGGATGGTAAAAATTACTTGAAAACAGAGCTCAGGATAAGCAAGTAAGCAACCTTCAGCATTCGAATGGCAAGATGGATATTTTGGAACTAATGAAATTCAGGGAAATCAGCATTAGGGACATGTGTGCCCTTTCATGGAGGGTGGGTGGGTGGGGAATGGCAGAAGCAGTGACTATAGCGTTAACCCAGATGGAAGAAGCAGTGACAAATGATGGCAAGGCTCCTGTCTCTCTGTTGTCCAACTCGGTGACACATTTTGTGCAAACACTTGAAAAAGAAAACAGAATGGTAGTAAGTACATTCAGAAGCTATCTTCTCTAAAAGTTGGTGATAATGCCTTTTTTATGTCTGTTTGACAGAGGACATAAGGTCAGTAGAATGTGTGTATTTGAACTAGACAATTACAATCTGCTCATGGCACAAAATAGGAATTCTCACTGAAATTGCCCATTGCATGAAATATGCGTGAATACTGCCAAATTGTGAACTTGGCAAAATTTGGTCCCCTCTGTAAATTAAGGAATTTCAGGATTTTGTATTACATTTGTGCATGTGAGAACACACAGATAGGGACAGACACACACATATATACACACATACACACACATATATACTCATCTACTCCAAATGTTTATGTACTTATAATTTTTTCTTTTCATCTGTGTTTCAGCTTATCTTCACCTGATGAATCATGTCAATCCTCTTGTTGTCTTTGTCGTTTCGAAAGACCATTTATCTTTCCCCTTTTTTCTAATTCCTAGGGACAACATAGAAATATTTTTTTGTTGGCAGAACTTTAACAATGGCATGTAGACCATTTCTTTTCACTAGTGACTCTTTTAAAAAGTCCTAGTAAACAGTCCTGGTGATAATTGTCATTTAAAACATATATGTATGTATATGTATATACATACACATATATACACATATAGTAGATTGCATATATGTGTGTGTGTGTGTGTGTGTGTAAAGACATACTCAGAACAATCACAATTGAATATGTACAAATGGCCTCTTAAAACACAACATATATAGGAAATAAAGGTCTCATTAGCTTTAATGGACACAAAATTAGAAATATTCCAGGATAAAATGGCTATTTGTTATCAAAGTTTTCAAGGCAATTATATGGCATATACTTTGTGATTCAGAAAATGTCTTTCTTTTTTATCCTTCCCTCTCTCCCTCCCTCCCTTTCTTTCTTTTATCCCTCTTCACTCCCTCCCTCCCTCTCTCCCTTCCTCCCTTCCTCCCTTCCTTCCTCCCTCCCTTCCTTCCTTCCTTCCTTCCTTCCTTCCTTCCTTCCTTCCTTCCTTCCTTCCTTCCTTCCTTCCTTCTTTCCTCTCTTCCTCCCTTTCCTCTTTGCTCCCTTCTTTCCTGTCTAAAACATCTCTCTATGAAGCATTTATCATCTAATAGAGAAAGGACTGACCTTTTTTTTTAGGAGACCCTGGGTTCTTAGCTTTGTGACCGCATAAATGTCATCGAATTTCTCGGTGTCCCGAAACAACTCTCTAGAAGAAGTTTCCATACTGAGAATTGCCAATATGAAATCCCAGGTATGGACCAAGCAAAACATTCCAGCTGATTCTTTGGTGTGTCCTCTACTTCTTATCTTGGTCCCCTCTCTAATTCCCTTCATCTCTGTGGCTCCTTTACTAATCTTCTACTTAAGAGAAACCTTTTTATAAAAGCCTTTTCAGTCAACTAGTTTTTAAAAGCCAATAGCCAGAGGTGTTTAGTATGAAGTTTAATATTTCAGATCTTTAAAAAATGCCAAGTCGGTAAAATTGCTAGTGAGTTTACTGATTCTGAATATTTTCACCTTATTTTTTTCTTCTTTTCTACCTTACTCTCTTCTGATTTGCATTTTCTCTTCCTTTCAATGTGGTATAAGGGAAAGAGGGCTAATTCTCTAGTCAGAGGATCTGGGTTCAAATTCTATTTCTTATTTTTACTACCTGTATAAGCATGGGCAAGTCAGTTATCCTCTGTGGGCCTTAGCTTCTTCATCTTGAAAATGGAAAGGTTGGACTAAATTGCCTCTGAGTTCCCGTCTTACTCTAGATTGAGGATTGTAATCTAAAAGTCTTTATTTGTGAGATAGACAAGGATGACACTAATTTTCTAGGGTAATGCTAATTTGTTAGTCTTTCATTATAAATATGCAGCTACATCAAGACCCATTAGGATTCTGTTTTTAAGCATCCACTGTGATTCCACTCAAGTTGTCATAGCTCTCTGTCCACTAGGAAGTGAACAGAGATGCCCTTTGGCTTTGATTCAATGGAATCACTGAGCAGCCTAATCCAACCCGGGGCTGGTGGATAAGAATAATGGAGTCCTGTTATGGGGTCTTCCTAGAATCCTAGATCTAGAACTCAGAGGTCATCTGGCCCAACCTCTCTATTTTCCACTTGAGGAAACTGAGGCTTGCCTGTGGCTTGCCTAAGGTCATCTAGATAGAGCCAGTGGTGGGATTCAAACTCCATAACCAGGGCTCTTTCCTCTATAAGCCACTTCCTTGTTCCCCATTCTTCCTTGTTTGGCAATCCTTTGTGTCAATTTCAGGTTTCTTTCCCAAAGAGTTTGTGATAGTGGAACCAAGATCATAACAGTTGAAAATCAAAGAGTCAACTCTTAATCCTACGAGGAAAGCAGGAATTCCCACAGTTTAGCACTTTGGCTTTTGCAGAGCTATGCCTTCCATAATTTCACTAGCTGGACCTTTCCATGACACATCCCCCTCCCCTCTTCCCCCCCACTCACCTCCCACCTCTCTCCGCCTGTCAGTGACATACTCTACTTTCTCAGTAGCTTACAGTTCTTCTGGGCTCGTCTGCCTTCCCCCACAGTGAGCTCTTAAGACAGACATTGTGTACTGTTTGCCAACACAGTGGCTCAGGCACACGGAGGGGGTTAGGAAGAAGCCATCTGCTGCCTCCTTTCACACAGACCTTTGCTTTTTTCCCTTTCACACCCACTCTCTCTCTTTCGCTCTCTTTCTCTCTCTGTCTTTGAACATCCATACAAAACAAAACAAAACCGAAAAAAGCGGTGGCTAATTAGACCAAGAGAATGAGAGGGTGAAGCTGAAAGAGGGGACTGAGGAGGACCCATGCAAATCAATCAGCCTGGAAAAGCAAAGAGGAGAATGAAAAGGAAAGGGGTCTCCTTTAAAAGAGGTGGGAGGGGGATATTTTGACAAAATAAGCAACAAAGGTCCTTCAAAATGGGGCGAAAATGGTGGAGGGAGGTCGCTTAAAAAGAGCTTCCTCTATAAAAAGGGGTGGGGGGACAACAGAAAAAAAAGGCAGCAGAATTCCTTGTATACCCACCCCCACTGCTTACTTCTTCCTCCCCTCACTTCTTATCTTTTTCACTCTGTCAATAGCTTCGGTCCACAATAGTCTCCATTATGGAGGCTAAGTGTATCATTTTAGTTGATAATTTTTGTTCGGGCTCACAGCAAATGTGAAAATAAGCAGCTTCTCTTCCCTTGGAGGACTCTCTGAGAGGGGGACTTCCAAAAAGCAAGACCAGCTGAGCCACCAATAAAAGGAGTGGGCCGAAAAAAATTCCCCCAGGAGAAAACTAGGCCACTCTTTCGAGGGTTTCTTTCTTTCTTTTTCTTCTCCTTACTCCCCCTCATTGTAATTATTTTACTTGGTGATTTTGTTTCCTTTTTGTGAGCTATTCCATCCACTACCCCAGGCCTCTCTGAGCAACCCTGATGTCTGAGGCTGGCTCTAAGCGTGGAAATGTCCACCCGTGGGTAGGCCTACACAGAGCAGCAGCTAACATTCTTGAAACAGTGCTCCCTGTGGTTGGCATGCTTTAAAGGCTGCTTGTGCCCTACCACAGAGGTTTCAAAACCAAAAACAAGAACAATGAAAAACAAAAACAAAAAGAGGACTCCTTGATAACTTGGTTGGGACTCATCAGAAAACATATCCTTGAACCACTGGCCCTGCTCCACAAGGGCACGCCACAAAACAGTGTATAAACTGGCAAATGTCAGAGGAGCATCTCTCAAGTCCTTGAAGAGATGCACCAGAGTAAAATGGTAAATAGTGCCTTGTTCTTATCTTTGTGTCATATAGATATAGATACAGATATAGATAAGATATAGATATGGATAAGATGTAGATATAGATAAGATATAGGTATAGATAAGATATAGGTATAGATATAGATGTATGTATGTGTGTATATATTATATATGTGTTGTATGTAACATACACATATATGCATACATATTCATATACTCACATGTATGTGTAAAGGTACATAAGGGCCAGCTAGGTGGCAAAGTGGACAGAGTACCAGGCCTGAAGTCAGGAAGATATAAGATCAAATCTGGCCTCAGATACTTATCTGCTGTATGACACTGGGCAAATCACTTAACCCTGCTTGCCTCAGTTTCCTCATGTGTAAAATGTGCTGGAGAAGGAAATGACAAATGACTCCAATATCTTTGGCAAGAAAACTCCAAATGTGATTATAAAGAATCAGACATGACTGAGGAATAACTCAACAAAATAACAAATGCTTGCATGTATGTATATACATATATAAGCATTTTGCATCTTTGGCTTGGAGTGGAGTTTTGAAGGGGGGAATGTATGTGTGGATGTTTACATATACACCTATATGTATACACATGTAGGTTACGTATGTATACATGCAAACATACACATGTGTTATGTATATTCACATACATATAACTTTTTACCCCTCCATTTCTCTATACACCCACGTTAAGCTGAATGTAGTTGTATTTTGGGTTCTTGTGAGCATTAAAGACGGATACTTTATAGTAACAAGTCAGAATTAAATGCTGGAAGAGACTTCCAGTCTCTATGTTGGCTCAGTTCTCAGTTGGCCTCTATGGCCAACGGGTCCATCCTCACCACACCCATTCCACAGAGGACAAAACTATTTCAGAGACCACTCTTATGTCATTTAATCCACACAACCCTGTGAGTTAACTGATATAGTTAATATCATCCCCCTTTTACCTGTGAAGAAACAAAGGCTCAGAGAGGATAAAAGAAATTGCCCAGGGTCATGATGGCAAAAGTAGGACCTAAACCTCTGCTTTTTGAGTCCATGCCCAATGTTCTTTCCACTATACCTTACTGTCTGTTGGTGAAGAGACAGGGGGAAAGAAAAAGAAAAATGGAACTTTTGTTGTGTTTGTGTGTGAGAGAAAGAGACAGTGAGAGAGAGGGAGAGAGAGAGAGAGAGACAGAGAGAGAGAGAAACAGAGAGAGACAGAAAGAGAGAGAGAGACAAAGGGAGAGAGAAAGAAAAGAAAGGAAGAAAGAAAAAAGAAAGAAAGAATTATATTTATGAAAGAATCCTCACTTAAGATGGTTTTAATACGGCTCACTAGGACCATGCTCTACGTTTTTTTTTCCCCGCTGGGCATTAGAAGGGCCAGAATTTAAGAATACCGTAAAAGACCAAGCTGGCAATCCACATAGTGCATTTGCACACACTAGGCCTAGTACAAGAAAAATATTTATTTCAAAGTAAAGGTGTATCTGCTTGTGATTATTTGTGTTTAAAGTGCACTTTCGCAGATAGGAGAAATTTCAGTAAAATTATAAAAAAATTCATGGGTAAATTTGTACAGTTGATGATCTTTCTTAAGCTGTTTGAGAAGACTTGTGGTGCTGTGGAGAAAGAGAGTTCGATTTGGAATTAGGAAACCTGGATTTGCATCCACGTTCTTACCTTGATGGCTCTGGCCATCATTCTTTTCATCTACAAAGTGCAGAGGTTGAAGTAGATGACCTCGAAGAGCTTACGATCTGTGATTCCTTGTCTATGTTCATGATGTCTAAAAGCAGAGAAGAACAAAATGTGCCATCCAGAAGTTCTAGGCAGTGGGTTATTTTTGAAAGAGAATTGGATTGGTCTGGATTGTAGTCCTTGTCCTATCAATAACCAGTTATGGGATCTTGGGCAAATTACGTGCCTTCTATGGGCCTAAATTTCCTGAGCTGTAGAATTAAAGAATTAGGCTAGATGGCCTCCAAGGACCCTTCCAGCTCCAATATCTTATGATTTTAGTTTCATGCTCAGCGGAATTATCCAAAATGAGCAGGTGATTATATCTAGTGCCTTACTTTCAGGATGCAGGTCCCCAGCCCAGCCAGGAGGATCTCTTGTAGGAAAGCGGCCATGACACCAAACTGAAAGGGAATTAGACATGCAAAGCTGTTGGGAAAACAGCCAGCATGTTGCCAGGCTGTCATTCCCAGGAGGATAGGGTGTAGGAGCCAGGAGATAATTAAACCTCTCTCCCCCTCCCTCCCTCCCACCACCCTATCCTCAGAGCTAAGTTTCCAGAATGTAAGAGAGCTACGAAGAACACAGTGAGTATAGGAGAGGATGGCAAAAACTTGGGTAGGAAGAGAACTAGGTAACATTCTTTGGCTATTAAGTATTGTTTCTCATGAATAAAATTGTATTAGAAATAATCCTCGATATCTAGCTATACAAAGAAACATTCTATAAAGACAAAGGAGATCACCAGTTCTTTGACCAGCACAGAAAGAATGGATTTGACCCATTTTGCCATTTTTGAACTTAATTCTGATCACCTAGAATGAACTTCTTGGCCATATAAACAATATAAACCTTGTTTTGTTTTTTTTTTTTAAAGATTGACTATGTCATCCAGAATTCCTAGTAGAGAGAAGCCTGGCCATTCATGGTCATATACAGATCCCAAACATTACAAAATCAGATTTCAAAAATCAAAAGAAAGCATCAGTATGATTCCATAGCCTGAGGGCTAGACAGGGAAAACAGGACACAAGGGATGAGAAATTTTTTAAAAGATGGAAAAATTTTGAAAAGAAATTCGACAATAGAATTGCTAAGGATTCCCTCCCCCCTCTCCCCTGTACCCTCCTTCCCCCAAAAAAGGAAAAAGGAAAGCATTATGGTATGATGGGAAAACACTATTGTGGGAATCAGGATTCCTGGCTTTCGGTCCTATCTTTGCCATTTATTAGGCATGTGACCTTAGACAAATCATTTAGCCTTTTTGAGGTTCACTGCCCTCATCTATAAACTGAAAATGTTAGGATGCGTTATTCCAGAAGTCCCCTCTACTTCTAACATACTATGATAGAAACATCAACAACCCTACTACGATTGAAAAAAACTTCCTGATGAAGTCAGCTTTCCAAAGGACCTGGAAGAAGGGCAAATAACCAAAGACCAAAGAATGGCAGGGATCTGTGAGACTGATGGAAGTCTAGATCCCTAAGACAGTAAGAATGGCTTTTAGAGGCTATATATGTTAGTATCAAGATGAACAAAGGGCTGGATGCACTGCTCCGGCAAGCTGGCTTACAGCTAAGAAGTAACCAAGAGAAGGCCAGGAATACTAGTTTATTTTGCTTTAGCTATCTGTAAAAGGTAGGATAATCTTCAAACCGGATAGGCTGAAGCAAACAGTATGAAGGGAATAATAGCTCAGGACAGGTGAAGAAGCATTAAAGGAAAATTCAACTTTAAATTAGTTCTGGTAGCCAGGGCCATACAAATTATATACTACAGTGTCAACACTCATGCAGATAAGCCTCTTTAATTGTTCTCAACCTTTGAGAGATCCTGGAAAAGGGGGGATGTGCCATTGAATTGAAGATGAGCAAATGTGGCCCCGATTTTCAAAAAGGAGAAGAGAGAGAATCTTGGAAATTTGAGACCAGTCAGCTTGACATCAATATCTGGCAAATTCTGCAATAGATTTTTCTTCTTAACAGATGGTTTTTTGAGCATTTAGAAAACAATGTGGTGATCACTAGGAGGCAACATGAATTCATTAAGAACAAGTCATGCCAAACTAACTTCTATTATTTTTCCAATTAGCCGATTAGATTTGCAGATAACAAATCAATAATAATAATTGACTTTTTAAAAAATAGTGCCTTAGGGTTGACAAAATAAGCATTACCTCATTGGATCCTCACAGCGAATCTGAGAGGTAGATGCTACAGTTATTACTGTGTTCATGAGGCTCAGAAAGGTTAATGGACCACAGTTATACAGCTTAGAAGTGTCAGAGACAGGATTTGAATTCAGGTCTGTTGTGAATGCAAGACTGGTTTTCTTTTGACTGACCCCTCTCTTCCTCATCTTCCAAAGGCGTTTTCAGTGAACTTACAAAAAATAAACTTAACTTTAATTAGGAAAAAACAAACAGACATTACTTTATCCAAAGGACATTAGTGACATGTCCTAGGTTAATTTCTAACTGAATCACATCAAATAAAATGAAAACAATGAAATGAACATGATATCTTGAGGTGGCTAGATGGTGCAGTGGATAGCGTATTGGACCTGGAGTGTGGAAGACTTGAATTCCAATCCTATCTCAGACCCTACTATGGTGTGAACCTGGGTAAGTCACTTTAGTACTCTCTTTCCTCATCAAATGGGTGTTAATCTCCTCCCAAGATTTTTATAAAGATCAAATAATTTCTGAAGTGCTTTGTAAACCATATAAAAGCTATTATTATGATTATTACTGAGGACGGGTCAGTGGTGCAGCAGATAGAGTGCTGGGCCAGAGGCAGGAAGACTCTTCTTCCTGAACTCAAATCTGGCCTCAGATACTTCCTAGCTGTGTGATCCTGAGCGAGTCATTCCACCTTGCTTGCCTCAGTTTCCTCATCTGTAAAATGAGCTAGAGAAGGAAAGGGCAAACCACTCCAGTATCTTTGCCAAGAAAACCCCAAATCGTCATGAAGAGTCAGACATGACTGAAATTATCATCATTATTATAATCATTAACATGTATGTAGCATTTTAAAGTTTGCATAGCTTTTTATATACATTATTCCATTTCAGTCTGACAATAGCCATAACAGGTTGGTTGGTTATCCCCATTTTATAGATGAGGAAACTGAAACTCAGAGAAGTCATGTGACTTACCCAGAGACACTCTAGCTAGCAAGTGCTGATGGCTAAATTTGAACTCAGACCTTCCTGATTGTAAGTGCAGCACTTTCTCCCCTTCACCACTCCCAAAGGTAGAGTACATATTGCTTCCAGAGAAGCATTTGATGAAGTTTCCTGTGAGATCCTTGTGGAGTCAAATCAGCATGTCAAGGATCTATGAAATTCCCTCCACAAATGAGGATCAAATCCCATCAAAACCCCAAAACAATCTTAAGGAGTGGCCTGAAATTCCTGGTGTGTGAAATAATAAGATAAAGACAGGATGATTGTCTTAGAATTACAAGTGGTTACAAAGTTACGCTTACAGGTTATTGTTAAATGGCTCAATGATAACCTGAAAGGAGGTCTCCAGTGGAGTCTGTTTGGTCTTAGCACCATTCTGGTAATCATTTTTAATAAATGACTTGCATGCTGACATTGAAGAGGTATGATTATTTAATTTGCAAGTAATACAGCATTAGAATGGACTGCTAATATAATAAATGACAGAATTAGGATTTTAAATGATCCTGTTATGCTAGTCAACAGCCAACAAGATGAAACTTAGAAGGACTCCAAGCAGAGTCCTGCACTTAGGTTGCTCAAAATCAATGGCACAAGCATGGGGTGGAAGAGGCCCATCTTGAGAGTTGTTCACATGAAAAATGTAAAGAGGTTTTAATTGACCACAAATTCATTTTGTAGTCCTAACAGCCAATGGTAGCCATTGAAAATGGTGGTATTTCAGAGCCGAAAAAATAGCTTAGTGATGTCCTAGTCACACAGACCTTGGGAGTAGAGGTGAAAAGGACCTCAGAGGATCCTCTAGTCTAACTACCTCATTTTATAAAGGAGGAAACTGACAAGACAGGATAGGTGACTTTTCCAAGGTCACACAGGTAGTAAGTAACAGAGCTGGAAACTTATCTCAAGGCTGCTGACTCCAAATACAGTTCTCATTTGACCGAACTCTGTTGTCTCTTGGCCTCTTCGTTTTATAAATGAGGCGAGTTAGACTCCTAGAAGGAGGCTACCTTGCCTGAAGTAATATAGCTGGTAAGCAATAGAGCAGAGACTCAAGCTCACAGCTCTTGCCTTGCTTCTTTGCCAAAAAAGCTGATACAATTTTGCTCAATATTAATGGAAGTATAATATGCAGATCATGGGAAGTAATTGTGCTAATAGTAGTCAGAGAATATATGGAGGATTCTGTTCAATTTTGGTCTCTGTATTTTAAGAAGGATACTGAGAAACAAGCTCATTACCAGGTTGGCTTCAGCATGAAGAAATTTTTTTTGGCCATGCTAACTCCCTAATAATATTTAAATTTATGGAAGAGCTACATACAGTCTATGTAGGTGGAGGGTATAAGTGCAGCAGTGTAAGTACAGATTCATGAAGAATTGACAAATTAGGTAAGGGGCTATGGTATACGGTTCTGGAAATCATATTATATAAGGAATTCTTAAAGGAACTGGCAATGTTTGGCCTGGAGAAAAGGAGAGAGAAAGAGAGAGAAACAGAGAGAAAGAGATAGAGGGACATTCAGAGGCACACAGAGACAGACATCCGGAGAGAGATCACAGGCATCTTCAGATAATTGAAGGGCTATCATGCAGAAGGGCTTCAGAAGTCAAAACTCAGATCAATACAGGGAAGTTTTAAGAAGATAGATTTCTACTCAGTAAAAGAAAGGTCTTTATAAGAAGACCTATCCATCAGTGAATGAATTTGCTTTGGGCAATAGTGACCTTCCCATAACTAGATGTATTTAAGCAAAGACATAGGTCTATTTGATCGTTTTTAATAGGTACATATACATTATCTAAGAGGCTAGAGCAGATGACCTCTAACACACATTTCAACACTAAATTCTATGATTTTGCATAGCAATAAGAAATTCTTTGCTGGGAATAACATAAGGAAGTAAAGAAACTCTTTCCCTGGACATTTTAAAGAAATAACAAGATTTTCATCCCTCTGGAATGCTTTAGGCATTATCCTACTTGGAAGCAAAGGGATGAACTGATAACCTCTGGAAGGCACTTTGAAATCAATTCCATTCAACACAATTTTAAACCTGCTTCTAGTTTCAAAATTCTGTGATTTAGAGAAAAAAACAAAACAAAATCATGGTCAGTATTGAAAGCAGGTACCATTCTTCTAATTGTATCTAGCAAACCAGATGAATAGTGGTCCAGGCAAGTAGAATTGGTGTCCCATAGGCTATTAAACTGAGTAACATATTAGCACAATTTTCCTTTCAATTATGGTATTTTCTCCCTATTACAATGCAATTCTTTACAAAACAAAAAAAGCGTAATATATTCTACCATAACATATTTAAGAGTAATATACAATCTAAAGGGCGTATCACTCTATTTGCTAGGCCTCTTCAATGACTTGAGTCAAGATCTGATACTCAGTACTTTCAGGAGGAAGAACACTGAGTGACTAGAATGAAATTCTTCCTTGAATCCCATTCTTTTTTTTTAAAAAAAAATTAATTTATTTATTTTCAGTTTTCAACATTCATTTCCATAAGTTTTAAATTTTCTCCCCCTCCCTCCCCAAGACGGCACACAATCCAATATGTGCTCTCCATATACATTCCTATTAAACACATTTTCACATTAGTCATGTTGCATAGAAGAATTATAACAAATGGAAGAAACCATAAGAAAAACAAAACAAACGAAAGAGAAAAGAGTCTGCTTCACTCTGCATTCTGACTCCATAGTTCTTTTGTTAGGTGTGGATGATATTTTCCTTCATGAATCCTTTGGAAAAATTTTAGGTTCTTGAATTGCCGAGAAAGGCTATCAAAATCAGTCTTCGCATACTGTGGCTGTTACTGTATACAATGTTCTCTTGGTTCTGCTCACTTCACTCAGCATCAGTTCACATAAGTCTTCCCAGGTTTTCCCAAAGTCTGCCTGCTCATCATTTCTTATAGCACAATAGTATTCCATTACCTTAAATGTCATCCTTAAAGCTAAGAACAGCTAAAGGGAAGGAGCACCGATGGTGATTACAAACTTCAATGGAGAATGTGAGCTGCTGATTGGGAGCCCATAAGATCACTGTCTAGGTCTAGAAGGGATCTCTGAGGCCATTGAGCTCAAGACACTCATTCTACAGATAAGGAAAACTGAGGTCCAGGGGATTAAGTGACTTGTCCAATTTTCAGCATTTCCAAGGGGGGAAATGTCCCTTTCTCTTTCCTTTTGCCCTTTTGATTTGCACAAGCCCTTTGAAAGAATGAGGATGAACCAAAGAAATCCCTAACAAGACAGCTCAGTCACGTGGCATAGATGCTAAAAGCACAGATCACAAGGCTGGTATGTAGGTACTTCCCTCTCAGACAAAGTGCGTATATTGTTCCTCCTCTGTCATCTGATTGGAGTGTCCTGCCTCCCTAACTCTGTCTTTCTGCTCAGTTTTATTGAAAGGCCCTAGACAATAGTCCTTCAGAGTGCAGCGAGGGCCCTTTGTCTAGGTGTTAACTGGTTAAGAGTTTGCCGAAGTTAACAGGACTCAGGGTTAACTGACTGAGGGGCTTCTCTCACACTCCCACCCCGTTCTCTGGAGCTCGTAAGGATTTATGCAAATACAACTTTTCTTTTCCTCTTTCTTAAACCATTTGTTCCTTGAAACCCAAGCTTTATCCTCTCCTCACCCCCACTACCCCTGAAAAATGAAAAGTGCCCGTGATGCCCTGGGAAAATCAGCTTTATGTTCTAATCAATTAAAAACAATCCTAGGTTTTAAAGAATGGTTCCAGGGGCAAACAGGAGAGAACAGTGGAGCAGGTGTTTAGAGACTGAAGTTAGTGAGAGGGGAGGTTTTAAAATAAGCTAATAGTTCTTAATTCCAAGGCTGAAGCTTTCTGGGTGAGGCCTGGGGAAAAAGCAAACAGGGTTAAGATACTACCCAGAAAAGAAAAGAAAAGAAGTCATAGTAAATAAATAGGGGTTTTAGAGGCTCTCTATCTGCTTTAAAGCTTGATCTCTTTTTTTCTCCCACAGTTTCGGAAAATGCTTTTCATTACTATTTTTTTTCTTTTGCCACTAGACGGGGCTTTTAGTTAGAAGTGGTACTGTACTCTTGGCTTTTGGTTCTGTAGGATATTTTAAGCTTAGGGCCTAAGTACATTTTATAATGCCACAATTCTTATTAATTGATACACGAGCAGGTAGGATTTGGGGTGGAAGGCAATAGCAAGTTAGAATACCCTCCAATCTACTCTTGTGGAAAGGTTAGAACTGCCTTGCACACCAGGGATGGAACGCCTCAGAAGAGGAGGCAGCCTTAGAACTTGACGTTTATAGAGGGGGAAGAAACATCTATTTGTTAAGTGCCTACTATGTGCCAGGCACTGTGCTAAGGGCTTTACAACGATCATCTCATCTGAACTGCACAAGAACCCTGGGAGGTACGTCAGGTGCTTCTATGATTTCCATTTTATGGCTGGAGAATCTAAGGCCCAGTGTCACTCTAGTAGGTGTTTGAGACCATATGTGAGCATAGGGGCAGTCAGGTAGTGCTATCGTGTGCAGAGCACCAGGCCTGGAGTCAGGAAAACTCATGTCCCTGAGTTCAAATCCAGCCTCAGATACTTACTAGCTATGTGACCCTGGGGAAGTCACCTAACGTTGTTTGCCTCAGTTTCCTCATCTGTAAAATGAGCTGGAGAAGGACATGGCAAACCACTCCAATATCTTTGCCAAGAAAACCTGAAACGGGGTCCTGTAGAGTCAAATAGGACACTATGACAACAACAACTTCTTGTTCTGGGCTGTATACGCTGCACCACCATATAGTACTTTAAGATTTATAAAGCATTTTTTAAAACATTATCTCATTTGACAGTCAACCCTCACGATAATGGATAACAATACTTCAGGTATATTTAGTGTTAACAATACTAAGAATACTTAGAGATTATTATACTTAAGTATTGTTATCCCACATTTTGATGAAGTGGGAATTGAGACTGGGAGAGGTCAAGTGACACCATAGCCCTATAGATAGTGTTTGCAGCAGGACTGAACTCAGGTCTTTACTGACTTCAAGTATGGCAAAGTATAGCATTCAGGTCAACAAACCATACTGTCTTTTGTATTCCAGATCTGCTTTACAGGCAACATTCTAGAATCCTGACAATTCTAGCCTTATACCATCACTTAAAAAGGACACTATTGGTATTTTTAGTCCAGTTGAAACATTTTATTTTCTTCTAGGGAAATCAAGTTTTGTCTGTGCTGCTCTGTGCTCATTTCTACCACTGGGTGGAACAGGTTATCTAATTTTCTCTTAATAAACTTGCATTGGTCTGGCAGAAGGAACAATTGCTTTTGGATCATCAAACCTCAAAAGGGAAAAAAAATCCTCGTAATATTTCTTACATTGCTCTGTAATAAAGACAGCCACTAACACTTGTAATAATTTCACAGGAAAGGAACACCAACAGGGCTGGTACATTTTTAAAATAAGTGTTCTCAAAAAAAAAATAAGTGTTCTCGGTTTAAATGAAGGTCTTAATTACAGATTGTTAAGGGAAATGCTAACCAAGTTAGCCATTTTTCCTTGAAAGTCAGCCCTTCCATCCAGACGTGCTGGTCACCTCCTCAATAGCTAGGCCAGTTAGAAAGATGTTGAAATAAAATTTTCCCCTGCCTCATTTTAGAGGGCTGTCTGCTTTTAAACTTATTTCTTCCTTTGCTTTTCTCTTTCTTTGCCAGCAACCAGTACTAGTTCATAAACCGCAGCTTGAAAGGAATCATAAGACAGGTAACTAATACACACTCATCATCCTCCTCCTAACCTCTTTGCTAGAAATCCATTACTCTGGGCATAGGCATGTCTTAGGTGGATTCCACAGCCAGGGAATCCTAATATTGTCTCCAAGGCAAATATGGGACACTGCAGTATCTTTGAGGGATAGGGCCTAGGGATCTTTTGTCACCAAGGTATTTCCCAGTCTATGTATCATTTCCACATTTGGCTCAATTGTCTAGTTACCTTTCACCTTTCCTCCTCTTTCCTCAGCCTCAGCACGTCTCCTCTCTTTGCTCCCTTTGCCATCCCAGGCACCCCATCCACAGATAAATTTGGAGTCTGGCCCAGATGGAGCATAAATCTGATGCCTAATTGAGCTGGGGGCAACTCTCACCATAAATCACTTCCCTCTGGGGTTGGGGGAGTGTGTGTGCTCAGACTAATCAGACTCTTTTGCTCAACGTTTCCCCCCTGTGGTCACAGGGTTCTCTGACATGGGCATCTGCTAAGACTGTCCAGGCTCATAGAAAGGGACATATCCAGAGGCTCCAGGACTGCTTAGAGATAATGTCATGTCAAGAGTATTTGTTTTTCCAAAACTCCCTTGATTTGTGTTTCTACCTGCCTCAGTAGGGTGAGCTGGGAACAGGAGGTGTAGAGATCAGAGTAGTGTGGGCATAGGGAATACTCAGATCTTGAGCATTCTGAAATTCCCTTGTGAGCATGCACGTGCTCAGACTGGGATTCTCTTTTAAATAAGCCCTGTTCATGGAGTTGATCAGTAGCCCTGGATGGGGGTGGGAGTAGGGGGTGGGAGATCAGAAGGAGGAAGAGCTAAGGATTTGGCTAACCTTATGTGTCTGTGTGTTTTGGACTTTGCAAACAATTATCATAGACTCAAATACTCTCAAAAGACTGAAGGATCCAAGAAGAAAGCATTTATAGAATGAAGGATCCAGGAATAAAAAAAGACTTTCCTAAACCTCTGACTCCAAAGTCCAGCTCCCCAGGGTTGTATATTTTTGGAGGCAAACTGAGGAAGTGCTGACTGGCCTGAAAATGACATCTGGAATATTTTTTTTACAGAAGTAGATGATGTAAAGTCCATTTTTAATCATGTGTCTTGGCTTGTAAGATCACGTGAGAGGGCTTTCTGATGCTGGTTTTGTCCTCTTTTGTCTATGTGGAATGATGGACTGGATCTCCTTCTTGCTCCCCCTCTACCAGCCTTCTTATTACCCTTCCCTTCCTTTTGCATTCTTCCCACTCACCATTTTTCTCCCTCTCTCCTTTCCTTACTTTTCTTCCTGCTTAGTTCTCCCTTCCTTTGTCCTCCCTTTCTCTCGCTTGCCATCCTAGTCAACCCAACAATTATTTATTGATTGCCTGTAATGTGCGAGGCACTGCCTGAAAGAATGGGGAGATATAAAGGCAAAATTAAAAACAGTCTCTGCTGTCTAGAAGCTTACATTCTACATGGGGATAAAACATGTCAGGAGGTAAGCATAGATGTAGGAATCTGAGGGAGGAGGAAGCATTAACAATCAGGCTTTGGGGTCCATCTCCAGTTGTTCTGATCTTCATCTCACCATTGGACCCAGACGGCACCAAAGGAGGAAGTGAGGCTGGTGACTTTGCACAGTCCTCCCTCACTTAAATCCAATCCTTTTGCAAGTCATGGAATCATCTTCCTGATGTCATTGTCCTCTTCAAGAATGAAGGACAAACAACAAACAACACCTGAGTTAAAACTCGGATAAAGGCATGGGTTCTATGAGGTGGAGAAAGCAAGGGACTTCATTCCAGGCATGGTATATACAGTATATACAAAGGCTTACAGACAGGAGAGAACATATAGAGTTTGGACAAAAAGAAGTAGAATAGTTTGTATTAAAAGAAGAATATGTCAAGTGGGCAGAGTATTATCCAATAATTAGTAAATAAGTACTTTTTAAGCACACATTATGTGCCAAATAATATACCAGGTAATGGGTGTAAAATGAAACAATTCTTGTCCTCAGGGAAGTTCCATTGGGAGGAGAATGAAGGCCTGCATGTAAATAAGCAGATAAGAAATAAATACAAGTTAGGTATTGGAGGGAGGGCCTTTACAGGGAGAGGGCATTGGGAAAGACTTCTTGTAGGTGTCGCTTGGGCAGAGTTTGGAAGGAAAGATGAGGTTACAAGAGACAGAGGTGAGATGAGAGTGGATGAAGGGCAGCCAGGGAATAGGAGCAGAGAAGGAGATGGGAGAGCAAATAACTTGTAAAGAACAACCAGAAAGCCAGCTTGGATAGACCTAAAGGGGCTTAATGAGTAAAGGCAAGTTGGGGCCAGATTGTGAAAGGTTTTAAAAACTAAACAAAGGAACTCGTATTTGAACCTAAAGGAAAGTAATTCTGTAGAGGAAGACTGATTGAAAAGGCTTTACCTGCTGCACTGAAGCCTTCTTCCTTCACATCTTCCAGTTTTTCTCTCTTTGACAGATTCTCTTCTCTTCCTTCATCATCCTTCTCTTTTCTAATTCCCTCTCTTGGTCTTGCATTCCTTTATAACCTTCTGCCCTATCTCTCTTTTAATGAGAACTTTCACATATGATATTGATTTGCAGTTTTAAAAAAGCTTACATTGATTTTCTGGGGGACTTTTCATGATCTTATTTAAAAATGTAGGAAGAGAGCAATTCCCTATATATATATATACAGTTGACTTTGTTCTATCGAGTTAATAGTCAATGTTAGAAACATTTTTCCTCAAGTCTAGGAGCTCTTGAGGACCTTCGATGTTCCCTCTAATGAGCAGGGTGGTTGAGGCCTTATTTTGCTTTTATAAGCCTTCAAGTGTAGGCAACATGTGCAGGCCATGAACTGAGAAGGATTAATTTTCTCCATCACTTCTTAAAGGGTTTGTCTGAAGGCCTGGATTTGAGAACATTAGTCAGAAAAGATGTACTGGAAGTGAAGGGGCATGAAGCAGAAATAAAGCAGACTTATAAATTAACAAAGGTCCAGCCTCAGAAGAAATCAGATTGTAGGACCATGAATAAAAATGAAAATGAGCTTATAACCACTACTACTATCACCATTATCACCACCACCTCTACCACCACCATCACTACTCCCACCATCATCTCCATTGCCACCCCCACTTCCACTACCATCACCTCTACTACCACCATAATCATCACCATTACCATATCACCATTATCACCATCACCTCCACCACCACCACCACCACCACCACCACCTGTACCACTTCTACCAACATCACCACCTCTGCCTTCCAACAGTGATACCTCCCCTTTTCTGACACTTGCTGCTCCTGGCCAGTGACATCCCCTCTGAGATATAGTTGAGGATGATAATAACTCACAGGTATTTGCAAAGCACTTTGCATTTACCACAGGATTTAGTTTTCACAGACATGCTATGAAATGTTTAAGTAATGGATCATTGCACTCATTTTATAGGAGAGAAGAAAACTCAGAGGGGTCAAATGCTTTCTTCTAAAGTCATGCATCTGGTAAGGGGCAGAGCAGGGACTCGAACCCTGCATCTTCTAATTTTCAGTCTGGTGCTCTTTCCGTGACACATTCTGCCTCCCAAGGAAACTTCTTATAGGTTAGTTAAAGCTATTGAAGGTTAGCAAATTTGGCTAGTCTATCTGTAGGTGGGATTAAAGGGAAAACATAGCCTGTGATTAATAATGCTAATAATAGTGCATAATAATGATAATAACAACAAGCACTTACCCAAAAATTTAAGACTTACATACACTGCTTTCTTTTATCCTTGTAAAAAACCTGGGGAGGTTGGCACAACTATTATCCTCATTTTGTAGATGGGGAAACTGAAGCAAACAGAGATTAAGTGACTTACCCAAGTCATACAACCAGTAAGTGTCTGATGCTGGATTTGAACTCAGGTCCTTCTGACTCCAGACCCAGCATTCTATTCCCCAAGCCTCCTAGCTGCCTCTAATATACAGCACTTTAAAGTTCGTGTACAGTAACTCACGTGATCCTCTTAACAACTTAGTGAGGCAAGTGTTAATGTACACCTCCTTTTACAGATGAGGAAATTGAGTTCAGCAGATGTTAAGCAAGTAGCTCAAAGCCATACAGATAATAAATGTCTGTGTCAGGATATAATCTCAGTTCTTGTTGACTCTAAGTCTATCTCTCTATTCACGATACCATCTAGTTGTCCATACACTACAATCCAATAATAAATGACAATTTGCTCTGTGGTATAAGTTTCAAAATATGCTGACATTCTCTCTCTCTCTCTCTCTCTCTCTCTCTCTCTCTCTCTCTCTCTCTCTCTCTCTCTCTCTCTCTTTGTAATTGACAAGACAAAGTAAAGAGCACCTTGATACCACGCACGGATAAGACCAGATTGGAAGGTGTTATCATTACTGTCCAAGGTAGTGAGATGAATAAATTTAGAATTAGCTGGGTTAAATATATGAGCAGAAAACAAGAAGGTGAGATATATCCTGGGGAAATTAAAACTTGATATCCTGGGAGGATGATGTCAAGTGTGTCTGCTCAGAAGGAGGAGAAATTGGGAAGGGAGTGAGTTCTGTTGAAATGACAGACCACAGATTAGATAAGAACTTACACTGTACTTCAGTGCTCCTGTGGACTGCATACAAAGCAAAGTGGGGAAAAGATAACTGGAAAAAATGGCAAGAGAGATGAGCAGAATTGCTTCTCTGTTCTCAGTGGTAATATTTCATACCCATGGCACAGCAGGGAGCCAGGATGCCCAAATAGGACCCCAGGAAAGCCAAGAGTAATGTTGAGATCTGAACAACTTCTGTTCTATAGGATATAACAACATAGTGTTAAAGCTGGGTTTGACTTGGAAGCAGTCACATGGTATCTTTTCCCTCCCCACCCCCCCCACAAAGGACAGCAATTTGTGCAGGTGCCCGATTTAATGACTAGGATTGATGTGGACATTGATACAAATGTGTAGGTAAGACAACCTTTTTTGGATTCAACAAGATGGCAGGACCCCAGGAACACAGAGAAGGGGGCCAGCCCCTAACAAAGCTCGATAATATGAAATCAGGCAGGACTGATTTACAGAGCTAGGTTAAAGGAGATCAATATGGTCAATTGGGCCAATGGCGATAGAATCTGTAGGGAAGACAAAATGCTACCAAAATAACTCAGGAGAATGGAATGGCATTAAAGGCAAGGAAAGAAAAGTTCATGCCAATTGTCAGGGGAAAACTATTTTCCAGCAGTGAAAACTACCAGATTATGGAATAATACACAAAGGGTAATGGAGGAAGCTGTTTCTCTTAAAGAATGCTGAGCAAAATTAGATTTTCACAAAGATTTCTAGCATAAACTAGATCCTGTTAGAGATAGATTAGCCAAGGTAAGCAGGTAAGTAGCTTACTTGCCCCTCCACCTGCCACAAACAACAACAACATTCATTCATTCAACAGACCTTTATTTAGTACCTATTATGTGCTAGGCATTAGGGGGTAGGGAAAGGGACTGGACTTGTGATTTCATTGATGTAAGGAACAAAGGGAAAAAGAAGTGAGGTGGTCTTTGGCTCCAAGGGGTATTATATAATAATAGAATTTACATTTTATTGGAGGAAAATGGTAGGTATTTGGATAACACACATACTACATATATATGTATGTGTGTATAAATACAGGTATATATAAATATATGTATATAAGTATACATATATATATATATGTACACATGTATACATATATGTGCATTTTCTTGGGTGAGGGGAACACCAGCAAAGCGGTGGGGGTGGGGGGCATTTGATCAGGAGGGACTTTCTGCAGAAGATGGTCCTTAAGGCGAGCCTTGAAGGAAACTAGAGACCCTACAATGCAGAGAGGAGTGGGGTCCATTGTTCCTAGAATCGGGGACAGCCTGTGTAAAGGTGTGGAAAGGGAGGTAGTGGTAGGAGGTTGTATATGGTGAGCTGCAAGTATTCCAATTTGACTGGTACAGAGAGTGGGGGAAAATGATGTCCATCAGCTCTGCAAAACTAGGTTGGAGCGCTCAGATTCCTTAAGAGTCTAGCCTACGGTGTGGCTTCTTGAGGATCTGGCCAATCCTTAATAAACTTTGGCTTTTTCTTTGGCTGATAAAAAAAAATCGGTTGGAACCAGGTTAGGAAGAACTCCAAATGACAAATAGAGGTGGTTGCATTTTGTCCTAGAAACAATAGGGAGCTCTTGGAGTTTCTACAGCAAGAGAGTAGCATCATTTCTGATTCTTACTAACTTCCTTTCCAATTCTCTCTCACGTTGCCTCTTTTAGCTTTAAGTTTCTAAATAATCTCTAGTTAACTTTGCTTAAAGGTTGTATTGGGAAGGGCCAACTGTGTCTCTTCAAACATATACTATCAAAACCAATTGTTGCTTCTGAAATATTACTGTAGCTAGCGTTCTGTAATGCTGCTTTCCTGGCCGTCCTCTGACTGCACTGGAAGGCAACATCATCAGTATCCAGCTGATAGGTATCAAGATGAGAAAGCAAGACTTTATTTCAAAAACTCATTTGCAGTTCTCAGGAATTTTTCTTTGGTGAAAAATGATTGCTTGCAATGTTTTCACAGCGATGGCAAACCATTTGATAAGGGTAACCATATGGGGGTCTTTCTGGAAGGTTGCTGTATTCTCAGTTTGGGGCCAGTCAATCTGTTGGCAAAAAATGACAAGATGGTCATTTGTAGTTCTATTATGGTATGTAACCACTTTCAAATAATAACTCATTGGTGTGTATCTTTCTGAAGGCATCAGTTACTGAAGCACCACCTTGTACCTTGATGTTGCTGGTTAATTCAGACTTGGAAGAGGAACCCATGCAATTGAACTGGTCACAGAGGACAGAGAGTCAATCTTAGCGTCAAGAAGCCCTAGGTTCAAATTCCTCTTACTTGCTAGGTGAGCATTGACTAGTCATTCAATCTCTCACTTTCCCCCAACCAACTCTCCTGTACCTCAGAAAGTCTATAATTCGGAGGTTCTCCCAGTGTGGTCCCTGAGATCCTTTTAGGGGCTCTATGAGGTTAAAAATATTTTTATAATAATATAAAGACTTTTAAAATTTCTAATATGATAAGTATCTATAGATGCAACTTACATGTACAGAAGCTCTTGGTGGGTCCCCAATAATTTTTAAGAGTGTAAAGCAGTCATGAGACTAAAAATTTTGAGAAGTCTTGCTCTGAGTTAGAGAGGAGCTGCCAATCTGCAACAGTGGAGGAAGTTTCCATACCAGGAGTTCCCCTCCTAGATGGAATCATAGGTCTTGACCAAGTAAAGAAAGAGAGGAAAAAAATCAAAACCCTGAACTTCAGCAAGGGCTAAAAGAGCAAGTGGACTGCAACATTACCAAAGGAAAATCTTACATGTCTGTAGAAAACCCATGGCTATGAGGATATCTTTTTTTTTAACTTGGAGCCAAATGTTGCTAGACTACAAATGATCAATTACCTCTTGTTGCGAAATGCATTCCTGAAACTCACTTTATTTTAATATCACCTCACTGACTCAAGTCAGCATTGACCCCAAATAAAGGCTAATTCCCTTGTTCTCAGCCTCTATTTCAGGGAAAAAAAGCAGCTGTTGATTCTAGCATGCAGCTGGTTCAAACTGTGCATGACTGTCCTGTCTGCAATTTCACTGGAATCTGTTTCTTTTCTCCCTTCCCTCCAATTTTTCACTTTCACCCCAGCTTTACACCTTGTCCCTGCGGACTCTAATTCACACTAGAGCAATTTGAATTGTTCTCTGCTATGGAATTAAGTCTAATTTCAATTCTCTTGCTCCTACTTTCTTCCTAGCTCTGTCTGTCTGCCTCTCTTGGCTTCATCTCTGTCTTGCCTCTCTCTGTCTCTGCCTCTGTCTGTCTCCCTGTCTCTGTCTGTCTCCCTGTCTCTGTCTCTCTGTCTCTCTCTCTGTGTATCTTTCTGTCTGTCTATCTGTCTTTGTCTCTCTGTTTCTCTGTCTCCCTTTCTTTCTCTCTGTCTCTGCCTATCTCTCTTTCTCCGTCTCTCTGTTTCTGTCTTTCTCTCTGTTTGTCTATGTATCTCTCTGTCTGTCTCTGTCTCTGTCTGTCTGTCTCTATCTCTGTCTGTCTCTGTCTCTCTTTCTCTCTGTGTGTGTGTATCTTTCTGTCTGTCTCTCGGTCTGTCTTTGTCTCTCTCTGTGTCTCTTTGTCTCCCTTTCTGTCTCTGCCTATCTCTCTTTCTCTGTCTCTGTTTCTCTCTATTTGTCTCTGTCTCTATCTCTCTGTCTCTGTCTGTCTGTCTCCATCTGTCTGTCTCTGTCTCTCCCTCGCCACCTCTCTCTCTGTCTCTGTCTTTGTCTCTGCCTCCTGTTTCTCTGTCTGTCTCTCATTCTCTTACCATTACTCTTTAGACTCCTCTGCTTCCTTCTCTGTTGCTTCTTCATCTATTTTCCCTTTCCCTACTAGTCCCAGGTTCCTCTCACTTCCCCCTCAAAGAAAAAAATGGATTTTGTAACTCTCCAGCTGCCTCTGGCTGAGCGGTGACTGACAAAGGGGTGGGTGTAAAAGCGGTGGTATAGCTAAAAATTGGGGGCCTCCAAGTTAACACTTCAGAAAGCATCCCTTATCTTTAGAGGATTACAAAATCGGTATATTCCCATACTCTCCTTGCTTCCCCACTCCCAACAAAATGTGGGCTGCTTAAATGGTATTCATGGGGGGCGTAGGCCGAGGGAAGGGAAGTCATTATCTGGCATCTTCCTCCTTATGTTCCGACTTTTAGAATCCTAAGATATCAGCCCTGGGAGGGGCCTTCGAAAACCATCTAGAACAACCCCTTCATTTTACTGATGGAGCAGACAAGGCCCTGGGAAGACAAGCAACTTGTTCAAGATCCCACAGCTAGTAAGGGGTCTTGACTCTAATTTAAACCTTGGATTCTAGTGCAGGTCTTCCAATTCGAAGTCCATCCTTTATTCCCCTATACCACACCGCTGACTCTCTATTGCCTTTGATTATTTTCCCATGTGGAACAGAGCCAGAAAAATGAGGAAGTTAGGTGCCCTGGAGGAACTCTTGCTAGTCTGAAGGAAGTAGATGAACTTCGCATTGGCCATCCCCCATGCCCAGAATGCTTTGCCATTTCACCTCTGACTCAACTCAGCTCAAATCCCACCTTCTGCAGATTGCTTTTCCTAGTCTCCCAATTGCTAATTCCCTCCGCTTTCCCATGACCTTTGTGTGCCCTGTATATATTTTCTATCTACCTAGTTTAGGGGTGGGGAACTTGTGGTCTCTAGGCCATGTGTGGCCTCCCATGAAACTTTGGGCTCCTTGAAGGCAGGGACTGTTTTTGTTTTTTGCTTTTCTTTGTCTCTCCAGTGCTTAGCACAGTACCAGGCACATAGCAGGCACTTTACAAAAACTTGTTGGCTTACTGACTGAATATGGACATACATATCTAGGAAATGTAATGTTTTACGTAACCATGGAAGCAATAAGGTGCAGTGGTCAAAGCAGTGGACCAGGACAAATGGGTCCTAGTTCCATATCAGCCACGATCTCTGTGACTGATCAAATCTGTTTACTTCTTGAATCTACAGTTGTTTGCTTGCCTGTTTTTAAATGCATAAAACAAGGAGTTAGAGTAGTTGACTGCTAAGGTCCTTTTTAGTTCTAACATGATAGGCTTTCTCCTTTAACCCTCAGTACTAAAAGAGTATCTATAATGTTGAATCAGCAAAGACTATGAGTCAGCATAGAATGATCCTTAGGGAAATCATACCGTAACTTCGGTGTTGATCCTTTTGCATCTTGAGTCTTTGGGAGCCAAAACCTTACAAGGGCTACTTGGATGGTATTTGTAACCATGTTTTCTGTTGAAGGCACCGCCATCCTGTTGGTCACCCAGATTCCCAACCTTGGCCCATTCTTCCCTCACCTCTCATATCCAATCAGTTGACAAGTCTCATTGGTTCCATGTATGTAATAATTCTCATGTCTGTCTGCCCCCTCCTCTTTACTCACATGACCACCATCAGGGCTCAGAGCCTTTCATCTGAACTATTACAATAGCCTCCTAATTGGCTAATCTGCCTCCAGTCTTTTCTTCAGTCCATCTTCCACACAGTGGCCAAATTGATACTTCTAAAATGCCCAATCATATCATACCTTTGTTTAACAGCTCCCAAGGCTCTCTTGGTCTAGGAAAAAATACAAATGCTTCTTTTTTGTGTGCACAAGCTAGCTCTAAACTATCTTGTAGTGTTATTGTCCATTATAGTCTATCGCATACTTTATATTCTAACCAGACAGGCCTACCTACTGTTCCCTATATGTGGCATTCTATTTTTCTTCTCTGTGGAAGGGAACAGCAGTGTCCTCCAGGCCTGGAATGCACTCCCTCCACATATCTACCTTATAAAATACATTTTAAAATGATTTATAAATCTGTTTTGTCTTTGCCAAAGCTTAAATCAAGCACTACCTGCTTCAGAAAGCCTGTTCTGATCCCTGCCCATCCCCTTCTTGTCTTTGCTACTATTGTCTTCCCTTCCCTAGAAATTACTTTATATATATTTTCTAAATACTTTTCAGTGAATGTGATGTTCTTCTCCGATAGAATGTAAGCTGTCTGAAGCCAAGGGCAGTTTGATTTTTTTTTTGTGTCCCCAGTGATGAGTATGGTGTCTGCACATTTGTTGTTGTTCAGTTGTTTCTGACTCTTCATGACCCCATTTGGAGTTTTCTTGGAAAAGATACTGGAGTGGTTTGCCATTTCTTTCTTCAGCTCATTTTTACAGATAAGGAAGTCGAGGCAAACAGGGTAAAGTGAATTACCCAGGGCCACACAGCTACTAAGTGTCTGAGGCCAGATTTCAATGAAGATGAGGCTTCCTGACTCTGGGCCTGGCACTCTATCCATTGAGCCACCCAGCTACCCCCACCTGGAACACAGGTGATTAATAAATGTTTGTTGAATGAATGAATTAGGAATTACTGCCCTCTGGCTGCTATTTGCTGAAATTCTTCCTCTCCTTCAAATGAGCTGATGAGAGAAAAGGCCTGGATTGACAACCTTCAGTCTAGTGGCCCCTCCTGTTTTGTGTTACCATAATATGACTAATCAGATCGCTGGGAGGAAGCTGGGTCAAGATATTGATGGATTTTTCTTTAAAAAAAAAAGTCCTCAACTTATATTTAGAAAAGTACAGTATCTTCTACCTTGTGATTTGACTGACAGAGAAATTGTATGTAAGCTATTTTTAAACTGGAATCTTAGGGAGAAGAAATTTAGTGATTAGATCTTTGGTAGTCATCGTGCAATTTAAAAACTTTTATAAAGGAACAAAGATTGACTTAAGAAACCAGATTGGTTTTTAACAGTTGGTTAGCTTTTTCCTCCACTCAAAAATGAAACTTTTCTGAAATTCAGATAAGCCCTGTTTTTTGTTATTATTTTTGTTGTATTCAGATTTGGGTGAGCAAAAAAAAAAAAAGATTATGGGATTTGTTTCCCTGTCAGTATCACAAATTTCAGTTCTGGGTCAAAACTAGACCTGGGCAGCCAGAGTTTTGCCCAGGGCACTGACACAGGTAGGGAGAGTGCTATAGACAGGGACAATGACAGTCGCTCATCTCTGGGCTGTCAGTCTTGTGTCTACCATAGTCCTCTTCTGGGTCTTACCCCTTAGGAGTGAACTGGCAACAATGCATCATGTCACCCGACCTGAGGATCTGTACCCCACTGAATATTTGGGATCAGCGGAGAGTATCCTCTGTGAAGGTGGATTGCACCCTTCACCCTTCCCATAGTAAACTAAGCCCCAGCCCCCCTTAGGCCCTGTCTTCTTCTGCCTTACTTTTCTACTTTACTCATCATGCCATCAAGGCACTAGACTTTAAGTCAAGGAGACCTGGGTTCAAATCTTATTTTAGATATTATGCGACTCTAAAAAAAAAGTCATTTAACCTCTCCATGCCTCCGTTTCCTCATCTGTAAGATGAGGGTGGGTTGGACTTGGTAACTCCTAAGGTCCTTTTCAGCTCTAAATCTGTGCTTCTATATGCCCATTCAATTTAGATCTCATCCTTTCCAACTCTGAGTCTCCAATTCTTTCCACCATCAAAGTTCCTGACCCCCTCTCCAATGGAAAGTGTTCCAGCCTCTCATAGAATATTAAAAGCTGGCATTTTTAGAGTGCTTTAAGGCACCAAATATCAGTTATCCTCTAGTACTGGGATTTTTAGCATTTTTGTGTCATGGATTCCTTTAGACCATCTGATGAAACCTATAGTATACTTTCTCAGAATAATGCTTTTACATATGTAAAATAAAACAGGTAGCATTACAAAGCATATCAATTATGTTGAAATACAGTTACAAAAATATTTTTTTTAAGTTATTTCACGGATTCCAGGTTAAGAACTCCTGCCCTAGTGATTAAGTCTGGACAACAGATTAACAAAGTATTTTACAAAATCCCTCATAACATGTAATAAAATCCGAGAGATGTCGCTAGATGACAGGAAGCCTAAATAGACTCAGAACTGGTTGTATGACAAGACCCATGGAGTAATCATTAATGGTTCAATGTCAACCTGGAAGGACGTCTTTAGTGAAATGTCCCTGGGTTCTTCTGCCATTCGCGCTGTACTGTTGCACTATTTTATCAATGACTTAGATGAAGCTGTAATTGGTGTGTTTATCAAACTTGTAAGTGAAACCAGTCTGGGAAGGATAGTTAATAGTTGCCACATTAGACAACAGAATCTGTATCCTCAAAGATCTCAGCAAGCTACAACATTAAGCCAAATCTCTTAAGATGAAATTGAGTAGGGATAAGTGTAAAATTTGATGGAGGTAAAAGTTGTGATAAGACAGGAATGTTAAAAAATATATATATATATATTTGTGTGGTTTGTAATGAAGTATAAGTTTGATATGACTTATATGGCAGCCAAATGGCAGTAGGCTGCATTAAGGAAGATGCAGCACTCAGGTAAAGGAATATGATAGTCCCATTGTCTTTGACCTTGGCAGATCACAGCTGGAATATTGGCTTTTATTCTGGGCAACTCAGTTTGGTAAAGACACTGATAAGCTGAAGAGCATCTAGAGGAACATGACCGGGATGATGAAGGACCTCAAGTCTGTGCTGCATGAGGAGCTGTTGAAGGATTTTGGGGTTTAGGGCCTGTGGAGGAGAAGATAGGCAGTGACAGGATTGTTGTTGTTATTGTGTTCAGTTGTTTCTGTTGTGTCCAACTCTTTACGACCCTGTTTGAGGATTTCTCGGCAAAGACCCTGGAGTGCTTCGCCATTTCTTTCTCCAGCTCATTTTACAGATGAGGAAACTGAGGCAAACAGGGTTAAGTGACTTGCCCAGTGTCACACCCCCAGTAAGTGTCTGAAATTGGATTTGAACTCAGGAAGATGAGTTTTCCTGACTCCAGGCCTGGCTCTTTCTCTACTTCACCCCTAGCGGTGAAGACAGCTATCTACAAGTACCTGAAGGGCTCCCATGTAGAAAAAGGCATTGGACTTGCTTTTCTTCGCCTCAGAGGGCAGACGTAGGACAACTTTGTAATAATTAGTGCTGTCTGTTATCAAGCAAAGTATGGATGACTGCCAATTATTGGGTATGTTATAGATTATGCAACTTTAAAAAAATGTATATATTTTACATGCATTTATAGTCTGTCTCTTCCATTTCCCTACATTGAATGACAACAAGCAAATATATATATACATATATATATATGTATATATATATATGTATATATATATATATATCCTAAACATGCATAATCCAACAAAGCAGATTCCCGTGTTGTCCCTGTCTGAAAACGTGTGGCTCTCTCTGCATTTTAAATTCATCACCTCTTATCAAGTAGATTCTCCTTTGTGTCTGAGTTGGATGAGATATCCTCCGAGGTCCCTTCTAACTAAGCTTTTTTGATTCCAAGGAAGAAAGAAGAGGCCAGGGCTATGATTTGCTACAACAGGACTTTATTTGGATTCAAATGATGGATTTCCCAGATCATCGTGGTATAGTGGAAACAGCACTAACTCCAGACTCAGAGGACCTACGTTCAAACACTGTGTCTGATGCTCACTACCTGTGTGTCCTTGGGCAATTGACTGGAACCTGGTTTTTTCATCTGTAAAATGAAGGGTGGGATAAGATCAGTTTTGAGGCCCTTTCAAGCTTTTGACCTGTGTGATCCTATGAATCAAACATATCCATATTTAAGTAAGATTATCAAAATTAATTCTCTTTTAGATTATTTGCAAGATATCTGCTTTTTGTTTTCAAAATTGTTCTCCCTCCCCCACCTTTCTTCTCCTTTAGTACAAATAGTGCAACAAATGAGTGCAACAAATATTTATTAAACACAAATTATTTGTGTAAGGAAGGTCTGGTGTGTGCTTAGAGTGCCTCAGATGGTGTCTCCAAGTGGAGGATGCAGAGAAAACAGGTCTCTCCACACAGAGGATGGTAGAGAGCAATTTCTGGGGGCCTCATGAAGATGTGTAAGGAAAGAGCTTTGGAGAGACAGGCTGTGGAGCAAGTGTAGACAATTTGAAACTGATTCTGACCAACTAAGCACATGTTGAAGAGGAAGCTCTTTGATTGGGGGTTGGGGCAGGGCAGAGGTTTTCTAAAAAGCGTACCAGTTATAATTAAGGTCCCTTTGTCTCTTTGCCACAGAATTCTTAGGAAATCTTAGAAACCAGTGGAAGGACTGAAGCCTACAACCTTGTGAATCTGAAAGGTTCTGAGGCCTCTCAGGCATCCAGATGTTCTAGAGTTCAGGGTTTTTAGCCAAAGAGGCATTAAAGTCCACACTGTGAAAGGAGTAGAGCCTCCTTCTGTATCCCAACATTCCATAGTCTAAGTTTCACATCCAGCCCTGAGGAACAAGCAGCAACTTTGGGAGTGATCTTTGAATCTCAGCCTAGCAGTAACTGAAAGTGGAGGCTCATCCAGTAGGCATGCATGTTACTTAGGGATGTAGCTACTTCCCCAGAGACCATGGTGGTAGGGTCGAGAATGCCCCCAAGTGTTAGAGGGAAAGATTTTTGTATATTTTGGCTATGTGTTTGAAGTAAAAATCCTCTTATGAAAGCTAATTAATATTAAGTAGTTAAATGGACCTGGAGTGTTAGTCACTGGCCTCCTAACAATGAAAACATGGCCTTTGGGGGCTTAGCCAAAAGCGTTAGAGAAAAAGCCACAGCTAGACCCCTCAGGATATCCTAGAACCCTCATGGGGGCAATGTAGTGGTCTGGCTCTTAGAAAGCAAAATCAGAGCATGAATCTTACATATGCAAGATGTTGTGCTGGAGGCTTGGAAATGTGCAGAGATAAAAAAATTCAACAAATGTGTATTAGCCACCTACCATGTTGCAACACTGGCTAGTGGACATACAAAGTTTAGATAAGACATTCTCTTTCCACATGGAGTTTATATTATAGTCGATCAATAGTGATTCAGTCAATGGACAAGCCTTGATTTGGTCCTTACTATGTGCCAGGAACTGCACTAAGTGCTGGGGATACAAAGAAAGGCAAAGCATGGTCCCTGCCCTCAAGGAGCTGGTATTCTAATAGGGAGACAACATACAAAAAAAAATCGCACAAGATATATTACATGAGAAGGCTCTAGCACTGTGTGGTGTGTGTGTATGTGTGTGTGTGTGTGCTGTTGTTGTCAGTCTGACTCTTTGTCACTCCATTTGGGGTTTTCTTGGCAAAGATAATGGAATAGTTTGCCATTTCCTTCTCCAGCTCATTTTGCAGATGAGGAAAGTGAGGCAGGCAGGGTTAAGTGGCTTGCCCACAGTCACAAGCTGGTAAGTGTTTGAGGTCAGATTTGAACTCAGGAAGATGAGTCTTCCTGACTCTGGGCCTGGCGCTCTATCCACTGTGCTACATAGAGGCCCCTGTTTGTTTTGGGGGAAGAATGGACCTCTGGAGAAAGACTGGGGTGGAGGGAGGGAGAAATGTTGCAGAGGTAGAATTACAGGATTAGACGGTAATTGGGTGAGGGTTGGATATGTTAAAAACCAGAGTAACTGGGGGAAGGTTATTGCCATTGTTTAAAGACTTTCAGAAGTCAAGAAGAAAAGGTTTTGGAGAAAATAATGATAGGTTCGATTTTAGTTACCTTGAGTCACTTCCAGAGTATGTCTAGACTCCAGGTGGAGGTGAAGAACCAGAGTCATTCATCTCTGCTAAGCAGACAATGTGGCAAGCTGAAAGATCACTGACTCTGGTTTGGGAGAAGCTGACTTTACTTCCTCTGTTTGATACCTATTACCTTTGTAAACAGTAGAATGTAAGTTCCTTGAGGGGAAGGACAGTGTTATTTTTCTATTTGCTTTCCCCAGGCCTAGCATACTGTAGGCATTTAATAAATGATTGATTAATTGCTTAATGACTGAATCATTAATAATAATAGTCAATAAATAATTAATGATAGAATGAATTGATTGATCATGTGACCTTGGGCAAGTCATCTGATCTTCTGGGTCTCAGTAAATTCAGGTGTAAAATGAGGGGAGTGGACCACCCGGTCTCTTTTAGCTCTAGATCTAGGATCTTATGAATTCCTAAGGATGCAAAACAATTTTCCCACAAACTCCAAATGAACTATTCTTTCCTGGCTGGATCCAGGGGAAAACCAAGCCAAACCAAAACAAACCAAAACAAACCCAAAACCACAGGCTAGGAGCCCACAAACCTGGGTTTCAATACTGACACTGATCCAAAGAAGGGGCTGCAGTTGGCTGGAGTTAGTCAATTCTTAGCTACAGGGGCCCCTCTGGGAACTGGGGAACTCTTGCCCACTAGTCACTTCATTGCCTAAGGCCTCGATTCCTGCCACCTTAAAAGGAAAGGTGACAGCCCAGCAGACTTGGGGGATGCACTGTGGCTGTAAGAGATAATAGATAAGAAGTGCTTTGATCTCTGCAGAAAGGTGTAATAGAAATTCAAGGCGTTGTCATTATTACCCGATTATCAGCTCTGTCCCACCATCTAAAAGCTAGGCTTCCTTAAGCATCTTGTTATTACTGGAGAGCTCCTTCAGTCTGCCACATTCCCATCCATGACAATTAAACACACAGATGTGTTCCTTCTTGCCATGCTCCTGAAAATGAAACAATTTTTGAAAAAAAAATGACAACCTGGTAACACTTCTCTGGAGGAGACTATACAGGAAGCCAGAAGGGGCTGCAAAGGAAACAATAAATAGTTATTCTGTTTTCTAAAGGTCACTTTCACTGTGTGTGTGTGTGTGTGTGTGTGTGTGTGTGTGTTTACTATTTCTCGAAAGGATATTTTGAGGAGGAAAGGGAACATGCAAATACATTTACATCTCACCATGAGTAATAATTTCTATTAGTGTCCAATAGAGGCAAGATAGCCCTAAAAACAACTAAGCTTTCATTGGCTTGTATGAGGTTCAATTTGTTTCTCACAAGTGCTTTGCCCTTAACAGAAGGACAATCTTATGGTTGGGGTGGCTCTTCTCTAGGTGATAAGACCGGGAAACCATGACTATATGCTTATATTAGGCTCATCTGATAGGCAGCTTCCCAATGTGATAAATTGAAGCCTTCTTTATTGTTAAAGTAGAGCTACAACTAAGGATTTTTGCACCAGAGGTAAATAGAGTAGTGTTTGTGTGTTGAGAACGGGGGCAATTGTGTGTATAGGAGCAAGAAGTGGTTCAAAAAGTCATTTCAACATTAGGGAGGGTGCAAAATTGTAACAGCCAAAGGTTTGGTCATGCCAGAAGAGAGGTAGTTCATCCCCAAGCCTACGTCTCACATGGGGATTGGTCAGTAAGACACTCCGAGCACCGTAGCACGGTGGCACGTCTGTTGTCAAATAAAGCTGGTATAGTTCTGTGAGGTATGGGAACAGTCTCTGAAGCAACTTCGGAGAGAAAGTGGTCTCTCTGCCTATACCATACCAGTACCCTAGGGCCTGGCGCAAAGCTCTGATCCTCCCAGCCTACTTATGACTCTTCTGCAAAGACAAATAATAGACACCCTTTGGGCTTGTTACGGTGGAAAGAATACCAGATTTAGAGGCAGAAGACTTGTGTTCAAGTACCAGCTCTGCTATGTGACTTTGGGCAAGTCACTTCCTGTCCATGGGTTGGCCTTAATTTCCTCATTTGTAAAATGGAAGCATTATGCTAGGAAATTTCCAAGTTCCTTTCCAGTTTGTATATTCTACGAGTGTGTTCACAGGTTCCAAGCCCCTGACTCTTCTGCTTGACTGCCTAGAGGGTCCTCCAGCAGTTTCTTTTTGTGTGCCCAGCTCCCCCACCCCCAAGCTCCTTTTGTGGCAGCTGCAGGGTTTTCTTCCCCCCTGTGCCTGCACAACCATTTCATATACTAGTGGTTAAATGTGTTGGCAACTTGCATCCTCAAGATAATGTGTAAGTGGCTAATTGCATTTGCTATTTAGCAATTAACCACTTGCAGGTGCAACTAGTTGTGAACACAATTTTGCATGTGTGACTAATTGCAGGTGTAAAATATTCACCTATTCAGTTCCCTTCATGGCTCAGTGGGAGTCAATGCTAATTCTCTCTCACCATCTGGGTTCAGACTAAGAGAACTGGCCAGGACAGATCAGTAAATGCGTTCCTTTTCTATATTCTTTGACACTGGGGGAGTCTTGAAAGCATTTTTTGGAGGAGGAAGTGAAACTGAGGAAAAAGAGAAATGGGAAGAGCAAATCAGAATGAGATTCCCCAACGAGACTATGTAGGAGAGTCAAATTTGTTCTTGTTGTTCAGTTGTGCCTGATTCAGGACCCTGTTTAGGGTTTTCTTGGCAAAGATACTACAGTGGCTTGCCATTTCCTTCTCCAGTTCATTTTACAGATGAGGAAACTGAGGCAAACAGGATGAAGCGACTTGCCCAAAGTCACACAACTAGCATGTGTCTGAGGCTGAATTTGAAACCAGGTCTTCCTGATTCCAAGCCAGAGTCTGTCTCTGACTAATTAGTTACCCGTTTGGTTATTTGCTATATGCAGCTGTATATTTTTGAAAGGAAGCAGTTTTGTTTGATGGTACAAATACTGTCTCTGGAGTAAGAATATATTATAGGTTCAAACCCTGCCTCTGATGCTTGCTACCTGTCTGACCTTGGGGAAGTTATTTAACCTGGATCAGCCACACATTCTCCATCTGTAGAGTAGGGGAGTTTTGGAGAGACAGGGTTGAACAGCATTAAGAGTTCTTAACCAAAGGGGGAGGAAAAAGAGTTCTTTATCTCTCATGGACTCCTTTGGCCATCTTCCCCTCCCCTCTCCCCTTCCTTCCCTTTCCCTCTCCCCTCCCCTCCTCCCCACCCTCCTTCTCCTCCCCTCTCCTCCTTCTCCTCCCATTTCCTCTCCTCTCCTGCCCTCTCCTCTCTTACCCTCCCTCCCTCCTATCTCCTCTCCCCTCCTTTTCTTTCTTCCCCTTTCCTCTCTTCCTCTCCTCTTCTTTCCTCTCCCCATCCTTTCTCTCTCTCTCTCTCTCTCTCTCTCTCTCTCTCTCTCTCTCTCTCTCTCTCTCTGTATTTATATACATACACATGTACATATACTAGTTGCATATCTCTCTCTATATTTATCTATCTACATTATCTAACACAAGTTCATAGCTTACCCCAAGGTAAGAGCTGCTGGATTACTAGTCTCTGAGGTCCCTTCCTGCTGTGGATCCACCACTGGCTTTAGACAAGGGAACTAATTCATCGCTGGGCTTCTGCAGGGCTGTACATGTAGGTGACAATAATGATACCAATAGCTAGCATTTATACAGCACTTACTGTGTGCCAGGCACTGAGCTAAGTACTTTACAAGAGTAAGGTCATTTTATCTGCACAACAACCCTGGAAAGTATGTGCTATTATCATTATTCCCATTTTACAGTTGAGAAAACTAAGGCAAATGGAGGTTAATGACTTGTCCAAAGTCTCGTAGCGTGCAAGGATGTGAGATCAGATGAGCTCAGGTCTTCCTGACAGCAGGCCCTTTGCTCTCTTTGTTGCATCACCTAGCTGCCTCCTAGGTGGCATCAGGAAATATTTTTTGAAGTCATTTCTTGGGTTCTATCAAATATGTATTGTCTAATAGTGTCAAAGGTGAATAAAACCCAGATAGTGCCACAAGTAAAATCACAGTGACCTCTCTAAACCCATTTCTTCATCTCAGAAATGGGAACATTTGTACTTGTACCACTTGTAATACTTGTACCACTATCTTATCCAGTCGTCTTGGGATCCTCTTCACTATATACATATCTTCTCTACTGTTCAACTACGTTATTATAAAAATGATATTTTGTGTGTTATTTTTAATAAAAGTTTAATCATTAATTTTTTTTAAATGTTAAGTTTTCATTTCTTTAGTAGGAATAAAAATGATGACCTTTATGATTGAATATTTAATAAATGTTTGCCTTAAAAAAAAATAAGGCTCCTTGGGTGCACACCCTAACGAAATGTGCTGTCTAAGGAATTGTCTGGGGCACTGACACATTAAGTGACCAGCCCAGGGTCGCTGAAGCAGTCATATCAACATTGACAGTTGGGTCTAGATCTTCTTGAAGCACGGGCTGGCTCTGGAGGCTTTGTCTTGAGAATCAGATGATATCATATAAGTAGAAGAAAGTGCTGTATAAATGAGTTACCAGTGTAAGGAATCAGGCCTTTGAATAGGGAGGGAGAGAAAGGGAGAGACAGAAAGACAATAACAACAGCTAACATTTATATAGTACTTACTATTATTATCTTGTCTGATCCTCATAACTTTAGGAGGTAGGTGTTATTATTACCTCCATTTTACAGATGAGGAACTTAAGGCAAACAGGGGTTAAATGACTTGCCTCAGGTCACACAGCTAGTAAGTGTCTGAAGTTAGATTTGAACTCAAGTTGACTCCAGACTTGGTGCTCTTTTAACTGGAGAGAGAGAGAGAGAGAGAGAGAGAGAGAGAGAGAGAGAGAGAGAGAGAGAGAGAGACAGACAGACAGACAGACAGACAGAGACAGAGAGATAGAGAGACAGATAGAGACGGACAAAGAGACAGAGAGTTCAGACAGACACACACACACACACACACTGAGAGACAGAGAGACAGAGACAGAGAGACAGAGACAAAGAGATGAGAAAGAAAAAGAGAAAGGAAGAAAGAAAAAGAAGGAAATAGAAAGAGGGAGAGAAAGAGGAGAGAGAGAAAGAAAGAAGAAAAAAATTTTAAAAAGAGGGAAAGAGAATGAAAGGAGAGAGAAAGGGAGAGGGAGAAAGACAAAGAAAGGAAAAAAACAGAAAGAAAGAAAGAAAGAAAGAAAGAAAGAAAGAAAGAAAGAAAGAAAGAAAGAAAGAAAGAAAGAAAGAAAGAAAGAAAGGAAGGAAGGAAGGAAGGAAGGAAGGAAGGAAGGAAGGAAGGAAGGAAGGAGGAAGGAAGGAAGGAAGGAAGGAAGGAAGGAAGGAAGGAAGGAAGGAAGGAAGGAAGGAAGGAAAAAGAAAAAGAGAAAGAGGAGGGGGTAATTGGATGGAGAGAAGAGTTAGAGGGAGATTGATTTAAAAATCATATTTTTTTTCAAATCATATAATATCAGCTCTGGACAAAAAAAAAAAAAGTTACCTTTGTCTTTTTAAGTAGTTATTCAGTCAGTGTAAAGTAGAGTTTGACATCAGAATAGCCTGAAAGTTCAGCTAAGCTTAAAAGTCCCCATCTACTTAAATGCTGTTCAGCTGCTCATGCCATCTCCTCTAAGGTGACCTTGTTTATGTCTCCCCGTGTATCTTGGGCATAGCTATTGCTGTACATGTTGCCTCTCTATTAAAATGTAAGCTCCTCAAGGGAAGTGGCTATTTCCACTTTTTCTTTGTATCCCTTGCACCAAGGATGGTAAGTGGTACATAATAAATGTTCATAAATGCCTAGTGATTGATGAGTGGAGCTGAGACTTGAACTCAGGGCTTTAATGATAGTAAAAATAACAATAATGACAATGTTGAATATATACTACCACTTTACTACTACACTACTACTACTACTACTACTACTACTACTACTACTACTATTACTACTACTACAACTACTACTACTGCCACTGCTGCTGCTGCTGCTGCTAATGCTACTATTACTACCACTACTCTATAATAGGGTAGCATCCCATCATAGGACCATTTATATCAGAACTCCATCAAACATAATGATGCAAAGAATGAAGTAATAGCAATAAAAGCCTGCATTTTTTACATACTTCATAGTTTTATAAAGTGCTTTTCCTCCCAGAAAATGATTATTGTCCTTATTTAAATAGATGAGGAAATCGATGATCAAACAAGGGAAGTAATTTGCACCAGGTGATGTAACCAGAAAAGGGAGGAGCTGGGATTTGAACCAAGGTTTACTTAGCTCCAAGGCCTTCACTTTGGGGTTAATGTAGTCACTCCAACAGAGCAGGAGCACCTGCCATTGGCACAGCAGTTAGCCTCTGGGCATGTTCCATCAGCAATGACTGGGTGCACTGCTTCCCAGCAGGTAGCAGAGAGGGCTTTGCAAATGAGGTCTGTGAGGAACTATCTGTCCATGTGGTACCCAAGCTCATTACAATTCACCTCAGTAGAATGTAAGCACATGAGAACGGATGCTAATGCCCAGATCTGAAAGGCTGAGCAGGTGGAGGAGAGAATGCGTGTCACACAAAAGGCATGTTAAAAAGCAGTGCCCCTCAGGCAAAATGAAGCACCCAACAAAGGTGAGGAATTTAACTGTCAATGGGTGGGAAGAGATGGGCATGGAAAAATAATGTTGGCATATTGAAAGAATAAAATAGGAGAAGTAATGACCTATGAAGGGATTATAAATGTTCGACCAAGGCATGAATTTGCCTTTAGGAGACCAACAAGCATGACTTTAAATCACTCAATCAATTAGGGAAGAATATCCATGACACTGGCAAGTATTCCCTCCACTGGTATAGATTGCAACCCCTCCATTCCTTCTTAGACGGTCTTGCTCCTTGAGAGCTGACATTGCTTCATTTTTGTCTGAGTCACATGTTTACCACAGTGCCTGATATACAATAGAAATTTAATAAATTCTAGATGGATTAATTGATTTGTGCGTTGCTGTGACCGCCCCCCTCCCCCTAAAGCTTATCTTTGGTCAACCCTGCAGTGAGGATCCTTTCCAAGGGCTCTCATAGAAAAAAAGTACCTACTGAAGCAAAGGTGGCTTTAAATTATTTTCCAGAACCTAGTTTACATGTGACTACGACAACTGCTTGAAAGTTAAAAGCTAGGAAACTCAGATGACTAAAACATTTTGATTACTGAGAGATAATTATGTATGGCCTATTTGTGTTGTATCTGACAGAACTGTGACTTTTATTTTCTTACCCTAAGATAAAAAATCACTTCACACATGTTAACCTTGCTTTGAAGTAAGACTCAGTCAGTGACCAGATTCAGAAACTTAAGGAAAAGGAAGAAGAATGGAAAGAGCAAGAGTAGCTGCTTTGACAAGACACACCTTCTTCCTCAAGCATGAATCTCTTTACTGATAAGTGGTCAACCAGTCTGTTTGAAGACGTAAAGTGATGGAAGGGTTGACTTCCCCACAGTCAAGGAGATGGACTGGATGTCACTTGAAGAGTTCAGGCAGTCTTAAAATTTCAGAATCCTTTGGGGCAATGCAATGGATAAGTGTGATACAGGAAGAAATAAGGCAGAAATAGGTAGACCTACATAACACAATAGCTCATATTTATTTGAGCAGACGAGTCTCACCACATTATAGCGTGGAAAAATATGTTCCTCCTAAGTAATTTCAGACCTCCTCTTGAAATCACTCAGAAATGAAAAGCAATAAGCAAGATTGTATTTTGTCCATTGGCTTGGATTATAAATGCAAGCTTAATGCACCAGTTCAGTATGTAATAATTCAAAACCCAACTTCTCTATTGTAGCCATTGCAAGGGACTCCTTCAAAACATCCTTTACAAAGTATCTCCCTTAAAAGGAAGAGCTAGGCAAGCCTCATAATGGTTGCTGCATAAAGCTCTCTTTTTTCTTCTTGTGGAATGGTGGCTGCTGACTGATCAACACTGGGGCTGCTCAGGATGTTTTGGCACTTAGATGTCAGTTTCCCCCTCTGTAAAGTGGGAGAGGTAGACTAGATGGCCAGTTCTAGCTGTAAAAGCCTGTAAACCTTCCTCGGATTCATCCAATCCTTCCCATATATACAAATGTCACCTAAGTTATTCCATGAAGCTAGTTGCTCCTTTCTCCTAAACATTTTCATAGACTTTCCCCTATGCTGGAATGTATTTTTCCCTCTAGTAGATTCCCTGCCTAGTAGGTTCCCTTTATTCTTTCCAGATTCAGTTCAGATGCCACCTTTTGCAAGACACTTTTCCCAGTCTATCCAGGTGCTGGTGCCTTCCTTCGACTTTGTACATATCTTGTATATATCTATGTTCATGTTGTTTCTTCCATTAGAATGTAAGACCCTATTGAAGGACTGGTGTGTGTATGTGTGTGTATGTGTGTGTGTGTGTGTGTGTATGTATTTTCCTTTGTATCCTCAGCGCTTATTACAGCTTATAAGCACTTAATGAATACCTTTTGGTTGTATTGATTAACAGCATTAATGTGTAGGAATACACTGACTTCATACATACCTCTGAAGAGTTGTCTATTATTCAGCATCAACCCTCAAACCAGGAAGCTCTCATGTTCTTGGTTATATCTTTCCTAGTTGAATTCGTAATTAAACTGTCCACATGTGGAAGAATTGATATGTGATGGTAGGGAAAGAGATCTGTGTGTTCCTATTTACATTGGATGGTTAAAGGAGTTAGAGACAAGAAGAAAAAGTAGGGCAATATGATAGCTGAAGGATAGTCACAAGAGAATTCAATTCAACAAATACTTATTAAATGTATATCATGTGGGAGGTATTGCTAGACAAGGGAAGAGGCTTTGGAAGAAATAAAGGCATATATAAGAGAAATTGGACTGCTTCTGTCCCTGCAACAGAAGGATTAAGACTAATGAGTTAAGTTATAGGAAGGTGGATGACCATTCAATAGAAGCAACAATTTCCTAACTTCTATCCAACAATGAAATGAGTTACCATTGGAAGTTAGGAAATAGTAATATTGCTCTTTCTAGAGGCATTCAAATCAAGCATTGATGGCCAGCTATTAATGATGTTGTATAAAGGATTATGAATTGGGTAGGTATTTGTATTAAATGTGAGATGTGGTGGACAGTGGACTTGGAATAAGGGAGTCTTAGGTTCAGATCCCTCTCCTGACATTGTGTGGCCATGAAGAAGACATTTATCTTTTCCTGAGCCTCAATTTCCTCATCTGTAAAATGGAGGTCATTGTAAGTCTGTAATTAGATAATTTATATAAATTGCTTTGCAAATGTTACAAGGCTATAGAAATGTCAGTTATTATTTTCCAAGTCAAAGATTTTATAATTTTATGATTCAATAGCCTCTTGGGCCAAAATACATCAACCAGAATGCATGTGATCTATCCTTGGCATGTTAGCCTCAAAATAGGTATGCTTTGGTTAGAGTCCATGGTCTGGGTAAAGCTCCCCAATAGTAAGCAAATTAGTAGGTTTTATCTCTATTGGAACTTCTGTTTGCAATATAACAGTTATGTCATTACTGTCCTCATCAGGATCAGTTTACATACCACAGTGGTGGTTAAAAATAATACTTATCCTAGGTCAAAAGAGTCAATGTAAATATAATTTATCATTCTGCCAAGTTCTATATCCATGATTTTGAAAAGCTAACACTCCCTAATGAGGAGTACATCCATTATAAAGAAATATATCAACTTTCCATGACAAGTATTATCACCCAGGCTAATGTAATTTATTCTCATATTATTCATATATGCTTGTACCATCTATACTGTTATTAAATAGCATCTGAGTAGAAGAATCCCAGTTTTAGATTCTTGCTCTATGAGAATTTTTGGGAGGAAGGACATCTAGCTTTCTGAAACAATTTAGGTGAAGCTTGCATAGAGATGATGGGATGGATTTGATGAGTGTGAAGGTTTACAGGATCTCTGAGCTAGAGCAGATCATCCATTTCAACTCTTCCACTTAGCAGAAGAGGAAACTGAAGTCCCAAGAGGTTAAATGATTTCGTAAAGATCGCTCAACTAGTAATCAGCAGGAGTGGGATTTGAACCTAGCTGATTTAAGTCTATATTTACCACCTTTTCCATTGCTCCAATGTTACTCCTGCTTTTGAGCCATGTTTTCCATTACTTCTCTATTTATTAGCAAATATTTAAGCTCCTACTCTATCCAAGGCATTGTGCTAGGTACCAGGGATGCAAGTAAAAGAGAATGAAACAAGGACTCACATTCTGATGTAATTCTCTACACAAACCTTCTATTCTGTCCGAATGGATCTATTCATTTACCCAAACATGCCAACTCATTCTTGTCTCCACAAAGCTTTCCATATGTGGAAAAGAAAGGGTTGGATTTGCAAATCCTTAAAGTTCCTTCCAACAATGCAATTCTAAGATTTGGTTATCTGCTTAGAATGACCACATCTACTTACTTCAGTTCCACCCTCCCTTCAAGGTCATGCTGAAGTACCCCCTCCTTTGTGAAACTTTCTCTTCCCAGCCCCAGCCCTCAATTATCTTTTCCCTTTGTAACCCCATGGCAATAGGTCAATTTACCAGTTGCATTATATCTGAGAAGCTAAACTTCTCTGTAAAGTATTGTAAGCTTTAGGAAGCAACAGGTAGAATGCCTTAGAGCCAGCTGGGGCAGACAGGAGCCAGCAAGTGTTATGAGACTAGGGTGACAATCAGAGTCCCAATTCTTATCAATCAAAATGCCCCTAGGAATTTCACTAGAGAGCCCCATTGATTTATTCTTTATCACAGGCTGTTTTGTCTCTCTACTGTTTTTATACTAATTATGAATGTGTGTGTGTGTGGCGAGGGAAGGTTAGGGAATTTATGGACATTAATTGCAGCTCGAAAGGAATGGGAAAAATCCCCAAAATTTCAAATAAGTCATACATTTTTAAAAGAAAAATAATTAAGAATACCTTGTTGCCCCTGGAGCAAATTTAGTCAAAGGAAGACAGAGGGAGCAGTGGCACAGATAAGTCTGATTGTAGGTGTTGTCATGCCAGCAGAGTTTAGCTTGTGCCCTCAAAAACATGTGAGAGGTCCTGGGAGATATATGCTGTGGCTATGGGTCTCTTGATATGGAATCTGGATGCAGCCAGAAAAGGACCAAGAGAGAAGGAAATTGCCATATACCGTGTCAAGATCTTGAGGCCAAAGCTGGTTGTCCTGCCCTAGTTAAGTCTCTATACCTTGATTGGGATAGGAGAATGATATTATCTTGTTGGGATTAACAATAAAACTGTCTACCACTTGTCCTCTGTACCACTCATTTGACACTTCCTATAGTAATGGCTGCATCAAAACTACCCCATGCCATTTTTGGCTCAGATGCTGTAATTAGATGAGAATGCATTTCAATGAATCAATCAGTCAAAAGAACTTAGACTGAAAGAAATCTTTGAAAGTTATTGAGTGAAGTAAAATGATATCATGAAGGAAGTTTTTTTCAATAGTCTGAGAAAACTCGATCACACCCTTTGGATCATCTATAAATTATCAAGCCATCTGAGAAATTCTTGTAACAACAATGTTGCTACCAGCTGTTGTGGGAGTGAAAGACCAACAACAAAAGCACAGGAGAAGGCTGCTGGCACCTGTTCTTTGATCTGCTTTTCTAAGGAAAGCAACTTTAAGGGGTTAGCAATCTCATTTTAATTAAACATACATATCTCATTCACTTAGTTCAGGGGAAAAAGTCAGCATGCTGAGCTTCAGAGCAAAGACAAACAGAAATTACAAAAAGGGACAATATGAACAGATCAACAGACAGCTTTCTGTCTGACCAAATCACAATACATAGCTACCAGAGAAGCACTAACATCTGGGTTTTTCAAAGGGGGCGGGGGTGGGGGAAGGGGGATATGCTTTTAAAGGCTACCCAGAGTCTCCTCACCAACACTCTTTCAATGAGTGTGGCCCCCAAACAAAACACCAGCCTCAGATCTTATACATCTGAGGGCCCAAGGGCACTTGATCATCCCAGTGCTGAGAAGCATTCCAAAACAAAAGACAAAAGGGTCCCACTTTACCTGCCCCATCTAAACAAAGGCAAGACTTATTAAAGGCACTTTATGGCCTTAGCATTCTAAAAGAGAAGAAGAGCAAAAAAGTCCCACCCTAATTACCATAACAGTTCTTGACTAGGGAGTTTGGAGCATGGCTTTCCAATAAATTCCTGAGGCTAGAAGAGGACCTTGTGAGCTTCCAAAGATCTAAAGGGTTTTGGATTACCCCTTTTCTCTAAGTTTTCTAGATGCTTCCTGAGATCAGCTGACAGCACTGTCTTTGTCAGGAGCCAAGGACAGAGGAACTAGATGGACACAAATTCACCATGTTCCAGGGGATCTTCTTGAGCACCTCCCAAATAGGAGAAAAGGTGTCTAGCAAATAGAAGCTATTGGCTACCTTTCTATCACATGTGCTCTCTAAGCCTGACCTCACTTTTCTCGAGATTATCTATGTTTAAGGTGCGTTGCAGGTGTGTTGCAAACCTTTGAGGGAATGTTTGATACCAAATGTTATTACTGACTAATTCAGTAAATACCCCTTTTCTTGAGCTACTTAAGTTTGGCTAACTAAATTGATTCTCAAATGACATCTTGGAAGGAAGCACACCAGTGGGAAGCTCAAGCTAATAGCATTAGTTAACAATCCCCCCACTTCCTCAAGGGTAGCCCTAGAACCCTGAGGGCAAAATGGAGCCTTGTATTAGGACCAAAGACTCAATAATGGGAGTGGAAGTTGGGATAAGTATTCTAAGAGCTTAGGTAGATTATACCATATATAAAGAAGGAAAGAGATACCACCATGACCCTTGAGGGGTTTCACAAGAGAGGAAAAACAGAAAGAGAAATGAAATATTTTCTAAAAAGTAACTATGAGATGGTATTCTCACTTCTCTAAGTGTTCAGGATGTGGATAATCCTTTTCAGCATTTCCCAATTGATTTGTGTTCCCTGTCAAGAACTCTTCTCTCTTTTCTTTTGAAAATTTTGTTAATGTCTTTTTATATCACCTTCATTTTCAAATATATCACTCCTCTTCTTCTGCCGGGAGAGCTAGAGAGAAAGAGAGAGAGAGACAGGGAGATGGAGACAGAGACAGACAGAGAGACAGAGAGAGAGACACAGAGACAGAGAGAGACAGACAGTCAGAGACAGAGAAAGAGAGAGAGACAGAGACAGAGAGAAAGACAGATAGAGACACATAGAGCCAGAGAGAGGCAGAAAGAGACACAGACACAGAGACAGAGTCACAGAGACAGACAGAGATGCTGAGAAGAGGACAGGAGAGGAGAAGAGAGGAGAGGAGAGGAGAGGACAAGAGAGGAGAGGACAGGAGAGGAGAGGACAGGAGAGGACAGGAGAAATAGAGCCAGAGAGAGCCAGAGACAGGAACAGGGAAAATGAGTAATTCAACAAAACTAACCAATGTATCCACTGATTGACAGTATATGCTAAATTCTAGATATATAGATTCCCACCTCTGCAGAGGTGGGAGGGAGGGAGGTATATTTTCTCATCTCTTCTTTAGGGTCAAGCATGGTCATCATTCACATAAATGTCCAGTTGTGTTTTTTTTTTCTTTCCATTGATACAATTGTGATCATTATGTAATATACATTTTTCTAGTTCTATTTACCTCACTTTGCATACATTAATAAAAAATCATTCTTTGCTTCTCTGAATCCTTTGTATCCATCATTTCTGATGGTATGTAATAGTCCATTATGTTACTGTACCTCAATCTGGTTAGTCATGTCCAATCAGTGGATTTTTTTTATTATGTTTCCAGTTCTATGTTACCACAAAAAGTACTGTTAAGAATATTTTAGTATTGGCATCTGATGTCCTTGGAGTCTATGCCTTGCTGTGCCATCTCTGAGTCAAAGGATAGGGACATTTTGGTCACTTTCTTAGCATAATTTCAAATCGATTTCTGCAAAGGCAAGACCATTTCACAGCCCCATGGACAGTGTATTGGTTGGCAGTTAGGCTGTGTACAATGAGTACTTTGCATCAACTCTCTCTTCCTTCCCACTCAAAGCCTGCCATTACTTCTATCTGTATTTTATAAACTTGAATCACAGTCCATCATTATGGAAATACATTTCTCTGCTTCCCTAGCTTAGGATCTTGCTGACTTAGGATTGTTCTTTTCTTCAGTGGTTGATCCTGTTAAGTACCTCAAATGGCACAATGGTTCTCTGGGGGCACATGCCCTACATGCCTTTGGTTCACATCTCCCTTCTGGAATTCTAATCCACTCAGAGACTGTAGTCTAAGCAACCCATCCCTAGAAGCACTGACTCTCCAGTAGTTTATGGACTTCCAAACTACCTAAGCCAGTTTCCTTCACAGCTTCCAATCAATCGCTCCCTGTCACAAGCTGATCTAGGTCCAGTTCTTTACTTTCTGGATCATAAAGTTGTCCTTCCTGTGACTTAGGGTCCTCTCTGATGCTTCAAGTTTATAGCAGAAAGACACCCAGGCAGTCAGTGTGGGGCTAAGCAATTTGGCTGACTTCTTTTTTTTATAAATTTTATTTAATATATTTAGTTTTCAGCATTGATCTTCACAGGAGTTTGAATTACAAATTTTCTCCCCATTTCTACCCTCCCCCCCACTCCAAGATGGCGTATATTCTGGTTGCCCTGTTCCCCAGTCTGCCCTCCGATCTGTCACCCCACTCCCCTCCCATCCCCTTTTCCCTTCCTTTCTTGTAGGGCAAGATAAATTTCTACGCCCCATTGCCTGTGTATCTTATTTTCTTGTTGCCTGCAAAAACTTTTTTGTTTTTGTTTTTGAACATCTATTTTTTAAAACTTTGAGTTCCAAATTCTCTCCCCTCTTCCCTTCCCACCCACCTTCCCTAAGAAGTCAAGCAATTCAACGTGGGCCACTTGCATATCATTATGTATAACCCTTCCACAATACTCATGTTATGAAAAACTAACTATAGTTTACTTCTTCCTAACCTATCCCTCTTTATTGAATTTTCTCCCTTGACCTTGTCCCTTTTCGAAAGTGTTTGTTTTTGATTACCTCCACCCCCATCTGCCCTCCTTTCTATCATCCTCCCCTTTTTTATCTTCTTTCTCCTTCTTTCCTGTGGGGTAAGATACCCAACAGAGTATGTATGGTATTCCCTCTTCAGGTCAAATCTGATGAGGGCAAGATTCACTCAT
>CM053622.1:547163043-547190794 GCA_028646595.1 Phalanger gymnotis
CAACCAGAGTGTACGCCATCTTGGAGTGGGGGGGGTGGAAATGGGGAGAAAATCTGTAATTCAAACGCATGTGAAAATCAATGCTGAAAACTAAACATATTAAAAATAAATTAAAAAACAAAAGAGAAAAAAAAAAGAACTATCTATTCAAAAATTCTGATACCAGCATTATATAAAATTGTGAAAAGGAACCACACACACAGACACACAATAGTAAGCATTGTAAATTTCAAGTAATAGGTGAGTAGTTATAGTGTGGTACATTAATATGTGGGATATAATCTAATAAGAGAAAGCTTGGTGTGGTGACTACAAAACTGACCTTGGAGTAAGGATGACTAGAGTTCAAGTCTCTCTTCTAACACATATTGGCTGTGTGATGTCAGGTAAATTACTTAATTTCTCAGCACCCCTAGACAACTCTCCTTGATGCTAATGACAATGAAATCATAGGTTCCTTCTCCCACAAAAATATAATGGAATACTGTGATGTGATTAAGAGCAAATATTTAGAATAAGAAACACTCTACAAAATCCTTTTTGAAATAATGCAAAGTTTAAAAAGAGCAAGCAGAACAGAGTATAGTATAACCACATAAGAGAGGAAAGAAATAAGAATGAGTAGACAAAATGGGGGCTTAGAAAGAGTGACTGAAAAAGTGTTAAAATACTTTATGCTTTGAAATTAATTAGCAAAAATAAAGTGGGTAGAGGCTAGCTGTAATAATGGTAGCTAGGACTTATATAGTGCTCTAATATTTGCAAAGCTCATGTATGTATATACATATGTATATATATATATTATGTATATGTATGTATGAATACATGTATATGTATATGTGTACACACATATGTGTGCTCACATATATGTGAGCATCTCATCGATGCTCAGAATAACCCTGTGAAGTAGGTACTCTTATTATTTACATTTTAAAAATTAGGAAACTGAGGTTGAAACAGTTTCAGTGACTTCCCCAAGGTCACTCTGCTGGCATTTGAGGCAGAATTTGAATTCAAGTCTTCCTTACTCCAAGCCTAGCTTTCAATCCACCATGCCATCCAACTAGCTGTCTCTAACCAGCCTAAAGATAAGAAGACCAGGAGTTGAGTCCTACCTTTGACTTGTGCTGGCCATGTGACTCTGTGCAACTCATTTGATCTCTCAGTGTTTTAAGAGAGTATAAATTGCAGGGAAGATGTTTACCTGCCCTGGTCAAAGTTTCTTCATTTGAGGGTTCCTTATATCACTGAAATCAAGGATCCAGTCCCTAACCTGATGCTGAAATGCAAATAGTTACTAAGCCAGTTAAAGTGGTTGTATTGATGCTCAGTAATAAATTTTAATACATTTAAAAATATATAAAAGAAAGAACACTTAGCGTGCTTCTAACAGTATATGCCATTTTCTGTACCAATAGAATACATCCTTCACTGCTAAAAGGAAGGAGCTATGTTTTGTTATATGTTTTCCAGAGCCAAGATTAATCATGATAATTACTCAGAATTCAGTTTCCTTTTACTGTTCTTTTGGTTTATATGAAACATAAATTTATATGAAACAATATATGCCATATTATTGTTATCATTATCCTGGCTTTGCCTACTTTACTTTGTATTAGGTCATGTAAGTCTTTCCATGTTTCTTGGTTTTTTTAATTCCTAAGATTCTTCATTCCCTTCTTTGGAATAATATTCTGTCCCATTTACCTACCACAATTTGTTTGGCCATTCAGTAGCCAATGTTCAGCTACCTTGTTTCTAGTTCTTTGCTACCAATAAAAGTGCTGCTTTGAATTTGTTGGTATGTGCAGTTATGTCTCAATTAGTGTGAGTAACAAATCCTGTAAAGTGGTCTCATTATTCAAATTCACACTGCGTATTTCCATTGGGTCGGAACCAATTACTATATATTACATAATTATACCTTCAAATAATGCAGCTTCAAATATATGTAACCACTTCACAGATTCACTAGTCACACTAATTGATGACCTAGCTGTATGAGACCTTTTTTTCTGTCTTTGACCTTTTTAAGGTCAATAAGTCTCGTTAGTGAGATTGCTGGGAAAAGGGTAGGAATGATTATAAGTAGTTTAGGCCCTTTTATCTCATAATTCTAAATTGTTTCCTACAATCATTGGACCAGTCTCTTAAATCATTTTACTATTCAATAACCAACTTGTGCTGCATGTTTGAAGTACCCTATCACTCACTGTCTATCTTGCTTTTGAGTGTGTACTTACAATGAGCTCAACACACTGGATTCAGAGTCAGAGACCATGGATGAATTCAATTCAAAAATACTAATAAATAAATGTCTACTATGTATAAGGTACTGTGCTGAGAAACGGAGATACAATGAACAAATTAAAATAGTTCTGGCCCTTAAGGAGCTTATCTTCTTCAAATCCCAAGGGTTGTAGCTTAAATGATGTTGGGTTAGTCACAACTTCTGTGGGTCTCAATTTCCTCATCTTAGTATAGAAGATATCTAGTCTCTTCTACCCATTAATCTTGTGATCTGTTGGTGCTCATAGTTTATTGAAGTGAGCAATCTCTTCCCCTTCCTGAATCCATCAAGAGGGGATAGCCTGAGAGAGATCATCTCCCTCTATATTCCTCTCCTGGCCAAGGATGACATGTGGTTCAATTTGTCACATTTAATTGGTTTATTTCTTCCCGATTTCCTGAATTAACATGGCTAATGGTTAAACACACTGTAAACAGGTGCCATGCATTCTGTCCCTGCTGCTTTTGGAACCCTACAGCTGTTTAAGGTCAATTTAGTTAAAAATCAGGGGGATCTTTCTGCTCCCCATCAAAGCCGGTAAGCTATTCTAGGAGACAGATCGCTCAGAGGGAGGTTAAACCACACCCTTGAGTTGTGTAGTTTAATATTCTTTACAAGACATTCTATTGGCAGATTTCAGGAGAAACTCTGACACCATGTTCCCATGTGGATGTACCAAAACCCCCACATACTACCTACCATCTGCGGATTCTTTCTATCAGTTACTATCCTATGTAAGGTTATCTACAAATCAGCATTATCTGGAAAAGCAGAAAAGACTACTGAAATGGCTTATCCTGTCTCTCAAGTTCCTTTTCTGACGATGGTATCATATTCACACAGAAAAAAAAAAAACTCAACAACTATGGATTTATAAACCTTTGGTCTCATGTTTCTCCATCTCTCTTCCTATTTGTTTACATGATACCCTAATGAAATAAAAAGGGGGAACCCAGAAAACTGGAGTAACATCAGCCAAGGACTTTGGAATTTTAGTAAGGGACTTATTACCTAGCTACAATTTTAAAAGGCTTTAGATGAACAAGTGAAAGACAAAGTTTTGGAAGACTGCTAAAAAGAAGCATGAAAAACAGGCAGGGTGGAGGAGAATCTTATTCCCCTCAGGCACTTGGGAAAAGTGTTGTACTCTTTGTCATTCTGCAATCACTTAGTCTTCTCCTAAAATCAACTAGTTCATGCTTTCTCATCAGAGCAGCTGTGAAAACAGCACCAGGCCTGTCAGGGGGGAATGGGAGATTAGCAGATTGCAGACACCAGGAGATAACAGCCAGACTTGCTGTATTATCATGGTGTGCTTGTGGAATCCATATGTCACAGAACATATCCAGGAGAGCTAGCTCCATTTTTTAGACAGAAACTCCTAGGGTGAGATCGAAGAAGAAGAGAAAGAGGAGGAAGGAGAAGAGAAGGAGGAAAATAAGGATGAGGAGAGGAGGAAGAGGAGAAGGAAATGGTGTAAAAAAAGGGAGAGGAAGAGGGAAGGGGGAGGTACAGAAAAGAGGGAGAGAAGGTAGAAAAGGAGGCTGTAATGGGGAAGACAGGAGAGAGGAAGAAGACTTTGGAGAGGAGGAAGGTAAGAGGGAAGAGGACGTGGTAAAGGAAGAGGTGAGAAAGAAGAAAAGAAAAGGTATTGGCATAGGTAGAAGAAGCAGGAGAAGGTGACTATAGCAGTGGTGGGTAAGGAGAGAAGGAAGAGATGGTGAGGACGAGTGGGAGCATGAATAAAGAGGCAGGTGGGAGGGACAGTGGCCATCCTCCAGTGGAAGAATGCTGGACAATTTTGTCCAGCTCTGTGCCTCCAGGCAGGATTGTGTTTAAAGAAGCCAAGCATCGCCAAACCTGACTAGAATTCTCAGCTTCTTTATCCTATTTGTAAATATCACCCCAGAGGGAGATTCCACAACCTCCCTTCATAACGTGACTGGCACAACTTTGGCTTCTGCTGTGAGTTTAACAGATTGTAAACACTTCCACTCCAAACAAGACTGAGTCACACAGATAGCAGAAAGATAGCTCCCTTTTCAATTTAATTATATTTTGACTTTTAAAAGTTTTAGGTAAGTCCTTTTTCATAACATTGTCATACTCATCTTGGAGACCCTGAAAGGTGGCAATTTACAATAGCCTCTTAATTGGTCTCTCTGATTTCAATTCCTTCCCCTCTTGATCCATTTTCCACGTAAGTGCCAAGTTGATATCCTAAAATAACAATAACAAACAAACAAATAAAAACAGCAGCAAAAAACAAATTGGACTATGTTAGCCTAGTCCCTGACAGAAAAATCATCATGTATTTTTATTGCTTCCAGGAAAAAACAAACAAAAGTGAACCTGGCATTTAAAGTACTTTACAATCTGATGCCCCCTTACCTTTCTAGATTTAGTTCATATCACTTCCCTTTGTGCATTTTCTGTTTCAGTCAAAATGCCCTACTAAGTAATCTCCTACAAGGTATTCCATCTCCTACACCTGTGTTCATGCCTTTGCGCTGGTTATCCCTCATGTCTGAATTGCAATTTTCTTCTCACTTCTACTAAGAATCCCCAGTTCTTTCCTTTTATTTTATCTAAAATTTTATTTTATCTTTCAATTAACAAATATTTTTATTTTCTTTCCCTCCCACCCATTTCCAACTTAAAATTAAAAAAAACTTTTTAACAAACACATATAGTCAAGCAAAACAAGTTTTCATATTGTCCATATCCAAAAAAAAAGCATGTCATTCTGCTTCTTGAGTCTCTTGCTTCTCTGTAAGGAGATACACATATTCTAAATAGATCAATGAAAGAGGAAAAGGAGACATGCATAAAATATATTTATAATAGTGTTTTTGGTGGTGGCAAAGGACTGGGAACTAAGGGGGCAGCCATCAACTGGAGAATGTATGGACAAATGATGGAATATGACTATACAGTCATCCCTCGACATTCACAGGTTTCACATTCCTGGTTTTAGTTATTTGATGGTTGGCCATCAATAATCAAATGGGGATTTCTGGAAATTTGTGAAGTTTAGAAAATCACACACATGTAAAGAAGACAAAAAATTCAGTTAAGTCATAAATCCATAAATAACATGTGTTATTAATCTATTATGTAATTTACTGCATAAGTATACAAAGATAAATGTAGTATGAAGAGTGAAATTTTGTCAAGTTTCAATGTGCTAAAGAACTACAGGCTATGGACTCTCTTTGAGAATGCCTTCTCTTTGTCTCTCTACTATCCAGACTCAGTCACGTGATTTTTCCCCACAGTGATCTTTGTATCTTGCACTTTTCTAAGAAGGAAATCTGTGAAGCAGTTGCTACAGCTACAGTGGTGGCTATGAAGATTCTGCATAGTATGGGAGATACTAATCTCCCTCACATAAAAACTACCACTTTCTATGGGAGCAGTATGTTGTTTTACTTGTTTTGTGTGTTAAATAAATATGATCAGAATTATTAAAGATAAAGGTTTAGGGAAAGGTCTAGAGTTATTCATGGTTTTTCACATTCATGGTGTCCTGAGCCCCTAACCTGCGAATGTTGAGGGACAGCTGTACTGGAATGCTACAGTGCCATAGGAAATGATGAAAGGGATAGGTTCAGAGAAACCTAGTTTCTTTCATGCCATCTCCTGAATGAGGCTTTTCCTGATTCACACCCTATCCACCCATGCAAACAATTGTTAATTCTCACACTTTCTTGAAATTACTTCTTAGGGCTCCCTTACTTCCTAACCCCCATACACACATACATAGAATGTAAGATCTTGAGAGGTCACTGCTTCTTTCAGTCCTTCCATTCCCGAGGTCTAGCATTACTCTTTGTCCATAGTGACCACTTAATAAATGCTTGTTGAATTGAAATCAGTGGTCAGAGCAGTGGGAGACTGGGCAGGAGCAGAGTTCTCAATAAACTAGAGGCTTCTGATTTATAGTCAGAGCTGGTCAAAATGGGTAAGGGAAGACAAAATTCTCACAGATGTGAACTGAGAAGTTCATACCTAGCTTCCAATTCACAGTGATAACATTGACTCTATTTCAAGGGTTTATGGCACACCAGGGGTTACATAGACTACGTAAAAGGACAGGATCCTGGCACTCTAGGTCTGGCATTGCAAGTAGGCAGGATGCAGAGATCCCATAGATTCCCCCATGAACATAAATCACCCACTTTTATGGTTCATTTTAGCTTTTTCTTTCAGTTTTTGCTTTCTGGTTTTATTTTCCATCCTTCTCTTTTAATAGACCTCATGAGGAAGAGAATTGCCAGGCACAGCTAAATCAGAGATGTTCAACCTGTCTTCAGTGGCAAACACTAGACTACCCTATGAGATTGCTTAAGAACACTACTATCTGAAAGGGTCCCTGGGGAGTCATGTACATTTCATTCATGCAATCATTTGCATATACCTATATTAGTTATGTACCAGTCCCTACTCTTCTTAGCTTCTTATCTTAGGCAATGAAATTTGAAATGGCTCCATCGGAACTGTAATCATTTATTTATCTGTTTTTCTTCTTGGGCTGTCTCTTATCTAACTCACCCTTTCCTGCCACAATGGCAATCCTCCTTTCTCTTTTCCATTGCTGGTTATAGGTGCTGCCACTCACTTGATCTATTTCCCTTCTCCAATTTTAGAGGCTGCCATTGCCTACTTCCACCCAATGCTCTGGGGTTTTTGAGCAGCTACCTACGAATCATTGGCTAGGAGACCTGTCTATTTCAGTTTCCAAAATGTCCACACAGCAGAAGAGACGCAAGGTGATACAATCCAAAGTAATCTGCAATCACTGGGATGTGAATGAGAAGATTTTAAAAGGTCAAGGGTTGATCCTTAACTGAGGGACAAGAGAATGATTCTAGGGATATTCTTCATTGTGTACTAAAGAATACCAGATGTGGCAAAACTGAGATTGGAGAAGCTAGTTCAAAAGTGAGTAAAATGCAATTCTTTGGCCTGTGTGCTCAGTGATCTGCACATGTATGTGTCATTTTCCCTAATAGAACGTAAGCGCCTTCCTGCCTTCCTTCCTTCCTTCCTTCCTTCCTTCCTTCCTTCCTTCCTTCCTTCCTTCCTTCCTTCCTTCCTTTCCGCCTGCCTCTCTCTCTCTCCCCGCCCCACCCCAGCACCTAGCATAGTGCTTGACACATAGCAGGCCATTAATGAATGCAAATTGATTGATTGCATCTATGTGCAATCAATAATAAATGCTGAATTGAATCAAATTGTGTGTTTATGGTAGCTGGAATTCAATATATGTTCGTGAGGGGAGGGACCTTTCCTAGGTATATCCAGGGGTATGCTGATAAATGTTTAACAACTGGCTTCTCAAAAACTTTTAAGTTTAGTCTATATTATTGATATTTTCTTCGTCGTTCTTAAATTTAGACAATTGGCAAAACAATAAATCAAGCCTTGATTTGTGTTTGATGATTTCCAAGGTATAAATGCTCATGCTGAAAATTTACAATTGCATTTCCATAGAAGCTGGCTCTAACATTATCCCTGGGTGCATAAAATGCTTTTGCATCACTGATGAACATTTCCACACAGTTGCTCAAGGTGAGATCCACATGGGTTGTACACTTATCAAAAAGAGAAGTGTGTTTATTATATCAGGATCTCTATAATAAGAGGAATGTTTAGTTTGGCCCATGGTAATCTTCAGAACTTTGCTCTGCCATTTGAGTGGCTAAGACACAAAAGAGTCATCACTCTCCTTAGAGACAATGTGACCAGAAAGACCAATAGGAGGAAGGGATGGGAGGAAATGGGATGGGTTGGGATGAGAGATTGTGGTTGTTTATTTAAGGATGCAAGCATATTTCTACTATAATAAAGCAACAAATTATGGTATATTTTTTTAAAATATTTGTTTGAAAGGATCAAAACCTACCTTCTCACCTTTTCCTCCTCCCAACTGAGAATGCAAGAAAAACAAAGTTCATTACAAACATTTATAGTCAATCAAAACAAAACTCCACATTGTCCATGTCCAAAAAAAAATATCTCATTCTGCATTCTGAGCCCATCATCTCTCTGTAGCCTGTTTCATCATTAATCTTCTGGTCATTATGCTAAGAGATAAGTACAATTTCTATGCCATAACTTGTTCATCCATTGATCAATTTATGGGCACTTCTTCAGATTCCCATTCTTTCCTACCTCAAAAAGCTATAAATATTTTTTGTGCATTGTCCTTAGAGTTTGTTTTGCTAATGACTAGTCCCTTTAAAAATCTATACTTCCTCAAATTCTTCCTCTCCCCTTCCCTTCCTATTCCCCTATTGAGTGAAATAATTTTGTGACCAACTGTACGTGTATGTATATTCTTCCTGCTTTTGACTAGTTGAGATAAAAATGAGATTCAATGTTAGCTCCCCTCTCTACCTTTCTCCTTGTATTTATGTATGTCTATTTGTGCACCCTCATTATGCAAGATAATTTTCTCTAACCATCCTTTCTCCTCCCATACCACCCCATGCCCTCCAGTCTATTTTTTCCCCTCTTTTTTCATTCTTTTCTTAAGATTATTAAGACACAACAGAACCACTCTCAGGCTTGTCTAAGTAGACTCCCCTTATCATCCCTGATGATGACAGGGTTCAGAGAAGACTCATGTCTAAATGTAAACAATTTATCTTTGCTTCGTCCTTCATCATTGTTCATTCATGTTTTCCTTTTTATGTTTTTCTTTACTCCTGTGTTTGGGCTTCAGAGTTTCTACCCACTCTTTTCATCAGGAATACTTGGAAGTCCTCTATTTCAATAAAAATCCATTTTTTTCTTCTATAGTATTATACTCAGTCTTGCTGGGTATGTTATTCTTAGCTATAAGCCTATATCCTTTACCTTCTGAAAATCATGCTCCAAGTTCTCTGCTCCTTTGTAGTGTTGTGTGATCATGTGTGATCTTTACCTTGACTCCTCAGTCAAGACTTCTGACTGAGGAGCCACTTGAATTCTTAAACTTGAATTTTTTCTTTCTGGCTATTTGCAGTACTTTTTTGACCTGGAAACTTGGGATTCTGGCTATGAGTTCCTGGGAATTTTCATTTTGAGGTTTCTTTCAAGAGGTAACTGGCAGATTCCTTTTATTTCCACTATGCCCTCTGGTTTTAAGAGATATGGACAGTTTTCTTTGGAGATTTCTTGAAATTGGCTTTTTTTTGGTGACAGTGTTCAGATAGTTTGATGATTCTTAAAAACATTCTCCTCAATCTCTTTTTCAGATCAGTTCTTTTTATTGAGATACCTTACATATTCTTCTATTTTTCCAGTCTTTTGATATTGTTTTTGTATTTCTTGTCTTGAAGCCAAATTGGGTTTGATTCAGTCCATTCTCATTTTCAGGGAGTTTGTTGCTTGGACAAGGTTTAGTACCTCTTGTGCCAAGCTGTTAATTCCCTTAGTAATTCTTTCTTCTGTAGCTCTCGTTTCTTTTCTAATATTTTCTTGTAGCTCTCTTATTTCACTTATAAGAACATTTTTAAAAGTTCTTTATAAAATTCATGCTTCATTTCTCCCAGGAATACTCATTGAATTTTTGCCCAGGCTCTTTTTTTTTTCTGAGGCATTTCTTGGAGATGTTTTAGAGTCATCTTTTTTGCATTCGTCTTGAGCTTCCTTGTCATCCTGCTAGATCTTTAGTGAAGGCTTCTTCTTTTGTTTGCTCATTCTTTTGGCCCACTTTCTGTCTGAAGACCTGATGTTAGGGTTAGGCTCTACAGCACTTATGGATAGAAGGTCTGGACTTGTCCTCTTACTACTTGGGAGTTTCGAGTGCTCTGTTATACTAGGATCTCAAGGACAGGCCAAGGACCTACAAGCTGCCATTTAGCCCAGAGTGGTCTGATTCAGGACAAAGTCTGATTGCTGTCCCCTTGGTCTGAGTTCCTGACATGAGTTTGGGCCTGAGCTTTTGGACTCTACCCCTATCAGCCATCTGGGAAATTCTGTTAACTCGGAATGGCAGGATTATAGGCCCCCCTTCTGTCTGGGGTCTGTGCCCTGGTTATTCCTCTGCAGCCTGGTTTAGATGCTAGAAATGAGACACTGCTCTAAGACTCGGGTCTGAGCCACATTACTGACACTGCTGCTGTAGCTACTTGCTTCTGAGCTAAATTGACTTTATTCTTGTAATACCGCCCAGGACCTCCCCATGTGGAAATGCCAACCTCCTCTAATCCTCTTCACCCTACCTCCCCACATTATGCAGACTTGGTTTGTAACCTGGAACTATAATGGGTGACAAAGTTGCCAGTTTTTACCTGTCTCCATAACTGTACCCAGGTATAGCTATGGTACCTGCTTTTGCCTTGGTGCACAGCCTTTCCCTGCCAATCAGAATGCTTGGCTGTGGAATTTTCCTGGCCTGACCTCATGTCTAGTATCAGCAGACCTTGTTGTCTGTCTCCCTATGCCAACATGAGCTGGACAAGTGGCTCGCTGTTACTTTTTCTGGATTTCCTCATCAGAATCCATTCTGGTGCATTTTCTAGACTTATTTATAGGAGATTTGTGAAGGGAAGCTTGGTTTCATCAATTCTTACCATTCCACCATCTTGGTTCCACCCTCTTGCTACAGACATTATGGATATACTTGTGCGAAATAGTAGATACTCAACTGAGTATCAGGAGAATTTGATCCAAGGAATACAGATGGAAGGAACAAAGAGTGAGTCTCTGGAGACAGGAAAACAGATCTTGCAGTCCTCAGGCTTTCCCATTATGGACCAGGCTTATTTGAGGGGAAAAAGCTGTGGCTTTTTCTCAAATTCCTCATAAAGATTCAGTCTGGTGTATCTTCTAGAACTATTAAGAGGAGATTTGTGGAGGGATTCTTGGTTTCATCAATTCCTGCCATTCTTCCATCTTGGATTTACGTTCATGCTACAGACATTATGGATATACTTGTGAGTAGTTGATACCGAACTGAGTATCAGGATGGTTTGATACAAGGAATACAGATGGAAGGAACAGACAGTGAGTCTTTGGGCATGGGTTCCCAGTCTGTACTATTAGGGACCAGGCTTATTTGAGAGTAAAAAGCTATATAGTATAATTTAAGGCAAAGACCTACCCCATTCCTGCCTGAGATTGTTTCTTTACAAACCTGTCCCCCACCCATCATTGAAAACAAACAAAAATGTCTTTTACACCAGGTGAAGTTCTATAATTTCTAAAGGCATTGCATGTTGCTGCTCAGAAAACATCAGTATCTCCCTATTGTCCCTAGGTTAAGATATAGACTCCTTTTTGATATTTTAAGCCTCTTTGCAATCTGGCTTTGGCCTATTTTTCCAGTTTTATTGTGTTTTACTGCCCTTAATACATTTTGTGTTCCATGCAAACTGTTCTACCTGCTGTTCCTGATATACAATATTCCACCTGCCTTTGCCTAGGCTGGTCCTTCACACCTAGAGTGCATTCTCTTCTCACTTCCATGTTTCAGAATTCCCATCTTCCTTCAAGGTCCAGCTCATGTGCCAAGTCCTACAGAAAACCTTTCCTCATGCCTAATTACATCCTGATCCCTTGTTAGAACTCTCTCCATTTTCAGATGGGTGTAGACTCATTTGTTTATGTACATTTCCTTAGGAGAATGTAAGATTCTTGAAGGAAAGAATTTTCCATTTTGTTTTTGTTTCTCTAGTGCCTAGCACATAGTAGGTAGTTAATGAATGCTTGTTGGTTTAGACTGGAATGGGATTGATGAGTAAATAAATACCCTAGAGTAGATTTGTAGATTGATAAGGGGGACATTATTAGCCACTCATGAAGTCATGACAATTAGTTTCATCAGTTTACTTTCCTAACAACTTGACTGAGAGGCCCTGAAAGAAGCAGAGTTTTGATTGATGGTTTGTGGGTAAGGGAAAGGATGAGAGAGAAAATTTTAACTTGAGATAGTTCAGAAGAGAGAGAGATTGGGAGATAGAGTCAAAATAGAGAATCTGGGGAAGGTAGAAAACCAAATGATGGCACTGGGGAGGAGAGGAAGGAAAGGGATAGGAAAAAAGATAAGAAAGATAATTGTATGTGGGAGGGAGCTGGAGGGGAGAGACAGGGTGGGAACCATGTACAGGAGAGAATGAGGAAAAAGGAAGAAGGGAATGTGTGGGGAGACAAGGGCAGGGAAGGGAAAGAAAGGGAAGGGAAAGGGAAAAGAAGAAAGGGATGGGAAGGGAGGAGAAGAGAAAAGGAAAAGAAGAAAGAAAAGAGAAGTGAAGGGAAGGGAAGGGAAGGGAAGGAAAGGGAAGGGGAAAAGAAGAAAGAGAAGGGGACAGCATTTATTAAGTATTTAGTGTGTAAATATGTGCTAGGCACTATGCTAAGTGTTTTATAAATATTATCTCATTAGACCTCATTTGAGAGATAAGTACCATTAATATCCTTATTTTATATTTGAGGAAAATGAGGTCAACAGGAGTTAAGTGACTTTCCCAGGGTCAAACAGCTAGGAAGTTTCTGAGGCTAGATTTGAATTCAGATCTTCCTGACTCTAGGCTCTGAAGTCTGTCCACTGGGCCAGTTACCAGCCTCTAGGAGATGAAAGGGAACCTTGATAGTCTATACCATCTACCTTATCCTCAAACTTCAAACTAGTAAAATTGCCCATAAGTGATCTAACTCTCTAATGAACTACAGAGAAACCTGGGATTATTGTCTCACCCCCTACCCCCCCACACACCAAATAATCGTATTAATCTTAGCCATCTTTTGGTTGCATTTATATATGTATATTTCATCTCCTCTGACAGACTATGTTAGCTGCTTGAGGTCAGGGATTTGCCATTCTTACCATTGTAATGCCAGAGCCTAGCACAGGGGCCTGGCACTTTGTATATTGATTCCCTAGGCCAGGATATGCTTTTAAGTGCCAGATATAAGGTATGGCCAGTTATGCTGTGTCTAGCTTTGCACATTTGTACATCAGGAGAAACCATTCAGTAAGAAGGCATTGGGAACCCTCTGTTTCTCTATCTTTTTATCCCCTTGTCTCCACCCTCTTAGGGGAAGAAGGTGAGGGGAGGTTATCTTTACTGGAGACAAAAGGCCTCTGAGGAAGACCATATGTTTCATGTAAGTCTCTTGCCCTCCCTGCTGCCAAGTCTAACACAGTGGTACTAGGGGCTAGGGGATAGAAAACAGAAGTCATCTTTGGGAGCACAATCAGGCTCTGAATTAGGCTGTGTGGAAACAGCTTCCATAGAGGAGCTCCCTCCTCCATCTCCATCTCGCCTCTGTCAAGCAAATATCAGACAAAAGCCAGTTTTTACTTTTCCCAGGATCAAAATATTAATTACCTTAAAATGGGAGCATTTTTCTCAGTCACAATCTATTGCTTCCCATCACATGTGCCAGTAATTATCATTCCTCAGACCTATGACCGTGAAATGTTTTCTCCTCCAAAAGGTTTTTCAAACCTCCCTCTCTGCCTCTCTCCATCATTAGCAAGGTGAAGCAGCTCCCTTCTCCCTGTATTTCAAAACATATGATGCAAACATATGAGATCAGTGGGGTGGATGTAGGCAGAGCTGACAGGCTTCTTCCTCACTTAGACTGTGAAATATAATTTAAATTTAGGTCTTTCCTTCTCAGAATGAAAATAAGTTATTTTTACGTGAAGAAGTATTTGTTATTGAATTAAACATAAGTACAGGGCACTTCTTATAATTTATAGCTCTATTTGCTGTATGCGCCTTGCGTCATCTGGAAGCCAGCTCTGTGGTATTTTCCTCCATCCTTAATTTGTTATTTTTGGTTCTGTGCATTCTGCCACCCTCGGTTGTCATTTATCTTGCTTGTCTCTTCGAACTTTGTCAAACGTAACATGAAGGAAAGGAAAATTAAAAGAAAACAAAAGAGATATTTTCCAAGAGGGGAAATCAGATTTATCCTGTGGTAATTAAATGTGTAGGAAATAGAGAACAAAGGATTACAAATAGTGTGTGTTTGAATAAATCATCATTATTTTCCCATGTAGCCATAGCACTCAGATGAATCCTAAATTAAGGTGCCTATGAGGTAGAGTATGCTAGAATGTTGTATACAGTTCTATAGTCTTAGCCATGTAGTTGCCTGTTTATTGGCAAGTTTGTCTTCTGTCCCTTCTTCATGCAATCTAACCAAATCTATGTCCCATAAACATGGTCATTATTGCTTTTGTTTTGGGTGGAGGAAGTCAGAAGAAGCTGATAACACAGGTCTAGGGACGGAGGGATGGGAAGGGAAGATGCTGTATTGTAGCTCCTGAGAATCTATATATGAAAAGCCTCCAAGTATCCAGGCATTTCAAGGATGCTCACTTGCTAATTTTTTTGACTTTTCAACGATCGCCATGTCTTCTTCCTCTTCCTTTTCCTATGGTTCCTAGCGAATGTGAAATACCTTGCTATGCATGGCATGCTATGTATTAAGAGTGAAAAGCAGTTTAATTCATGGTTCCTGTACCACAAGGATTTCCTATAATGTACAGTAAATAACAGTGGCCTTAATACTCATTTTTGCTTGTAGCTAGATTTATTTTTGCCATACAATTCCATGTCTGCCTTTAAAATCTTTAAGCAAAAAAAATCATAAAGTTTCAGCAGAGAGATAAGGGTGATCTTTGATCTGTCAAATTAGATACCATAGGACATTTTCCAGAGCAGGAAGTAAGTATCCTTCTTCCCCATTTTGAAAACTGAGCCGCAGAGATGATTTTTTTCAAGTATCTGTGCTGCTAACCTTTAAGTTAGAATTTAAATCTTTTTTAAAACAGTGGCAATGTTTACCCACATCTATCTCCTCTATGTTTATAATCTAGAAGGAGGTAATGTTTATATACAGGTGATAGGTTAAAAAGTTTGATGAATATGTAAACATTGATTCATAATAATGCAACAAAGGAGTAGCAATCTGGGTAGCCCGGTGCTTCATTTAGTTATGGAAGGCTTCCCAGAGAAGTCAGAAATAAGAAGGTGCTTAATTATTGGCAGAGAAAAAAGCTGGTAGAAAGACAGAGCAGGCCCATTAGAAGCATATGTCACAGGTTTGAAGAAATCATTGAGGACAGAATTAAGACAACTGAGCAAAGAGATCTTGAAGTAAGATTGTCTGAGGTAAGCAGGTTTTGGTTTTGGACATGTGGGCTGGTTTTTAGCTTTCAAGATAATGACTCAGTAAATTAAGGCTTACATGTTATATCATAAAATATTTCATAGATACCGATGTTCAGCCTGTCGACCTATATAAATATATTATCTGAGGGTTCTGCAGGCTTTGAGGGGCTGAACTCTCTGAAGCTGTTGGACACTCCTTCCTTCTGGGCGCTCTCCTTCCTGGGTAGACATGGCTCTCTTGTGGTTCTCTTCCTAACTGTCTGATGACTCCATATTCTCTTTTGCAGGTTAGGTCCACGTCTTGCCGCCTTTGCATGGATATACCCCAGAGTTCTGGTCGGCACCCTCCTCTCCTCTCAGTGTTCTCTTGGTGATCTCATCAATTGCCATACATTATTAGAACAGTCTCCTAATTGGTATCCCTTCCTCCATTCTGTTCTCCCTCTAATCCATCTTCCATATAGCTTCCATCTAATAGTTCTAACAAACAGATTAAACGTGTTATTCTCTTGCTTAAGAAGCTTCATTGGCTCCCTATTGTTTCTAGGATAAAAAATAAGCACTCCTTTGTTTGACATTTAAAACCCTTTAAAACCTAGCTCTAATCTACCTTTTCAGACCGACTTCCTATGACTTCCAGTCAGAAGTTGGACATTTCAGCCATTAGCTGACCTGTTGTTCCCTTTTCATGGCATTCCATCTCACCTCTCTACTTTTGCCCTGGCTATATCCCCCATTCCTGGAATGCCTTCCTTCTTTAGCTCTTCCTCTGTGACTCTCTTGTCCTTTCAAGATCAGCTCAAGTATTACTTATTACATAAAGTCTTTACTGAACCCCTCCCCCTGCCAGGTCACTGTTACTATCCCTAACCGCCCCCCTCCCACCCCATTTCTTTGCTTAGGGGAGGCTTGCTTGTAGGAAGACGGTACGAAGTTGATTAGGCACAGAGTCACAAGAGTTGGGATGCCTTCTGGCTCTGAGAAGCGTGTGTGTGTGTGTGTGTGTGTGTGTGTGTGTGTGTGTGTGTGTGTGTATTCTGAGGTGAGATTTTGCTTTGAGGGTTCACTTATGAGAAGGATCTTGTGATTCCCTGGTCAAGAATCTGAGTAGCCATATATTCAGAGCCCCCAGCTTCTCGGATGTAAAACTTCTCTCAATCCAGTGGTATATGTAAAGTGTATAGCAATATTGCTTTGATGGGGCAGGCAGAGCCCTGCGAGTTGGTCTTTATGCTAATTTCTCTGCTTGTATTTTCTCTGACATTCAGGGTGCTGACCCTTCCCCTGAACTAGTGAATGTAATTAAAAATAGGATTGTTAACCCTTTTTTGAGTAGTCTTTCCTAGAAAAGCAGATCAAAGAACCTGTGTTAGCAGGCCATCCTGGATATGCCAGTGTGGTTGCTGCTACATGGGGTCATCAAGAGTCAGACATGATGGAACAGCAATGTAAATCCCCCACTTATGCCACATCATTGATCTACCTCCTTTTTTGATTATCCAATGATCAATACTATTCTTTGAGCTAAGGGCCTCACTGGAAATGTGTTGCACCTGGGCCTTCCATGCCCCTCTCCATAGTTAGTTGGATTACTGGAGTTTGAATTCCTTGGAGATTACAGTATTCAAGCACGTGCCACAATGAAACATCATCAGGATAACATTTGTGTTGAAAACATGGTTCTTTGCATTGGCATTGTTAAAAGCAATCCACTCTGTTCTCTTCCTCCTAGTCAATTGCAAGCCTGACTTACTGTCCATCTGCACTGCCTGTGTAGATATGTGATTGATATAATAGCTCAATGGATGGTCACCCAACCGTATGTCATAATCTGAATGAGGCATTTTTCATTCATTTAGTGTTTCCTGCATGGATCATTTGTTTGATCTCTTTTGAATAATCATGGATCTCATCGAGGAGGCCCTGTAATGTTTGGAGGGCACAGTGATGCAAGTGGCATGATGCCATCCATACACAGGAGCACTTGGGGAACCTACCTCCTCATCTCTAGGACATTTCACATCCATTTAGGCCCTCCTGCAATCATGACAGTGACAACAACCTTTGGTGAGCACAGCCCTCCACCCCCCTTTTATAATATCTCACCTGATGTTAATATTCAGAGTCAGTGGGCAGACCTATCTCTGTGGTTGCTTCTATCAGTGAGCCTTGTTTGATCTTAACATATGCATGAGCAACTCTTTGTTAGATGAGAGCCTTTAAGCAGGCATTGCAGTCTACCAACTCAACTGCCTTTCTATAATCCACAAATAGTAAACGCAGCAGGGACCTTACATTCTCTGTACCTTTCTGTCAGTTATGTGACTGTCAAGATGGGACCTGCTCTAGCAAATCATACGCAGAAGCCTGCCTGTTTCCTTCTCCTATTTTCATTCAATTTACTCTTGTTATGCATGTAGATCATTCTCATACAGACATAAGGATGAGAAAGTAGACGTATGAATTTGTAGTTATTAATGTCTCTAGGTTACCTGTTCTGAAATGTTAATACTGTTATTTTTTCCCATTCTCTTGGCATCCGCTCCTCCCTGTGATAAAGTCATAAAGTCATTTCTCAGTGCTTTCAATGTTATGTTGTCTCCAGAATGAATTTTCTGGGTGTGCATTTGGTTTCCTTTAGTGATCCTTCTCAACTTCATTTTCCTAAGTGCTGCTATGTTTGTTCAGTCATTTTAGTCCTCTTAGTAATCCCATTTTGAGTTTTCTTGGTAAAGATACTGGAGCGGTTTACCATTTGAGGAAATTGAGGTGAACAGGCTTAGGTGACTTTCCCAGGGTCACACAGCTAGTAAGTATCTGAAGCCAGAATTGGATTCAGGTCTTCCTGACTCTAGGCTTGGTGCCACCTAGCTGCCTTATTTTTTCTAAGTGCTTAACCATGTAAGATCACAGATTTGAAATTAGGAGAGGACTCAGCTACCTCCTCATTTTATGGAGGAGGAAACTGAGGCCTATAAAAGCTAAGTAAATTGCCCAAAGACACATCATAAGTTTCTTTGCACCAAGAGCTTCAAACTCAAAAGAGATCAGTAGCAGTAGAAGTAGTAGCAGGAGTAATAGCAGTAAAAGTAGCAGCAGCAGTAGAAATATTCACAGCAGCAGCAACAACAGTAGAAGTAGTCATAGCAGTAGCAATAGCAGTAACAATAAAAATAGTAGAAGTAGCAGCAGCAGTAGAAGTAGTGGCAGTAGCAGCAGTAGTAGAAGTAGCAGGAGTAGCAGCATCGGTAGCAGCAGCTGTTTTTTGGTCACTTTACTTTCCATTAGACTGAGTTCCTGGAGAACAGAGACTATTTTTTGCCCTTTGATTCCCCAGGACTTAGCACAGTGCCTAGGGCATGTTCCTGGCATACGGCAGATGTTTGTTCACTTACTGACGTGACTTTGCAAAAAGAGTAAATTTTCTCTGAGTAAGTTGGTTTCTAGGATCTCCTGATCACTTCCTGGTGATGACTGATTTGCATCAATTAAATATTTGCAAGATATAGGGATGAACAAGTTCAATATCTTTGCCTTTCTCCATTTGCCACTTTTCACCATGGTTGGCTAGCTTGAATATTCCCGCTGAAGCTATTTCAGTCATTCAAGGTGTTCCTCAGATTTGGTGTTGATGTTGACCTCTCTTCCTTCTAGTCAATTAGTGAACGAATGAACAAGTAAAATAATTTGAATGCTTAGTACTTGTAAATATCTGACCACATACAGACAGCTGATTTTAATATGATCACCGTATCAATAGAAAGTTACTTCTTATCAAGAGAGTCAGTTTTCACTTTTTAGGATATTGTTTGGCACTCACAGTATTCAGTACCTTTAGACTCTTCAGAAAGAAAGTACTCATGATACACAGGTCTGAGTATTCTGAGACATCCACAAGCCTTTGGCATTTCTTTCCATTTCTCACATCTACTCATGGTTTCCTACACATTTTTAATCATCCCTTGTACCCATGCCCACACTGAAATCATTAAATATAAAAGTACATGTTGACTTGGTTTAGATGATCTTGTCAAATTTTTCATGAAATTTCTTTACATCTTTTTCCTCTGCAACTTTCTTGATGCATAAACTGGAATTATCTTCATGGTCACATCTTTGTTTATCTTCATCATGAGCATTGCTTGATGGTGTTCAAGTGTCCCACGAAATGATACTACTTATTGCCATGGGGTACATGATGAAATCAACTCCTTTGTATGTCCATTTCTCCTAGGAAAACCTGAGTCTTTTTTCCATTTAACTTAAGCTTCATTTTGTCTTTTACTTTCTCTTACTTCAAGGATATCAATATTGATGTGTTTTGGTCCTCCCAACATGTCAGTTCTTGGCCATTGAACAAAGATTTCATATTCACAGCACCTGCAGTTAAGTTAATGTTTCTGAATTATCCTGTGATTCTTAGTATTTAATGTCTTTTCTTTTTGGCCGCTGTCATTTCACTGTGGAAATGGTCTGCAAAGTATTCAGGACCATTTTAAAAATGATTTTAATTTGTGGATTGCCACGGCCAAAGAATTTACCATTTAGTTGTTAACCTACTGGTGATGGGTTAGGTAGCTTTTTCCTTAGAGAGCAGGCTCAGTTTGACACCAGGACCATATTCAAAGCTTCTCTATCAAGTTAGAACCTGTTAGACCTTACATCCTGCTGGCATCCTTTCTGAGGTCATTTCTGTACCATGATACAAGATCAGGATAGGACTTTGTAGAGATATATACATGTGTTTATATGGATGCAGGAAGCTATAAGCAACCAAACAACAGATATTTATTAAGTCTCTACTATCTGCCTATACTGCACTAGGCACTAGGAATAAAAAATGCAAAGAATGAAACAATCCATACTCGTGTTCTGGTGATGGAGACAAAAACTATGTGCAATACTTTAAAATATATATACATATGCATATATATACACATATATACACGCAAATATATAATATAAATGTGAAATTAATAAACACAAATATTTACAAAGTAATTAAATGCAATGTGGATTGGGAAGAGGGCATTAGACTTCATTCAGAAGATGGTACTCAAGCTGTTTCAAAGAAAGAGAGTAACTCCATGAGGCAAGAGTAAGGAGAGAGTAAATTCCAGACATGGAAACACAGAAAGAGGGGCTGGAGTAACAGAGAAAAGGCCCATTTAGTTGGGTCACAGAATGTACGACAGTGACGACAACAACAATAATACTTAGCATTTATGTTGTAATTACTATGGGCACTGCACTAAGTGCTTTGTAAATATTATCTCTTAATACTCATAACAATCCTGGGAGGTAGATGCTATTATTATCCTTACTTGATGGTTGAGGAAACTGAGGAAAACAGACATTAAATGACTTGCCCAGGGTCACACAGCTACTCTGAAGTTGGATTTGAACTCAAGTCTTCCTGACTCCACGCCCAGAACTCTATCTACTGTGTCAACTAGAAGGAGGAGTGATGTCCATCGATGCTGGAAAGATAGTTTGGAAATAGGTTGAATAGGTCTTTAAAAGCCAAACATATGAGTTTGCAAATTAAGTTCAATTTTAGTTTTCAAGTTAGACTATGTTAGGTAAGATATTCCCAAGGTACCTTGAGAGGACAGCGGAAGGACAGATCACTTTGGCTTAAGGCATCAGGGAAAGCTTCTCATAAGAGCTGATACCTTATCCAGGACTTCAAGGGCAGGCACAAACTCAAGGGGGAAGGGTGACAGTGCATGCTGGTTTTAGGGAGTAGTAGGAAAAAGCATAGAATACTATGTGGGAAAACTTGAGAAATGTTATAGAGAAGATCAAGGGGGAAAATGTGGAAGCTTGAGAAGGAAGGTTAGTGTCAGATTTGGAAGGACCTTGAATGCCAGGTTTGAGGAGTTTTTCTGTAGGAATATTTATCCATTAGACAATAGGGAGCCATTGAGTGTTTGTTTGTGACATGATGAATCCTATATTAGAAAGATGAATCTGGCAGATAGAGAAGGGTAAATGGGAGTCTAGGAAGCCAATTAGGAAGCTATTTCTAGCAAGAGATAATGAGGGCTTAGCTAAGGTGACAGGAGAGGGGATAGAAAAGAACATAGAGGTATGAGGTAAAAAAAAAAGTTTGGAGGTGAAAGTGACAGAATATGGCAACTGATTGGATGAGAGAAGGAAAGTAGAGGGAAGAATCAAAGAATACCATTAAGTTATGAGCCTGGGTGGCTCAGAGGAAGAGTAAATTTTTGGTAGAAGATATTGGTGTTAAGCAAATTACTGGAGGCACAGATGCTTCGACACCCCCTCAACAACACCCCTCAATAGCCCAACTGTAAAACAGTAGGAATATTACCTTGGCTACCTTTCCTGCCAGGGCATATGAGAATGAAGGAAATATGGCATACAAGACAGGTCCTGGGAAGGTAGGATATTGAGATCCAAGATTTTAGAATTATAATGTTTTCCAGTAGTGTTGCGAATAGTTTGAGAAAGGAAAGATGGGAAGGAAGACCCATTGAATCACCAGCAATATTTCCTGTTGTATAAAGCAGCCTCTCACCAACTTCTCCTGGATTCTGACCCTGTTCCTGAGAACTTAATGAGGGTATCACAGAATCATAGAATTTTATTGCTGGAAAGGACCTTAGAGATTTTAGCAAAATGTTTTCCTTTGTACAGTCTGGTGTTAAGTAGCTGGAGTGCAGCCTCATCGCTCCCTGTTCCTCACTTTCATCCATTTGTGTCAAATCTTCGTCAATATTTAAACATTCATTATTCAGAATTTCATTTTGCTGTTCCCTATTTTTTTTTTAACTTCGAGGGAAAAAATAAGGTTGGAAATCCTATCTTGTATTTTTGAGGGATAGGAATGACTCACTTCAGAGCTGAGTTGATTTACTGGATAAATATATATTTAGGCATTTGGGGACTTTAAATGTGTATGATTTACCAGAGAAATTGGGGGCATCCTTCAGCATCCACTATGCAAAGATATATTGACACAATTTAAGCTGTATGGTTATGTACCTGATAAATCAGTGTGCCTCCTTCAGACCTTCATGGTCCATTGGATATAAAATATGCACTCCCTGCCTGGAAGGAGCATGGGGATAATAATCCTTAGAAGTGGAGCCAGCTCTCTCTTTTGGGGATAAGGTTGGGGGGAGGGGAGTGGAGAATCATGGAGGGGAAGGTTAATGTGCACCACAGGAGGTTTCCAATCTGTAAAACGGGCATGGAGGAGCTCAGGGGACCTTGAATCTGCATCTGTGACAGGCTTTGAAATCACACGAATAGAAGGTGCTATAGGGAAGTACCAAGTGCTCTTATTCCAGCAAACTCTGCTCTTGCTGGAGGATTTTGGACAGAAAACCACCTCAGGAAACCCTGGGTGGTGAAACACAGTTCTGTGGGAAACCTTTAAAGCCTTTATGTTTCAACAAAGGCTGACTTACAGGTGGAAGAAAAAAGGCCTCTTGCCAGGGTTCTCATTTTTGGCTCCCACCCAAAGCTTTTTTTTTCTTTTTTTTTTCCTGGACTTCATTTCAAGGTGAGCTTGGAGCCTGGGCAATAGAGGTCTGCAGCTTTATATTCAATAGTCTGGCTTGTCCCCCTCTACCCTCACTAATTCCTTGGGAGGAGGAGGGAGGACTCCTGCAGGTGCTAACTGAAGGATCTTATGAATGGGAGCCCGGGAGGATACTTGAAGGGGTGCTCCTCCCGCCCAGCTGGGAAGGGGAGGAAGCCAACTCTCTCCCTGTTTGTGTAGCTTAGAAGGGCCTGGCTGGCCATGCACCAGGCTCTAAGGCCAACAGTGTTCATGGAGTGCCTGAGTTTTTGAGCAGAGTGTAGACAGAGTGCTGAGAGAGGATTTGTAGAAGATGAGGAAGAACAGCATTGGACTCATGGGGAAGCAGACCGATTCTCCTCCCTCCCCCTCCCTCTTTTCACACTCTCATTTAGAGGAAAATATTCTGCAAAAGAAGTGGTGCATACTGCCTTATTTTCTGTAATTTGATTTACTAGAAGCATATGATTTTTTCCTTAACTGTAAAATGAGTGGGTTGGATAGCTGACCTCTCTGAAGTCCTTTCTAGACCAATAATTCTAAGAGATGTCTAAACACCACCTGGACTTGAGTATTCCTCCAACCTGTTACTTCTTCTCCTAGGCCCTTCTTCCCTTTTCCTTCTCCTTCCTGTTTACTGACCCTGCCTGCCTTTTTATTTTTCTATGCCTTCTGACTTTTCTCCTTTTCCCTGACCCCTGCCTTCCCTTTCCCTTTCCTGGGATGGGGTGTGGGCCGAGAGGGTGGAAGCAGATGGAGATAAGGAGACCAGAGGCACTTCTAACCTGAATGAAGTAATACTCCTGCCTCATCAATCTCCCTGGGTGTTTATTGCTTTGACTTGAAAAGGTATCCTCCTTAATTTTACCCTTCAACATGTGGAAGAAGTTGATGAAAAGGTAATCTTTTCTTCTGTTAGTACCTTGTGTTCATTGTTTTAAGAAACTGGGGTGGCATTATACCCTTTTGATCCATTTGGAAAATACAACCATGAGGGGGGAGTATGAGGATGATGGGAAAGGAATGTAAGAAAGGAAGCCCAGAAGATAAAGGAGGCAGGGACCCAGATAGAAACTTGGTGGCAGGAAGAAATTGTAGAAGTACAGATCTCCTGCCTAGCTCCCTGTTTGGCTAGCTGCTACTGTAGCCCATGGTTCTTCCTTCTCTCTCAACCCTCTCTCAATTTGTATCTGCCCATTCATGGGATTATTTAGAACTAAGATGAGGCCTCAGGCACCATTGAACCCTCCTTATTTTATAGATGAGGAATCTGAGGTCTAGGAGAGCTAAGGAAATGTACCCAAGTTTGTAAAGTAGTAAATATCAGAAAAGGAATTTGAACCTAGGTACTGTAATTTTGGAGGTAACCCATAGCTCAGTAAATAGGGCACAGGGCCTGGAGTCAGGAAGACCTGAGTTCAAATCCAGCCTCTGACACTTCTAGCAGTGTGACCCCGGACAAGTCATTTAGCCTCTGTCTAACAAAATGGATCCACTGGGGAAGGAAATGGCAAGCCACTCCAGTATCTTTGCCAAGAAACCCCAGATGAGCTCTGAAGGGTCAGTCAACTCCAACAGAGCAACAACAACTCCAACTTTGGAGTTAATATTCTTTCCACTGTGTTACATTGCTTTCTTCCTAGGGCCCCATTAATACGGCTATGTCTGGTCCTACTCTACTACAATTAGCTAGGAGGAAACACCTGAAAGCAAAATGAATAGAACTTGCAGAAGGATCCCAGATAACCCCACTTGACATTTTCACCCCTTTCCAATAAGCTTTGAGCGCCGATTTATTTGGGGGGTCTGCACTTCTGCCTGTTGCAGCTGCCATCAGCATGTCTAGTTTTTAAGGATGTTATGATCTCCTTGTATTCTAGGGTTCAGCTTGTGTAACTCTTTTCTTTCATTCAATAAACATTTATGAAGCACCTATTATGTACCAGGTATTATGCGAAGTGCTGAGGATACAAAAAGAAGCATAAGAGAGCCCCTACCCTCAAGGAGCTTACAATTTAATGGGGGAGACAACATGGAAACACATATATACAAAGCAAGCTATGCGGAGGATGAATAGGAAATAATTAAAAGAGGGAACTGAGTCAAAAGTGTGTGTGTGTGTGTGTGTGTGTAAGTAGCTTTATTAAATAACTAAGGAAAGAATTAAAGTAAAAATGAATAAAGTATAGCCTTGGCAAGTCCACAGGGCACATATCTTGGGATAAGGTAAATAGACCTCCAGAATACCAGTTCTGTTACTTACTACTAGTATGATCTTGGGTGAGTCATTTAACTGCTATAATTTCCTCACTAGCAAAGTCCACAGTTGCCTCTTTAGTAAAATGTGGGTTTGGACCAGGTGATCTCTAAGGACCCTTCCAGCTTTAAACATATGAATATCTGAACTTTAGCCTGTCCAAAGATTGATCTGCTTGCCACAACTGACAGGAAAAATTCTTATGATATACCTCAAAACAAGGCGGCCACCTACTGTACCTACTGTACTACAAGGATAGTTCTGTCTGAGGCCTCCTAGATGAGGATGGTCCTTCTCTATCTTACCCCAAATTGTCCTTCCCTGGGCTTCCAGGCTATCTTGCACTGACTTTACAAATCCCTTTGTTACCCCTCCCTGGGTGACTTCATGGCTATTGTCCCTGGAAGCCTTATTCCTTCCAAAGTTTGTATTCAGTCAATGGGCCCCACTTGAGGACCTAGAGAGCCACACGTGGCCTCAAGGCCACAGATTCCTCGTCCCTGCTTTAGAAGTTTCTTAGGTATGGTCAAGGTATGAGGACTGAATTTTGTCGATTCACATTTTCTGTCCCCCATCTCCTCTTCTCTCATATGGGACATACAAGAATGTAATCACAGGAGGCAGTGAGTTAAACCACAAACGAAGCAACAAGACCTTGTAAGCTGGGCCGGCTGGAGGCAAACTCCCACAGGAGCCAAATTTGACTCGGCTTTCTTCCTACCCTCCTCCCTTTTCATTCTGTTCTTATGTTCAGTGTCTCTTGGAGTTGCCGCTAAATTTCCCAGAGTCCTCCATTGTTATGCCTCTCAAGAGGCTGTCCTCACTGGAACCAATCCATCCTTCTAACCCAACCTTCACACATCTGCTAAAATAATCTTCATGCCTTTACAACATGTAAAGAAGTATGTGTATGTACATGTATATGTACACATATATAATGTGTATATATGTGTATATATATAGTGTGTTTACATAGTATATACATATAATATATGTATTTATCATATGTATATGTGTGTATATTTGCTTCTTTACATGTTGTATCTCCTTCCAGTAGTATAAATCTCCCTCCCAAGTAGTACAGATATATAGAATATAGATACATAGATGTGTATATAGTGTTTAGACATATATAGTGTATATATGTATATATATATATATATGCATACACACATATTTGCATATTTATTTATATTTATTTACTTATTTCTTTACATGTTGTATTTAGGGCAGCTAAGCGGTGCCTTGGATAGAGCATTGCCTGTCCTGGAGTCAGGAAGACTCATCTCTCTGAGTTCAAATCTGGCCTCAGACACTTATGAGCTATGTGACCCTGGGCAAATCACTTAACCCTCTTTGCCTCAGTTTTCCCATCTGTAAAATAAGCTGGAGAAGGAAATGGCAAGCCCCTCCAGTATCTTTGCCAAGAAAACCCCAAATGGGGTCACAAAGAGTTGGACGTGACTGAAAAATGACTGAACAACTCCAATGTTGTTCCCCTTCCCCTCCACCCTCAGCAGAATATAAGCTTCCTATTTTGTTTAATTTTTGTTCTCCCAGAACCTAGAACAATATCTTGCACGTAGTGGTTGCTTTAAAAAAAATGCTCGTTGGATCAGATTGGCCATGCTCTAAACCTTCACCTAAAAGATTTACCCTCAAGGTGATCCCTAGCTCTATTTACTTGTAAGATTAATTCTGCTCATGGGAGATTATGAAGGTAACACAAGAAAGCTAACAAGGAGGTGACTAAAAGGTACTGAATCAGGAGAATAGAAACTAATTTGAAATTTGAGACAGAGATGAAGTGAACAAATAGAAAACAAGTGAAATCATGCACAATTGAAACCCCAAAGACATTGGATATTTTAGCATTCATTTCATTGCTCATAAGTCATTCTCCAGTGTTTAGTGTTTAGTTGGTTCCCTAGGCAAGATGATGTGATGGAAAGAAAAGTGAACTTGGAATCAGGAAACTTAGGGTCAACGTCTATTTCTATAACTTGGCCATGTTATTACAACTGACTTTGACTCCATTTCCTCTTCTGTAAATTGGAGGTGATAATATATGTACTATCTATCTCATAGGGTTGTTACAAGGATTAAAGGGCATAATGCATATGAAAGGACTTAGGGTACCGCAAAACATTATGGGAATATTATTAACAATTTCAATCCAAAAATCATTTGTTAAGTGTCTATTATGCAAAAAGTCTTATGGAATAGTCCCTGACCTCAGGAGGCTTACAGTCTACTGGGAGGTTATACCATATATACAAGCAAGTAAATATAAGATAACGCAAACAATAGTCAAAGTAATACAAAGCAATTTAAGAGTTGGGTGGAAGATGCGTCACCTGACATATATTTTTTTAAATTTATTTTTAATGTATTTAGTTTTCAGCATTGATTTTCACATGCATTTGAATTACAGATTTTCTCCCCATTTCCACCCCCCCACTCCAAGATGGCGTACACTCTGGTTGCCCTGTTCCCCAGTCTGCCCTCCCCTCTGTCCCCCCATTCCCCTCCCA
>CM053622.1:547191294-547207556 GCA_028646595.1 Phalanger gymnotis
TGTTGTAGGCTCTATGACTTTGTTAACTTCCTCTGACTGTATGTTTTGGTCTTCGTCACCAAAGAAGGATTCCAGAGTCTGAGACTGAATCTGGGTATGTTTTCGCCTCCTGGCCATGTTCCCAGACAACTTACTTAACCCTTGAGTTTTTCAACGGGGTGTGACTAAAGTGTTCTATGTTCCACGCTTGGGCTGATGCGCTGCCTCACCAGCACTCCTCCTTCCCCAAGAACCCCCTACCCGGACTGGGCTTAAATCTTCAGCAGGCTCTGTACTCCTGCTCTGATCAGCCACTTAATTCCTCCCACCAGGTGGGCCTGGGGCCAGAAGCAACTGCAGCTATAGTTCTAAAGCTCCCCCACTTCCGTTGCCCCAGGGGCAGTGGCTGAACCACAAACTCTGTCTTGTCCCGCAGCTTTTCCCACTAACCTTCTCTGTCGTCTTTGTTGTTTGTGGGTTGTGAGGTCTGGTACATGCCACAGCTCAGTAATTCAGCATGCTAGGGCACTCTCTGCTCCACTCCTGGTCTCGTCCATCCGCGGTCTGCCGCGCCCAGCCGAGCACGCTGGGTTCTGCTTGGCTCAGCTCTGTTCCCCTCAGCTGGGAGCTGGGAGTTCCATGTGGGACAGACCTTACCCCAAGACCATCCAGGCTGTCCTGGGCTGGAGCCCTGCTTTCCTCTGCCACTTTGTGGGTTCTGTAGTTCTAGAATTGGTTCAGAGCCATTTTTGTATAGGTTTTTGGAGGGACTTGGTGGGGAGCTCACGCCAGTTACTGCTTTCCAGTCGCCGTCTTGGCTCCGCCCCACCTGACATATATTTTAAAGGAAGCTAGGGCAGCCAGGTGGCACAGTGGATAGAGTGCTGCACCAGGAATCAGGAAGATTTTTCTTCCTGAGTTCAAATCTAGCCTCAGACACTTACTAACTGTGTGACCCTGGGCAAGTCACTTAACTCTGTTTGACTCAGTTTCCTCATCTGTAAAATGAGCTGGAAAAGGAAATGGCAAACCACTTAAGTATCTTTTCCAAGAAAACCCCAAATGGGGTCATGAAGAGTCGGATATGACTGAAAAGACTGAATAACAACAAAGGGAATCTAGGGGAAAAGGTAAGGATGGCATGTATTTCAGACATTGGAGACCACTCATTCACAGGCACTGAGACAGGAAATGGAGAGTGTGAGAAGGGGAGTGATAGGAAACAAGACTGGAAGGGTAGATGGAAGTTATTTTGTGGAGTGTTTTAAATGCCAAGGTGATGCTTTTGTATTTTATCTAAGAGGCAATAAGCATCCATTGAAGATCTGAAAGTGGGGATGGGGTGTGACATTGTCAGAGCCGTATTTTAGGAATGATTTGTAATCTTTTGTAATAATTTTATCAATTTGTCAGCAGAGCGGAGGAGGTATTGAAGAGTGATATACATGGAAGTCATTATTGTCATTATCTGAACTAGCTCCGTTAGAGCTCTATTCCCTTTCTATGATTAGAAAAAAAAATTCTGCTTTTGTTACAGCCATACTCTGTTCTGTTTTCTAGCTCCAAACAGGTATGAGGAGTACAAGGCGTTTCATATGACAAACTGTAAGTTGGTTGTTAAAGTGAAGGTAATGATCCCAGGGGGTAAAATAGGGTAATGCTTAAAGTCACCAAAGATGGGGAAACACACACACACACACACACACACACACACACACCTCACTCCTCTCTTTTCTTCTCTTGCTCCCTTTACTTTGCCATTCTACAACATGTGACAGGGCAGCCCTACTTTGTGGATTTGTTTTCCCTATTGACCTTGGTGCCTTGACTGTGGCCCAGTGTGTAATCTGAATGATAGGATATTTATTGAAAGAGATGCAGCTGTAATTCTTCTAAGGACACTCAAGTTATGGCCAGTGGAAATCCACGTGAGACCTGCTTTAATGAATAAGAAAGGGAGACTTTGTAATTCTGGACTTCAGTTTCCTTCTCTGTAAGATGAGAAGGTTAGTATAGGTGATCTCTGAGGTTTCTTTCAGCTCTGATGTTCTATGATTCTATGATACTTCCATGGCGAAGAGTTCTGTTCCCTTAACTACTGAATTATGACTTTGTTATCAGATTTAATATGGGGGGAAATTGAGATCTTGCAAGTCACAAAAGAGAACCCTCATTCCAAGCCAATATTTACAATAATTACACATAATGGCAAATAGAACACAAGAAAGTAAATTACCTTTAATTACGGAGTCTTTTATTCTTAAAGTACATCCCAGGGAGAGAACCTTCTAATAATTAAAGAGTGAGAAAGAAAACTGAAGGGTAATGTATTTGGTGGTGGACAGTCAGGACCCCCCTAAAACATCAGCCACTACCACCCATCACCACTGGACTGTGATTGCTAATTGGTCTTGTAGCAGTAGCCAAGACACTCCTGGTGTTCAGAGCATCATAGGTCAGGTGGGGAACAGATGGTTGATAGCAATAAGAGACACTATTACATATGCAGCCTGCTACGAGGGAGGTGACATGGACAAGCTTCATGCCTCTCACTCCCAGCTGCAGCCCTCAAGTGAAGGTTTGAATAATGGATCCTGAAGCTTATAGACTCCACATCTGTTATGTTCTCTTCCACCACTAGGACTGTCTTACCTGAAAGCTTATAAAGTGTCAGCTTTCAGCTAAGGTCCATCTGGAGTGGAGATCTGGGCTTAGCACACTGGGATTGCACCCCCTCCCCCATAAATGCACATACATGTGTTTGCATATAAATACACAATATACCAATATAATGTGTATAAGTATACATAAGTCCATGTGTGTATATGTTTAAATACAAATACATATACACATCGTATATGGATATACACATTTATCAACTGATTAACACTCATTAAATACCTATGATGTGCCCAGCACTGTGCTAGATATAGGGATACAAATACAATTAATGATATATTTCTTACTTACAAGAAGCTTACATTCTTATGGGGAAGAAAAATACATATATAAGCACATACAATATAAATATATATACTGGTATAAAAATATGTATGGCCTATATATACATATACAGCCTGGACTATATAGTGATTATGGATGATATACTTTTGATATGTATATATGTATATATATATATATACATGGTAATGTAAATTGCAATATTATATCACGTAAGCTGACATGACACATAAGTGGCGTGGAGAAAAGACAGGAATTTGGGAGCCACATGTATAACACAGAGCCACCTTCAGCAACTTTTAGAACTTAGTTGACTTTTGGTTGTTTGGGGTGGAGGAAGGGCAGTCTTTGGCAATTGTAGTGCGTTTCAAGTGAGCCTATGTTCAAGAGATATGTGAATCTGATTAGGAAGGGGGTCTATCAGATGGGGTCATGGAAGGGTGGAAAAAATCAGGAGTTGAAGGAGGAAGCTAAAGGGGTCATAAGATCAAAACAGATTCACTCCTCTTCGTACTGGGTTAGGTTAAGTCCCTCAGAGACAAGGAGTAGGGCCGGATGACATTAGAAGACTCCAGGAATTCCCTTCATTATTTGTCATGGGTGTTTTTTGGGGGGATGTCAAAGAAACAGGCATCCCTATCCAATAGACAGACCTCCATAGGTCTGGATGATGTGCCAGCGTCCCAGTGAATCTCTCTGCTTCTACTGTACGCAGAAGACCTTAAGTGTAAGTGTCTCTCAGGACAAGATACTGCAGAAATTCCTGCCATTCATTCAAGACTGATGTCCCTGCTGCCTAAGCATGCTACAGGTAACAGCAGCCTTCACCTTGAGGGCTCTCACTGTAAACAAATGGAAACTTTTCAAGTAGGTGGTAACAGACTTGAAATTAGTGCCTGATGGATAATCAATATGCAATCTATATTAAGTGCCCACCATGACCCAGCTGCCTTCTCACCTGGAAGTTCCCTCATTCTCTGGGACTTTCCACTCTAATATTCCTATACTTCTTTAGCCTCCTTCTTTCTCCCCTTGATGATTTCCTTCTGGAACATCAACTCAGAGGAAGGGACCAGGACCAGGTCAGCCATCCTTCATTTCTCTCCCAGCTCTGCTTCTGACTTTTTGGACTTTGCCACCTCTGCACCCCCACCAGACAACTCAGCCTTCCTTATCCCTACACAATACACTTTGGCTCCTTTTTACCCTCTGTCTTCCCTCATTAGATTTTGTTTGTATGTGTTTCTTTAGTGGCTAACACAGTCCCCGACACACAATAAGTGATTAATAAATGCTTGTTGACTCACCATGTACAAGGCAGTAAGGTAGACTCTAAACAGACTGGTAAAAACAAACAAAAAAAAAAGTTCCTGACAGCTGGGAGTCTATATTCAATTGGAAGAGACATAACTACTCACAGATAGGTAAGCACTAGGTCATTTACTTACACCATCTAGCCCTCTACCCTGGGCCATTTGCGTTGCGGATGTATCACACTTAAGGTCCCTTCCTTTCCCCTATCACTCTCTGCCTCTTGTCTAAAAGAATTATTAAACCCCTGCTACTATTGCTCTAGAACAGGGGTAGGCAAGCTGTGGCCTCAAGGCCACACATGGCCCTCTAGGTCATCAAGTGCAGCCCTTTGACTAAATCCAAACTTCACAGAACAAATCCCCTTAATATAAGGCTTTGTTCTGTAAAACTTGGAATCAGTTAAAAGGCTACACCCAAGGACCTAGAAGGCCACATGTGGCCTTGAGGCCATAGGTTCCCCATTCCTGCTCTAGAATGATAATCAACTACTTTATGGCTCCATTCATCATTCCTATGACCCACCCCAGACCGAAACTCCCATCCCTGGCTATCTTTTCCCTGTGCATTGGCTTTCCCAATAGAATGTAAGCTTCTTAAGGGCAGGCACTTTTGTATTTGTTTCCCCATTACAGTGCCTGGCACATATTAATAAATGCTCATTCAATCAATCAATTAATGTAGTGATGTCTGTTTTTCCTACGACTCTACTAGCATTGAATTTTATACTATATTTCCTATTTCAATGGAAATAAAGTGGTATCTCAAAACTATTTTGATTTGCATTTCATTTATTCATTTGTGGAGAGGAAAAGTCAAGTCAATAAACATTTATTAAGCCCCGTTATGTGCCAATACTGTGCAAAGCACTATGAATACAAGCAAAAAGGAAGATTGCTTTTTGCCCTCAGGGAGTTTACATTCTAATAGCAAAAGATAATACATAAAAGGAGACTGAAAAGCAAGATGGAGCCTAGGGACCTGCTAGGGATGGATGGGAGAATGAAAAATGGCTGGTTTGGACCCTTCCTCAAAATGGAGATTCTAGGAAGTACTAACAAATGGGACTATGTGAAAATGTTTCATGAGGTGGTAGCTTAGCTGAGCCTTGACAGAAGACACTTATTAGGAGGTGGAGACAAGGAGGACAGGACATTATAAATGATTCCAAGCATGGATGGCCTATAGGAATATGGAGTTGGGATGCAACTAGAATGGCTGAAAAGTAGAATTATAGGGAGCCAGAGTGGTACAGTGGACGAATGACCAGAGTGAGGGAACCTGGGCTCAAGTCATGCCTCTGATACATTACTATCTTTGTGACTTTGGGCAATTCACTTAAACTTTTCAGAGTTTTGTTTTCCTCATCTGTAAAGTGAGAGGATTGGACTAGCTAGTCTTTTCCAGCTTTAAATCCACAATGAGGAAATCAAGTCATGAAAAAGTCTAGAAAGGTAGATTGGAGACCACACAGTAGGGAGGGCCTTAGATGCCTGGCTGAGTCGGTCATGTTTTCTTTCTAGGGAAAGAGAGAAAGAAGGCAATATAGAACCAGGGGAGGTTTCTAGTCCAGCCTAGTGGCTCTACCTGTAAAGCATGGGTTCTTAAGCCTTTGTCTCATGGACCCCTTTGGAAAAGGGTAAAGCCTGTTTCATAAGAATGTTTGTAAATGCATAAAATAAAATACATAGGACTGCAAAAGAAACCAATTAGACTGAAACACTTACCAATAAAAAAAAATAAGTTCCTGGTTCCTGGGTTAAGAATCTCCCCCTGGGTGATTTGGAGCAAGTTGCTTTGCCTTTCTGGGTCTCAGCTTCTTTAACAGTAAAATAAGAGAGGTTAGAATAGATCATTGGTGTCAAACTCAAATAGAAACAGTCCACTAGACTGTATATAAGGATCCATGTGAGCTGCATATTGACTTAGTTTTAAAATGTAATATTATCTATGTTTTATTGTGTTTTTATTTATTTTGTTAGATATTTCCCAATTAAATTTTAATCTGCAACTTGGAGTATTGTCGGCCTCATATGGCTAGGTGTTGGACACCTCTGAAATAGCTGATTGGGAAAGTCCCTTCTTTTTTTAATTAAAAAGGTCATGAAACCATTAATTTCAGTGAGAGAAGTGAAAGGGAGCTGGGCTCTGTACCCTTCCTTTGTCTTCCGTCTCCTTTTCCTATTGTGGAAAGGTCAATGAAGAGCCTGATGAGACATAATTGTGACATGTTATAGTTTTATTATTGCTAGGGGGTGGGAGGGGTGAGGTTCTCCCTGGGAGAGAGAGAACATGCCTTTGAGCAGCTGATAATAGGTGAGGCAACTGAAAGCCAGAAGCTACATAGTCCTGGTTGAAAGGCACGATGTGCCAAAGTATACAAAGGCAGAGAGGATATTCAGCAAGAGAAATATGGATAGACTGATTGTGCAGTACATGTGCAAGGCTGATTGATTAGGGATGCTGAATGATGGGCCAGGAGGCAGCTATGGAGTTATGGATTTATAAATAGATGACCAAGAAGATGGATGATTGTTATTCTGTAATCTGACATTATCAAGACACTATGAGCTTGCCGACCCTGGACTTTGCCCTCCTCAGAGCGGGCACGGAGTGGGAGAATTAACACTTGCAGAGGAGCTGGAATGAAATTTAAGTTCCAGAGTAAAATAGATGATTTTCATTGAAGTCACACATACAGAAATCTAATTTCCTTACCTTGGAAATGCATTAAAAATAAGAGACATGGTATTTGTTAAGAGCCTATGAAGCTGAAGGAAAATTGGAACAGAATCCTGACTGCCACCAGTGGGGGAGGGTTACTGTCACCCGGCATTGTGTGAATAGAATTCTACATGATTGAGGAAGATTGGAGTGTGTGGAATAGGTATCAATCAATCAGCATGTATTTATTAAGTGCCTACTATGTGCTCAATACTGTTTGGGGCAATGGGGATGCAAATACAAATAATGAAACAATCTCTGTTCTCAGTGAGCTTTTATTTTGGTGCCTGGGAACCATAGAGCAAGTATAGATCAGAGAATGATCCTGTGCTGAATGGAGACAAGGCAGAAAAAGAACAAGGGGCCACTAGAGAGAAAAAGCCAACTATCAGGAAGTGATGCCATAGCTTTCAAAATTGAGGCAAGGTACTGAGACATATCAGTGGAAGCTGTGAGATATTACCCCTGCTTGGTATCTCTCTTCAGAACTGGAGGTGGGGGGAGGAGAACAGAACATGTCCAGAGATAAGAAAACATAAAATACATATAAAGTATATATGAAGTGATATTGGAAGGTATAGGGGAGCAGTGTGAGCCTCCTGTAGGTGGTTAGCTTGAGCTAAACCTTGAAGGAAACTAGGGTTCCGTAGAGACAGATATTCAGAGGGAGTGAATTCCAGGCTTAGGGGGACTGCCTATTCAGAGGCACAGAGGAAGGAGATAGAATATTGTGTATAGTGAATGTATCCTGTATAGTCATCTACTTTGACTAGAACATTGAGTACTCTGTAGGTAAAGAGAGAATTGGGTTTAGTAACATTTGACAGATAAGAGGACTGAGGCTCAGGGAAATGGGGAGACTTAGCCACAGTCACACTGTGTGGCAGAAATCATGTCTTTTAAACCCAGTGCAATGCCTGACACATAGTAAGCACTTATTAAATGCTAGTAAATAAATAGGTAGATGGATGGATGGATACATAGAGATCGATAGATAAATAGACATGTAGATAGAAGATAGATGGATCAAGATAAATAGAAAAATAAGTGCATAGATGAATAGATAGATTGGATGGATTGATAGTGGATGGATGGATAAATTTATGGATTAAGGAATGGATAGGTTGATAGAGATAGAGGTACAAATAGGTATGTAGGTAGATAGATAGAAGATGGGTGGTTAGAAATAGATAGAGACAGATGAAGAGATGTAAATAGAAAGGTAGGTAGATAGATGAAAGGATAGAATGGATGTATAGATAGATAATGGATGTATAAGCAGAGATATGTTGTATAAATAGCTAGTTAGATAGAAGATAGATACAGATAGAGATAGATAGAGATAGATAGAGATAGATGGAGACAAATAGAAAGGTTGGTAGATAGATGAATAGATAGATAGACCAGACTGGTAGATCAATAGAAAATAGGTAGATAAATGGATGGATGAATAAATGGATGGACAGATAGCTGTATAGATAAATAGAGATGGACAGATAAATAGATGGGTGGGTAGATAGAAGATAGACGGATGGAGACAGAGGGATAGATAGAGATAGATGCATAAATGGAAAGGTAGATAAATGAATGGAGAGATTGGATGAATAGATAGATAATAGATAGATAAATCAATGGATGAATAAATAGGTGAATGGTTAGAGAGATGGATAGATGGATGGATAGAGATAGCTGGAAAAATAGGTAGGTAGAGAGATGGACAGGTAGGTGGAAGAATAGAGATAGATGGATAAATAGAAAGGTAGGATAGGTAGACAAATGAATAGATAGATAATGGAAGGATAAGTGGATGGATGAATAAATGGATGAATGGAAAGATGGATGGATAGCAATAGATGGAAGAGATAGAGAGATAGAGACAGATAATGGATAAATAGGTACATAATAGATGGATAAATGGATGGATGTGTGAATGAATAAATGGATAGGTAATGGATGGATGATACCTGAATAAATGGATGGATGTATGGATGAATAAATTAGTGAATGGATAGTTAGATTGATATAGATGAATAGATAGATTCTGATGTCAAATTCAATGATTTTTTTTTCCATTGCAGTATCCAGGGTCTCACCTTCCCTTTCCTCCAGCAATCTGATCTTTATCAGTTCATTGCTCATTCCCAAAATATGAGAGATTGAAATGGAAATCACTTTATTTACTCCTTGGCAGCACTAAAATGTTTCAGTGAGTGAGTGAGTAGGAAGTAAAGGCTTACTAAAACAAAGATCTTAGTATTGTCCATTGACCACACATGTTGAGCACTCAATAAATCCTTGTTGACTCATCTTAGTGACCCACCCCCCACCTGCTTTCTGTCTACAGAACTCATGAAAACTCATCAAGTTCCTGCACTGAGAGTTTGTCAGAATGGATTCACCTGCCATTTCCCTAGCCTAACACATTGGTATTGAGCCTTCTTTTCCATTCTATATCCACAGAGTTCACTTAGGGCTAAAGGGGAATTCAAATTTCTTCTTCTTCTTCATCATCACTAGCCTTTATATAGTACTCTATGCCAGGCATTGTACTAAATGCTTTATTTCATTTGATCCTCACAATAGCCTTGTGAAGTAACTGCTCTTATTATCCCCATTTTATAGTTGAAGAAACTGAAGTAAACAGAAGTAAAGTGGCTTGCCCAGGGTCACACATCTAGTAAGTATCTAAAGCTGGATTTGAACTCAGGTCTTCCTGATTCCAGGCCCTGCACTCTATCTGTTGGGCCACTTATCTAGTTCAGTGGTTCTCAATATTTGGTCTGAATCCCTTTCAGGGAGTCCACACAGTCAAAGCTATTTTCCAAAAAAAGTATTAAGACATTATTTGCTCGTTAAAATACCTCCTTCTTTTCCAACAACACTGTTGTGTGAAACTATATTTTCTTTGTATAGTTCAACCAAAACAACATATTGCAACAAATTGAATGCAGAAGCAGAGTCAATAATCCAATTGTCTTTTATTAAGCCAGATATTTAAGAGGTTTGCAAAAATATGCAAAACAATGCTACTCTTCTCCCTATTTTTGCATTGGAAAATAGTTAATTTTCAAAAATGTGTTATTCATGTCACCATGTATTGGATTTGTTATTGTTATTTTAAAATTGATAAACAAATATTTTAAAATTTTATTAGTTTCAATTCCTAAATTCTAATACAGTAAACATCAATAGTTATAACCTATATAAACAGAAAATCTTTAGGGTCCTAAATAGTTTTTGAGGGGTTCTGGAACCAAAAAGTTAGTGAACTCTTAGTCTATTTTAACCTCTACCTAACATTGAGTCTCTTCTACAACATATTCAACAAGAGATCATCTAATCTTTACTTGATAACCTGCCACCTCCCAAGACAGGTGTTCCAGTTCTGAATAGCTCTAATTTGTCATTCCTTGTTAAGTGTTTCAGTCATGTCCAACTCCTCATGACTGTATTTGGGTTTTTTTTGGCAAAGATATTCAAGTGTTTTCCATTTCCTTCTCCAGGTCACTTTACAGATGAGGAAACTGATGCAAACAGCCTGTGTTAAGGGACTTGTCCAGGGTCACACAGCTAGTAGGTGTCCGTAGTCAGATTTGAACTCAGGAAGATGAGTCTTTCTGACTCCAAGCCCAGCACTCTATCTACTGTGCCTCCTCCCTGCCTTGTGTGTGTATATATACATACATGTATACACTATACTAACACACAGACATATATATATATAGATGTGTGTGTGTGTGTGTGTGTGTGTGTGTGTGTGTGTGTGTGTGTGTGTGTAATTTGATCCTTACAACAATGCCAGGAAGTAGGTACTATCATCATTCCCATTTCACAGATAAAGAAACGAGGGCTAAAAGAAATAAGATGACTTACGCAGGTCTACACAAGTATTATATATATGAGCAAGGATTTGAACTCAGGTCTTCCTGACTCCAGGTCCATTATTCTATTCCTGTGACAGCTAATAGTCTCTAGATGATGGCTATAAAGGAATTTGTGAGTTTCAAAGTTTGATGTAAATGAACCATAAGTTATATTTTTCTTAATTTTAATTTATGACCAGCAGTCATATAAATATAGTCTATGTAAAGTCCTAAATCATTTAAATCAGATTACATATTTATATATATATATGTTCATATACGCATAAATACATTATATATACACACATGTATATATGTGTATATGTACATATATACACACATATACCTACCTATACATATATATATGTATGTATGTATATGTACACATGCACACACACATATTATATTGACCTGGGAAATTTTTGATACTGTGTATACATGTGTGTAGGTATATATATGTATGTATGTATGTATGTGTGTGTGTATAAATATATACTTGTGTATATATATTTATATACACATATTTATTTGTTTATTCATATACAGCCTCAAAAAAATTTCCCAGGTCAATCTCATGCTAGGGAGAGGAAGAGGAAAAGGAAGAGAAAGCAGAAATAGATGAAGAACAAATGTCTGAACTTTAATGCTAACAATAATTCCCACCTTTCTGAAAGGATCTCAGTGTATACCTTCTTGGTTTCCTGGGTAATTCATTTTCTGGATTGGTAGTTTTAGGCATCTATGACCTACTGATATTTTCAAGGATGGCAAAATGATCTAAGACCATAGGATTTAGAACTGGAAGTGAGCTTAGAGATCATTTCTCCAGTTCTTAGTCTTTTTGCATCATGGGCCACTTTGACAGTCTAGTGATGCCTGTGGACAGACCTCTTCTCAGAAGTGTGCTTTTAAATGTATAAAATAAAATGTAGAGGATTATGAAGGAAATCAATTATATTTAAATACAGTTAACAAAATACTTTTTTTTAAGTCTGTGAATTCCAGGTTAAGAACCCTTGATCTAATCCAACTTCCCCATTCTATAAACAAGAAAAATGAGTCCCAAAGAGAGGAAGTGATGGAGATATTAAGGGTCAGGGCTGTTGTTCAAATCTAAGTCTTTCTTCTAGTCACCTCATAGGAAATTAATTTGGACTTTTAAAAACAGATAATGTTTATACAAGGCTTTGAGTGACTTTGACAAAGGAGTAGATTGAATTAACTAGTTTTCTATTGTGTTATTAAATGCTGCCAGGTCAGGAGATTCTGTAATAGCCTTGTTAAGTTATTCAAGTGTTTAAGCTAATACCAGTTAGACTGCTTGCTCTTTAGTAGGACACCCCTAAATCTGCATCCAATGACATACATATTGTAGGCATACAAACTCTTGTTGCCTGAGTGACCTAAATCTCTCCTGCTACAAATCAGGCCAATTCCCATGTGTTCTCTTTTTCAAAATGGGAGAATAGTCCTTCTTTATTGTTTGTACTCTATATGCTTGTTACTTCAGTATTGCTACACTTCAGTGATCTGTATTTCCTCCATCTTGGTGTTCCCTCAACCGATGCAGATGGCAAAAAAAGCTTCCCTAGACTATCTGTGTGAACTCTAGTGTCAGGTAAAAATCATTATAGAGTAGTCAGTCTTTTGGCAGTGGACATTGCTTTATTTAGTTAGGTCAGTCCTTGGATGACTGATGCCTGTGTAGCCCCAGTATCACATTCAATGATTTTCCAGTTTGTTTGAACTTTCTAGGATTTTGGTCCATTGGCATAACTGTTGAGAACACAAGCTCACCTTCATTCCAGGATGTGGCACTGCATAAGTCAAGTCAAGTCTAGTCAAGAAGGATTTATTAAATTTGTAAAATGTGCCAGGCACTGTGCTAAGCGTTGGGCACACAAATACAAGGAAAAAGAAAGTTTCTTATTTCAAGACATTCGTATTCTAGTTAGGAAAGAAAATAGATAAAAGGGAAAACAGTGAGAAGAGAAGGTACCTGCAATGGGACATGATGGCCAAATCCAGAGAGTCAAGAGCAGAGCTGGGAGAGAAATGAAGGAAGGATGACCTTGAAACTTTTTCAAAATGGAAGTTCCAAAAGGAACTTGCCAATACAAGGAGGGGACCACAGGGATATTGGAATCTTTTAGGATGAAAAGGCACTTAAAGCATGATGGTGAAGTCTGAAGATTCCAGAGGGGTGCTTGGAAAGGAGAAGGACTTTTAGTTCCTGGTTACAGAGTGACTGTATTCCTTCTTTTGACCTAGATTGGTGAAGTAAACATATCCAGGTTTGTCTTAAGGGGCATATCCATTCCTGGATTCTACATTAAAAGAAATTATGGAATAGTAGAAAGAACACCAGATCTTTAATAAGAAGCCCTGGGTTCAGATTGAGACTCTGCCACATGCTACATCCGTGGCCTTGAACAATTTGCCTAAGATTTCTGGGCCACAGTCTCCCCCTTTGAAAAATGAGTTCTGTAGGAACTTATCTTAAATATTCTTCCTAGTTCTAATCCTATAATTTTGCTCAGATATTTAGGAGAGAAATGGGAGCCTCATGTTTCGTTATTCCCTTCCTTTCCCCCTTTTTATGTGCTTTAGAAAAGTGATAGGGGAGAAAGCCTAGCACCTGGAGTCAGAAAGACCACAGTTCAAGTTCTAAGTTCTGCTAGCAGCTAGCTATGTTATTGTAACAACAATGTTACTTGCCGCTACTGTGGCCAATAACACCAACACACAGGAGGGCTACTAGCACAGGTTCTTTGATCTGCTTTTCTAAGGAAAGCAACTTTAAGGGGTTTACAATCTCATTTTGATTAAACATACATATATAATTTACTTAGTTCAGGGAGAAAAGCCAGCACGCTGAACTTCAGAGCAAATACAAACAGAAATTACAAACCCAGAAAACAATTACAAACACAGAGCAAAATAACACAAATTAACAGACAGGCTTCTAGCTGTCTGTCCAAGACATTACATACATAGTTACCAGAGAGAGAAGCACCAACATCTGGGTTTTTCAAAGCCAGATGCTCCAACAGCTACCCAGAGTCCCATCTGGTCAAATCACAGGACATTCTTCCAATGAGTGAGCCCCCAACAAAGTGCTAATCTCAGAATATATACACACTTCTTCAGGGTCAGAGGGCATCACAACCATGCTACTCAAACCCAGGTGACCTAGGCTTTCCCATGACTTAAGCAAGTCATCAAAGACTCCTGATTCAATCAAAGACTCTTGATTGAAACAATGGCAAGACTCAAAGGTACTTGATTGCCTTAGTGCTAAGAAACTCTCCAAAACAAAAGACAACAAAAAATCCCACTTTGCTTGCCATTACACTTATTTTGGGCAAATCCCTTAACTCTTTCAAATCTCAGTTTTTTCTTTTGTAAAATGGGTTTGATTATACTTGGGCTACCTCTTTCACAGGATTGCTGTTGAGAAAGTGCTTTGTAGACTGTAAAGCATAATGTATGCTATTACTACCATTACATACTATTATTATTCTCATTATCATCCCCTTCCTTAAATCCAGCTGAGCATAAATTCCCTTTCTATGAACAAATTCTAATACTTCAAATAACTTACATTTCCTACTCCTTCACTCCATCCCTCCCCAGATATTTCTAATCCTGCCGCACTTCCCTGAGGCTGGGTAGTTTGCTGTTCTGCTGGTCACCTCCACCCTTGCACCAAATGCCAGGAAAGTTGAACTCAGGGTCTTGGTCCCTACCACCCAAGCTCACCAGAGCCAGACTCTGATGAAAGCTGTGTGATTAATGAATCCAGGGCCTCTGGTCTACCAAGGAGGTGTGGAAGCACTTAGAGAGGAGGATTAAGTTAGGAACAAGGAGAACTGGATCCTCATTCTCTCAATAGCAGTTGATTCTCTGTATGACCTCAGGCAAGGCAAACACACTTCTTTGGCTTATACTTAACTGCAGCTGTTTCCCCATCTGTAAATTGGGGTAGCCAATTTCCACCCATTTCTACTTTGTGCAGATACTGTGGAAGTAATTAGGATCATAGATGAAAGTGAATTGAGACCATCCGAGGGGAGATACTCTATGAATCTAAGGCAATGTCATTAACTTTCTTTATTCACCCCATAGCCAATCATAATTTTGGCCTCTAAAGCTTCTTTTTTATCACTATAAAATCACATACATTCTGTTATTTTCTCCTATCCTCCTCAAGATTTCCTCTGAGAGTAGCTTCTTTTCTCTCACAGTGCCTGGCACATAGTAAGAACTTAATAAATGCTGCCTTTCTTTCTCTCTCTCTCTCTCTCTCTCTCTCTCTCTCTCTCTCTCTCTCTCTCTCTCTCTCTCTCTCTCTCCCTCTCCCTCTCTCTCTCGCTCGCTTGCTCTCTCTCTCCTTTCATCTATCTATCTATCTGTCTGTCTCCTTGTCTACCTATCTATCCATATATTTAGATATTAATCTCTGCCTAATCCATATCTATTTATATCTCTAGCTCTATTTATCTATCTCTATTATCTGTCTATTTATCCATATCTATCTAGTTATTTTTCTGTCTGTCTAGTTATCTATCATCCATTTGTCTATATTTTTGTCTATATCTCTCTCATCTATGTATGTATCTAGATATCTATCATCATCTGTCTTTCCATCTATCCAAATTTGTCTCTCTTCCATCTATCATCTATCTATATGTTTTTCTGTCTATCCATTTCTATCCATCCACCTCTCTCTCTCTCTCTCTCTCTCTCTCTCTCTCTCTCTCTCTCTCTCTTTCTCTGTCTTCACTTGGCAGCTGCCACACTGGTCAGCTCTCTTGAAATTTCAGGCTTGACGAGAGGGATTCCAGGGGGAGAAAATTAAAGAAGCAGACAGATACTTTCTGTAAACCAAGAAAATTGGCAAAATGGCTTATTAAATCTAATGGAACACTCCTTGATCTAAAACAGCACTTGTGAAATTGCTCCAGTAATACAGCCAATTCTTGTAACTGCACTATCATGCAGGTCTCAAGGCCAGTGTTCCTGCAGAGAGTCTCCAGGCCTGGAAATCAGGCCAACTTGAAGGCCTGAGAGAGAATTAACATTGTGACGAGCTCAGAATTGTCATTAGAATGGAAGCTCTGCTTCTGCATCAAAGCACTGAGCTTGTTCAGGTTAGCAATGCCACTAGAGGCATCACTGGAGAGTTAGGTTATTGGAGACATTAGATTTCAAGTCAGTGGATGTGGGATCAAATTCTGGGGATCATGGGAAGACAAGACCTTAGAAGAGTAATATTCGGGGAAGCAGTGACTGGCGTGAGCTCCCCACCAAGTTCCTCCAAAAACCTATAAAATAATGGCTCTGAACCAATTTTAGAGCTGCAGAACCCACAAAGTGGCAGAGGGAAGCAGGGCTCCACCGCAGGACAGCCTGGATGGTCCC
>CM053622.1:547208056-547223056 GCA_028646595.1 Phalanger gymnotis
GACTTTCAAACACAAGAATCAAGAGAAGCATGAAAAGGTAATCAAGAAAAAGAACAAGAAAAAGAAATTGCAAGGGACTTACTAAAGTTGAACTGTTTTGTTTACATTCCTACAGGGAAAGATGATGTGTATGATTCATGAGACCTCAATATTTGGGTAGCTAAAGGGAATATGCATGTGTGTATACATATGTGTATATATTTATGTATGTGTATGTATATATGTTTATATGTGTATGTATATAAATACATATATATGTGTGTATGTGTGTGTATATATATGTATATGTATATATATATATATGGTATGTATATATATGTATATATATATATATATGTATATATATATACAGAGAGAAAAAGAGGGGACATAGGATGAGGTAAAGATGAATAAGGAATGAGAGAGGAATAAGAGAAGAGAAGACAGGTGAGGGGGAATGAGTGAATCTTGCCCTCATCAGATGTGACCTGAAGAGGGAATGCCATACATACTCAGTTGTGTATCTTACCACACAGGAAAGAAGGAGGAAGAAGACAAAAAAAGGGGGGATGATGGAAGGGAGGGCAGATGGGGATGAAGATAATCGAAAACAAACACTTTCGAAAAGAGACAGGGTCAAGGGAGAAAATTCAATAAAGGGGGATAGGTTAGGAAGAAGCAAAATATAGTTAGTCTTTCACAATATGAGTATTGTGGAAGGGTTATACGTAATGATATGCATGTGGCCCATGTTGAATTGCTTGACTTCTTAGGGAGGGTGGATGGGAAGGGAAGAGGGAAGAGAATTTGGAACTCAAGGTTTTAAAAAAATAGATGTTCAAAAGTAAAAAAAAAAGATATTGGCATTATTGGCATAAGCCTAATTTCTGCCATACTGCTTTCCAGTTTTCCCAGTAGTCTTTTTTTGAGGGGGGGAAATAAGGAGTGCTTTGGTAAGTAATTTTTATTTTGAGATTTAATAAAATGTTAGGTTATTGAGTTCCATTATTTCTGATTTTTTCCAGTCTGATCTACCCCATTGATCTACTTTCCCGCTTTTTAACCAATACCAATTTTTTATTGTTATTTCTGCTATATAATGTAGTTTTAGGTCTGCAAATGTTATTCCCCTTGCAATACTACCTTTTTCATTATTTCTCCTGAAACTCTATTCTTTTGTTTCTCCAAATGAATTTTCTTATTATTTTATTGAGTTCTATAAAATGTCCCTTTGGTAGTTTGATTGCTTTAGTATTAAAACTGTAAATTAGCTTCAGTAGCATTGTAATTTTTGTTTTATTTGCATGGCCCAGGCAGCACTGGATATTACTTCAGCTACTTAAGTTATTCTTTATTCCTTTAATGACTATTTTGTAATTGAATCTATACAAGTGTTGAGCTTACAAGAGAGCTTCCTAAGGATGAATCCATAAGACTTACAGGGCTTAGCCAAGATGGTGGCTGGAAAGCAAGGACTTGTGTAAGATCTCCCCCAGGTCCCTCCAAACACCTATTAAAAATGGATCTAGAGCAGAAGAACCCATGACATAGCAGAAGGAAGCAGGGCTCCAGCCCAGGACAACCTGGATGGTCACTGGGAAGGGTCTATTGCACAGAGCTGGGATTGGAGCACAGCCCAGTGTGGGCCACACCAGGACCAACCAGACCAGGAGCCGGATGGAGCTGGCCATAGGGACCTGAATCATTGAACTGTGGCAGTTACCAGACTTCTCCACCCACAAACACCAAAGGCAACAGAGAAGGCTAGTGGGAAAAGCTGCTGGGACAGGGAGAAAGGAGTTCGCAGTTGGCCCAGGGTGAGAGGTGGTGCAGCTCTGAGGCTTCTTCCAGAGCTACATCTGCAGTTTCTTCTGGCCCCAGGTCCACCTGGTGAGGGAATTAAATGGAGGATTAGAGCAGGAGTGTAAAGCCTGCTTTGCCCTCCCTGGATCTGGGCCATAATCCTGATTGGTGGTTCTTGGGAGAGAAGGAGCACTGGTATGGCAGCACTTGCTGTGTAGAAATACCTCTGAAAATAGCAGCACAGCTCCTCAAGCTTGGGACAAAGTACTCTCTACTGTACAAGCAGTTGTACCCTGACAGGGCTTTCACGCTTTCTCAGTGAAAACACCAGAGCTGAATAGAAAATTTGACTATCAAACACAACAATCAAGAGAAGCATGAAAAGGTAAGTAAGAAAGAGAAATCATAAAGGATTTACTAAAGTTGAACTGTTTTGTTTACATTCCTACATGGAGAGATGATGTGTGTAATTCATGTGACCTCAGTATTAGGGTAGCTGAAGGGAATATACATACATACATACATACATACATACATACATACATACATACATACATACACACACACACACAGAGGGCACAGTGTGAGTTGAATATGAAAGGATGATATCTAAAAAAAAATAAAATCAAATTAAGGGATGAGAGAGGAATATATTGAGAGAGGTTGAAAGTGAGAGATAGAATGGGGTAAATTATCTTGCATAAAAGTGGCAAGAAAAAACAGTTTTGTAGGAAGGGAAGAGGGTGCAGGTGAGGGGGAATGAGTGAATCTTGCTCTCATCAGATTTGACTTGAGGAGAGAATAACATACACACTCAATTGGGTATCTTACCCCACAAGAAAGAAGGAGAAGGGGATAAAAAAGAGGGGATGTTGGAAGGGAGGGCAGATAGGGGGAGGAGGTAATCAAAAGCAAACACTTCTGAAAAGGGACAGGGTCAAGAAAGAAAATTGAATAAAGGGGGACTGGATAGGAGGGAGCAAAATATAGTTAGTCTTTCACAACATGAGTGTTGTGGAAGGGTTTTGCATAATGAAACACGTGTGACTTATGTTGAATTGCTTGCCTTCTTAGGGAGGTTGAGTGAGGAGGAAAGAGGGGAGAGAATTTGGAACTCATAGTTTTAAAAGCAGATGTTAAAAAAGTTATTTTTTGCATGCAACTGGGAAATACAGGCAATGGGGTATAGAAATCTTTCTTGCCTTGCAAGAAAGTAAGAGAAAAGGGGATGGGGGGGGAGAAGTGGGATGATAGAAGGGAGGGCTGACTGGGGAATGGGACAATCAGAATATATGCCATCTTGGATTGTGGGGGAGGGTAGAAATGGGGAGAAAATTTGTAATTCAAAGTCTTGTGGAAATCAATGCTTAAAACTAAAAATATTAAACAAATAATAAAATATAATGAAAGGAAAAATATTAAATAATGACACATAAGACCAAAAAAAAAGAATCCATAAGACTTAGTGATTGATAACTATAGGGGAAGAAGGAGAGAGAAGAGTCAAGGTTGACCCCAAGTTTTCTAGAATAAGAAACTAGAACAATGAGAGTAACAATTGGACAGGAAATTACATGGCAAAGGAGATGATGAATTCAAGTTTTGCCACGTAGAGTTTTATGTGATAGAAGATCATCCAAGTGGAGATATCCTGCTGATAGATAGAAAGACAGGGTCAGAATGCAAAAGAGAGAAGTCAGAACCTTAGACAGAGATCTAGGAATTATTTGCATAAAATGAGAGATCAAGTCCTTGAGAATGTCTGAGCTTTCATGAGAATGAGCATAGTGAAAATATCATAGATCAGTCTCAGGTGTCACTTAGAATTAGGGGGCAAAAGGGGGCAGAAGTTAAAAGAGGAACCACAAAAAGGGGCAAAAATATCCAAAACAATAAGAAAACCAAAGAAGATAAAAATGAAAACAAAAAAAGTTGTCTTTATGTAGCTAGATTATCAAAGGAATGCCAAGATTTGATAAACTGAAGGACTTCCTATGAAGCTGTTCATGTAGTGTGGTTCTATGGGGATGACTACATGCTTTCGTCTTTCCAAGAGTCAAAGCATATGCCTATTTCCATGGGAGTTACCCCAGTCCACTAGGTCAAGGGGATCCCCTGATCACCTTCATCATGTATGTAAACTAAGATCAGAGCTTCCAGAAGGAGCAGGGGATCTTGTAGAAATAGATAAGGAAAAGCGGGAAGAGGGAAAATTGGGCACATATTGAGAAGTGAGAAGAAGTAGGGGGAATTTGACTAAGTTTTGTTACATTTTGTTTTAAGGATAGGGGGAATATGAGTATGTTGGAAGGCAGTGAAGAGTTATGAAATGAGCCAAAGAAGGTGGGGATAACTGTGGGACTAAGTTCCTAGAGAAGGTAGGGAGGGGCAAAGTCCAGAGAGCTTGTAGAGGGGTTAACTTTAAGGAGGAAAATACATTTCCTGAGACTGTGAATAAATATGAGAGGATAAATGGAGGGACAAGGATATCCTGAGATTAAGATAGGAGAACACAAAAATAAACTTAGGAGCCTGAGTGAAAAGGAAATAGGGGCGCAAAGTAGGATAAAATAGTGATTTTTTTTAAAGTTTGAATTTGAATTAAGGAGAAAAGGGCAAAAACCAGACTCAGAATTCTGGTGAATTGGTAGGGAGTCAAATATAAATAAATAGACATAGTCATGTAACACACACACACACACACACACATGCACATGCACACATGAGTGCTAACACTTTTGCTTGAGTGCCCTTTGCTAGCACACTATGATATACTGGGCACTGGAGTAGATAAAAAGTCTAGATGTGAAATGATCCCTGACCTCAAAGATTTGAGTCTTGTAAAGGGATATGATACCAATGCAGAGAGCTATAGTAAATAGTATTATTGTTTAAATATTTTATATATACAATGTATATAGAGGCATATATGCATCTATCTATCTATCTATCCATCAATCTATCTATCTATCCATCAATCTATCTATCTGTATGAATTTATATACTTCCATTCAGATCACAACCCTTCTGCTATGACATTTCCTTAGATACTTAGATAATTGACTTTTCAAAAAACTCATCATCTCATAGAGTGGGAAAGAACACTAGCTCTCAAATCAAAGGGCATGGGTTCACATCTTCCCTCTGATCCTTATGCTCCAATTGGCTTTGTATAACTTCCTCTTCTTGGGCTCCAGTTGTCTTGACTATAAAATGAGGCCAGGCCCCAGATATGGCTTCTGAGTTTCCTTCCAACCCTAAATCGATGATCCTGCTATTTAATATATGAGTCAGTTTAGTGTGGTATGACCTACATTGGACTGAGAATCAAAAACATCTGAGGCTCCAGAGGTAGTTCAGTTCATGCTCTAGGTTCATGTCTAATGACTGAGTTTATGCCCTATGCCAACTTCAGTAGAACAGGTCATGATGGTCCACGTGAACTGGAGACTTAAAACTTCTTGGTGGAAAAAATCAAATATTGAACTTCTCATATGATGTCACCAAGAGCAAGTTTGAAACAGAACTTACAGGGTGGCCAATTCTGCCTTCCCTGAGATTTGCTGGAGGAGTCTTGAAATCTGGGACAATCCATAGATTCCTAGAAAGATTTCTGCCTTCCTTCAACATGGCCCAAACTTGCTCGTGTAACCTCCAGTGGTAAACCCATGATTATAGGATGAAATGATTTCATATGGTCTTGAAACATCTCTCATTTACAGGATAGTTGCTGGTCAGGACCTCTGCAGTTCATTCAGGAAGTCAGGGTAAAAAATCAGTGCCCCTAAGGTCATATAAAGCCTTTGGGGAGGAAAATACAGTTAATTATCTTAAATACCATACACGTGAGGTGATGCAGAAAGAACATTAGAATTGCTACCTTCATAAGCTTAGGTAAATTATTCTATTTCTCTGGATCTCAGTTCCCTTTTTTAACTGTAAAAGAAAAGGGCTAGACTAAATGATCTTTAAGTCCCCCATCTCTAAATCTAAATGGAAATTTATGATCCTATGGTTCAAATCCCAATTCCAATGTTTGCCTTGCTGAGTGACGCTAGACAAGTCCTTTTTTATTTCTCTGAGCCTCAGTAGTCAAATAAGGATAAGTACTACCTGACTCACAAGGTTATTGTGAGAAAAAACTCTCCAGGTTATCAGATGCTACATAGATGGGAATCATAATCTCAGTTGATCACAAGTAAATAGTGTCCATTATGTGCCAGGCACTGTGCTAAGCTGACCACAAGTTGGATAGGGCTGGAGGGAGAGAACACAGGAAGTCGTTCATGGCATTCTAAAGTGGTAGTGTGACTTCATTCTGTGAACCTCTGTCTGGGGATAACATCCTCTTACCAATGGCTCTTCCCTGAAAAAAAAGTCAGGTTTGGGAGATGTTTTGGGGACAGGCTTTGAAAGCCAAAAGCCAAAATCAAGCATCTGGGAATGCATTTCCTAGTGATGCTTTCTCAACTATTATTCTTATAACCATGTTAATAACTTATCTCCCAGGACATTTTCCTCTTTGAAACCTACAGCCAAGGCTCACCATCAGTCAGATTGCCACCAATTATTTTTCATCACAACCTCAGGATGGATTGGCACGTCCCATTCTGCTTTTCTTAGTCTCGAATCATCTTTAAGGGCAAACGCTGGAGAGATGTCAACAATAGAGGACTCTCTAATTCACTGGGGCTTTGACTGCATGCATTCTGATGAAGCAAACATAGAAATGATTGAATTAAGCACGGCTGTTTATTTACTTGCCTTTTTATGGGCCAATCAATTTTTTTATATGCCATACATCCTGTCATAGAATTAAACTGCAACCAAAGGCAAACTAGGTGCCTTAAGATACTGCAATAAGAAATGCTCTCACCATTCAAATCCTTTTGAGATGTTTTTAATAACAGCATCTTTTATCCCTGGACACATGAGGGAGTTGATTTTTATCTCTCCCTATGGAAAGTAGAATCAAAGAATCTTAGGGCTAGAATAGGATTATAAGATTTAGAGCTAGAAGGGCCATTAGAAGATCATCTAGTCAAAGACTTTTTATTTTACAGATTAGGAAACTGAGTCCCAGAGAGGTTAAAGAAGTTCTGATGATTAGTGAATTACAGAGCTGGAATTCAAGCTTATAGACCTAAGTCCATACCCATTTCCCCGCTTTTGGAAGGACATACCTAAATAACCTCGAATAGAGAACTCTTCGGCCTTTTAAAAGGAAAGCATGGGAAAAAATAAACTCCACAACCTCTCTTAGAAGCTCTATGATCCTTATACTGTTGGTGATGACACCAAGCCATGGTTGTAGAGGAGGGGAGGGGGAGGGAAGATCTGGTGAACTGGGGCCATTCTCTTATTCCTGAATAAGAGCTAATATTTATACGGTGCTTACAGCTATGCAGAGTACTTTACATGTGTTATCTCATTTGAATCTCACAGTAGACCTGTAATGTAGATGCTGTTATTCCCTTCATTTTACAGATGAGGAAACTGAGGCTGAGAGAGTTTAAATGATTTGCCTAGGATCACAAGCTAGCATGTATTTGAGGCAGGATTCAAACTCAATCCTCTGACTCTCAAGTGCTCTATTTATTATGCCACCCAGCTTTCTCTGTTCCCAAAAGTTTAGTTGCAGATAGTCATCTATCTCTCCCATGTTTACATGTTAAATAACTATAGCTCTTAGTCACTAATAATAAATGAAAGAACTTCCTGGCTCCCTCAGGATTGGGTCTGGGGCAATGGCAGGTAAAATGGAAACTAAATACTTGAATGGGAAACAGGAGATCAAAATGCTTATAGTTTAGAAGGTAAAGTCCAAAAAGAGATTACACACGTAGACTGGGAACAAAAACTGGCCTGAGATTAAGAGTAGAGTTAGAGTCATTCATTTAACAAGCATTAATTAGATGCCTACAAAATACCCTGCATTTATGTATGTATATGTGTGTATATATATATACATATACATACACTATATATAATATATATGTGTGTATATACATATATATATATATATATATTTATGTGTACTACTCTCCACCCCTACTCTGACATCCTTAACTGTAAGCTTTTGAGGTCAGGGATTATTTTATTTTTGCCTTTATATCCTCAGTGCCTCGCACAGTAGCCTTCACATGATTGACAATAAATGGTTGTTGATTGATTGCAAAACATTTTGTTGAGTGTTGGAGATACAAAGACAAAATGGAAGAGATTTCTGCCCTTAGAAGCTTAAATTCTATTGAAATTAGATTTCAACTAGTGGGGAAAACCCATCGTGACAGAGTAGAAAGAACACTGGATCTGAGAGTTAATGGACCTGAGTTTAAGTTGCCCTTTAATCACCAACTAACTGTGAGATCTTATTCAATTCATTTCACTTTTCTGGTTCTCCTATTTCTTACCTGCGACATGCAATAGGGTTGAAATAGATAACATTCTTATTCATTTCTACTCAGACAGCATAGGATTCTGTGTTTTCTCAGGAAAATTGGAAGGAGAAGCATGAAATAGAAGTAGTGCGACCACAGGTTCACAAAATGCCTTGCAATCAGTCAATCAGCATGCACTTATTGAGGTCTAACTCTATTCTAGGCATAGAGGGAAGTATTATATGTGTGATTTAGGGCAAGTCATACATTTTCTCTGGCTCTTATTTTTCCCATCTATGAAAAATGAGAAGGTTGGATTAGATGGCTCCTGTAGTCCCTTCTAACTTTCAGCCTTTGATACCATGATCTTATATGGAACTTAGGATAGGTAAAGCACTCCCTATGCTTGATACAGCTGAATTCTAAAGCAATTCTCTATTCCTCTAATTACCTCCATGTATATTGTTCATATCCTTATAATCTTCTCATAATGAAAAAGAATAGCCCAAAGTGTGCGACGTCAGTATGAATTACAACAAGGAATAGTGTAGTGATTAAGGTGGGGACCATATTTCTGACGCAATAGATGTGGGAAACCCAAGAGTTTGGATTGTAGTATAAAAGCTGGGATCTTTCTGTGCCCCTATCGAAGGAAGAAAGAACCAATTTTTCTTTAACAGGTTGAGAACTCAAAGGATCCCGTTGGCATCTCAAATTCAGCATGTCCAAAATGGAGGTCATTTTCTCCTTGACCTTACTCCAAACTTCCCTAGGGTTATTACCATTCTTTCAGTTGCCTAGGTTTCTTATCTAGGATTGCTCCTTGACTCTTCATTCCCACTCAACAACTCCCATCATACCTAAGCAGTTGTCAAGTCTTGTTATTTCCATAATATCTCTCATATCCATTGCCTCTACTCATATGGCCTTCACCCTAGTTTGGGCTTTAACACCTCTTATATATGTTATTACAACAGTCTCCTGATCAGTCTTCCTGTTTCTAGACTCTCCCTTTATGATCCATCTTTCAAAATTTGCCAGAAGAATTTTCCTAAAGTTCAAATCTGGCTGTCATTCCCCTGCTCAGGGCACTTCAAAGCTTTTTATTGCCCCCATTTAACATATATACTCCCCAGCTCACCACTCAAAACCTTTGCCCCAGACTTCCTTTGTAGGTATATTTCACACTCTCTTCTTTCCTATACTTTATATTCAGGACAAGCCACTCCATTTGTTGTTTCCCTAACCTAGCATTCCTTCTCCCACTCCAATCCTTTGTATAGGTTGTTCCTTAAGCCTGGAATTCACTTCCCTCTCATCCCTGCCTCTTAGAATTGTTTGCTTCCTTCAAAGATCAGCTCAACATTCATAGTTTTTTTTTAGTTTTCAACATTAATTTTTATAAGATTTTGAATTCAATTTTTTTTCTTTCTCCCTACCTTCTCCCTCTGCTCCCTCCCCAAGATGGAAAGCAATCTGCTATAGATTGTACATGTGCAATCATGTTAAGCATATTTCACTTTAGTCATGTTGTGAAAGAAGAAACAGAACAAAAGGAAAAAAACAGTCCCCAAAAAAGTGAAAATAGTATACTTTGATCTGCATTCAGACTCCATAGTTCTTTCTCTGGCTGTGGATAGCATTTTCCATCATGAGTCTTTTGGAATTGTCTTGGATCATTGTATTTCTGAGTAGAACTATCAATATTCATCTCTTAAAGGAACAAATTTTCTGACCTGACTCAGTTTATACTTCTCTCTGCCTCTCCAAATTATCTTGTATTTACCTGTTTATGTATTGTACCCTCCCCTGCCTCTCAGGAAAATACAAACTCCTTGAGGGTAGGAATAATTCAAAAAATTGTTGTCTTTGTATTTTCTTGTGGCTTTCACTTGGCTGGAACTAAATTCATAGCCTTGAATGGCTTTAGCATTTTTGATGGTCTCATGCACCTTTATGCCTGAGAAGCAGTGTTGATTTATCCTCTTTTTCCTTTTCTTTTTAAGGAAGATACCATCAACTTTCCTGGGAGCCTTGGCTTAGCTACTTTTTCTCTGATAATCTTGGCCAACTGGCTCCAGATGCCTTTGATTCTGGTGGAATTCAAACCTCCACGTTGCAATGTCTACTTTGCATGACTAGAAAATGTAACATCTTTCACATTGCCTATCATGGTCTCTTCTCTTTCTAGTGCCTATATTCTAGTAATTCTCTAAGCCATTTTCAGTATTAATGTTTGAGATCAGTAGACCAATAAGTGCCCTATCTTCTATCACTACAGGCCAATTTTAAGGACATAATTTTGCAGATTGCATTTCGTTAACTTTGGGCCCTATCTTCTCTTAAGACATATTTGAACTCCTCTCCCAACACTATGTTTATTTTTGTAGGTAGGGAAGAAGTAATAGCTCTAAGTAATTTTCCTTTTTGACCTATTTTAGAAGGGGACATATAAACTTACAAATTCACATGTTTTTTCCTCCCCAAGCAATGCTCATAATCTTCCAACTCAGTTCTCATATATCTTCTTCATGTCAGTTTTATAGGTGTCCAACAAAAATCCCACCCCTATGTGGTTTTCATTCTCTACTCAGTGTGAAAAGCCCTAAATCCAGTTCCTTCCTGTGCAATAAATTTCCCTTTTTATTTTCACCTTTGTTTCTTACACTAAAATTGCAACCTATTTTTCTTTTCTCAGAGTCTCCCAGGGCCTCCTGCCTCTTGGACTGTGTGTACAGGTTTCTACTTTCACCTATGCTTTAGCCAAATTTGTGTGATTTTAACTAGTCCTTTAAGGCTTGCTTTGAATTTCTGCCAGGAAAGAGGTTAAAGAAGACTGGCTGCTCCACAGGTAAGGTCAGCCATAGTTCCTCCTCCTCAGCCACAGAGATGAAGAGCGAGATGAAAGTGTAGCCAGGGACTAACAGTAACTTGGAGGAGAGCAAAGTGAGATCTCAAATTTGTCTAGGTCGGAATTATTGGAGGACTACTAGTCCACAGGGAACTGTCCAAGGTATTGTTGAACCAGGTCTGGCTCAAGATACAAAGAACTTATGATACAAGGGAGGAGGTAAGATATGTTTTATACTGCTCCAAATTGGAGTCTGAAGGTTGGGCTAGATAACTTCTAAGGTCCCTGCCAACACGGAATATTGGGGGTGGGAGAAATGTGAAGCTAAATAGATACTAGAGACAACAATCCTGAGGCAGAAAAACAGCTCTTTTAAGGTTAAGTAGATCTGATAGTATCATCCTAGGTGGTATGAGGCTTGGCATTAATGAGCAACTCAAATCTCAAAGAGATCCCACTTTCTTTGGGATCTCATTTTCAGGTATTTTCAGTCCCTTATCACAAGTATATTCTAAGTCATGACACTAAATTTCTCTCTTAGCTGCGTGTATGGTGGTGTGGCAAGTGGGTGGGGAAGATGGGAGGGGGACAATTCTAGGCCCTTGAGATATGACCACCTCTATCTTTTCAGGGTCTTCGATCTCTTATTCCTTCCATTGAGAGTCCTCCAAAAGGAGGAAGGGGAATTTGGTACTAGAAAATTTCTTTTCTGACTTCTCTCTACCTCATCATTTGCATTAGTCCATCCTATTTCTGTCCTCCTGTATAGTACATTATTTCTTCTGGCATTTGGACTCCATCTTTCATGAGCCCGATATCATTCTCTGTGGTCTTTTCCTTCATTAAATTCTTTGGATTCCCTTCATATCTTACTACTTTCTCTCTCTGTGGATGTTCTTAAGGCAAGTGTGACTTACCTCCTCTTCCAAGCAAGAATTATATCCTGATGTAACTCTTATTACACCCTAGAAATTTTATTTCTTCCTGCACCATGCAGTGCAAATCCATCTTGTTTATTTTCATAAATATATCCTTTTTCTTTCTCCCAGTTCTTCTAGGATAACAACACCTTTCACTTATATATTACTTTGTGATGTATTTTCATTTAAATTGCCTCAGTTGAGCCTCATGACTCTGTGAGGTAATTCTGATACTTCTCTTTACTGCCTAGTAGCCTCTCTAACAATCGTCAATGCTCCCCTTCCCCAGTTTTTGAGACAGTTGTTACCAGCTTGGTTGTTTCAATTTCCCTTTTGTCCTGAGCCCTTGAAGTTGACCAAGCTGTGCCTGGTTCCCTTTGACGTAGTCATATTCTTTGGAGGTATGTATTTGCTCTTCTTTGGAACAATGGTTATATATAATCCTGTTTTTATAGAGATCACTGGTATGTCCTTGTCCTTCACCTAGGAATTTTTTTTTTGGACTGCACATTAGAACCAAATAAATTTTTGAGCTCCAGTTTTTGGCTATCCATTACACCATTTATAAGTTTCTTCCTCCCCTAAATGGAAAACATTTGGCAGGTAGTTAACCCAATCTTCCCTTGCCCTAGTTAAGTTCCACACATAATCCCCAGTCAAAACCCCCAAACAATCTGCCAACTTTATTGGAACTCTTAATATATCACAACATCTGTTGAACTAAGTCATAAAGATTTCTGTATCCACTGTTTCATTCCAGAGAGAATAAACATAGTCTTTATCTTGGGTCTGTTAAGTTGAATCACCACTGTGTTCTCCCACAAGTCCTGTCCTCTTTTCTCCCAAAACATTTTTCAATCCAATTTCACTGTTGATCTGAAGCTTACATCCAACTCCTTGCTCTCAGAGATTTCAATTACTACAACTATATCTCTTGGATTCAACCCAATTGAATTAATAATCAGCATCCACCACATATAATCACTTGCTAATTTTTCATAAAGAATATCCACATGAGGAATCTCCCCTCAAAGGAGTCATCCTGTTGGTCTTTTCACTACTCGGAAGCTGCTATGGATTAATTTCTCTCCTTTCTTCCCTCTGTCTTCATCTTTTCCTATACACCTTTTGGAAGACAGCATAGGCATATGAATAATATACAATTTATTTCCTTTTCTTCCTTTTTCTGTGGTGTCTCTCTGCTGCAACTCTCCAGGTTCTTCTTTTCTCCCTCTTTCGATGCTCCACCAAGTAGCTGACATTTGCTAGATTTCTGGCCAAAGCCAAGGGGCAAAAGTTTGGTACTTTGATTGTCCGAGGTCCTGGAAGTATATTCTGTTGCTGTTGCTATCATGCTTGAAGTGGTACTTGGTACTCCAAATTCTCTATTTCTTACACCTAAATCATGCTTTTTTTTACTTCTACTTCCTCTACCTTTTGCTTTGACTTTTGGAATTATTGCTTCATCTTCCACCACTTGTTATTCTCCTCCTCACCCATAGGGATGGCCTCATTGCAATCTTCCTAGCATGTACCTCTTACTCATATACAATAAGGATTAAAGAAGACCTAGCAGCTACTATGTTGCAGGACTGTAGGTCTTGGAATATTATATTTCCTAGAGCAAAAGAGCTGGGGTTATGACCAAGGGTAACTTAACCAACAAAGTTAAGTATAATCCTGACGGGAAAAAATGGACATTCAATGAACTGAAGAACATTTAGGTTTTTGTGACAAAAATCCCAGAAATTAAGGAGAAATTCAACATATAAACGCCAAGAGAAATATAAAGTAAACATTAAAGACCAATTATAAGGGTCTCAATAGGGTCAAACTGTTTATTTTGTGTACGTGAAAATATTAGTAGTACTCTTATGATTGTCATTTGGGTAGTTTGAAAGAAAAGCTTTGGCTGAGCTGAGTATGATAGGATGATTCTAAAAATAACAAAACTCTGTAGGGAGAGATTAAAAAGGAGTAATTATTTCATACAAGTAAGGCATGAAAAGAAAAATTGATACAGAAGAAGCTAGTGGGGGAAGGAAGGTAGTACTGTAATTGAGAATGGATCAAAGATAACTATCTATCTATCTATTTATCTATCTAGCTATCCAAAAGTCTTCTAAATTCAGAAAGAAATAAGAGGCAAAAGGATAGGGTGGGGGAAGGATAAGGGAGGGACTTTTAGAGGGGTAGGTAGGTTAAGGAATAGGAGGGCAAGGTAGCAGGTAGAAGTAAAGCAGAGGAGAGGGGAGAGATAGGGTAAATAGAGTGAGAAGGATAGTATGGAAAAAACAGGAAGGAGGAAAATACACAATTGTAGCTTAGATTGTGAATGGGATGAATTTACCCATAAAACAGAAATGATAGCAGATTAAAAATTTTAATTCAACAATATGTAGCTTTCAGGAAACATTATAAAAATGAAAGGTACACACTAAGATAAAATGAAGGGCAAGAGCAGAATAAGTTATATAAAAAAAATCAGAGATAGTAATCATGATCTCAAAGTTTAAGTTGAAACAGATTTAATCAAAAATAAAAAATAGAGAAATGATACTATGTGTCAACAATATTATTCAGTATCTTTTTAGATCATTTAAAATATCTAGACAGTATAAAATACCTAAGTGTATACCTGCCAATAGAGACAAGGGAACTATATGAATGTAAACACAAAACACTTTTTATACAAATAAACTCAGATCTAAGTAGTCGAAGTAATTGTTCATGGGTAGGTAAAGCCAATATGATTTTGAAAATGACAATTTTACCTAATATATTTATTCAGTGTCATCCCAATTAAATTACTAAAAAAAAATTGCTGAGAAAAAATAATAACAAAATTCACTTGGAAGAGCAAAAGGTCAGGAACTTCAAAGAAAGCAGGGAAAAAGATGTGTAAAGGAAGTAGATTCAGCAGTATCAGACCTCAAGCTACATTATAAGGGAGAACATTATTTAAGTATAAAAAGGATAATTTCAATTTTTTCAAATTAAAATTTTCTTGTATAAACCTATATAGCCAAGAATAGAAGGAATGCGGAAAATTGGGGGAAAAAAACTT
>CM053622.1:547228056-547299861 GCA_028646595.1 Phalanger gymnotis
CTCAACTTCAAAACAGAGACCTCTGGCAATCAATCAGCAAGTGTATAATATTAATTACAAGCCAGGTGTCAGACAATTGTGCTGTGTGATAAAGACTCAGTAACAAAAATGAAACAGTGTGTGTCCTCAAGGAGCTTATATTCTTTGAGGAGAAGCAACCTGCACAGGAATAAGCTATAATCATGGCTGGAGGTTGGAGATGTTTAGTTTAGCAGGTAAACTCTCTACTTCCTCCCTCTGGTTCCCACTCTGGAGTAGGTCCACATTCTGTTCTCTTTCCTTCCCTTCAGACTAGTCTTGTTTTTGCCCAAGAGCAACAAGGAAACACCTGATGCCAGCACAGGGCAAATGCCTCTATAGGAAAGGATTCCTATTCCATACTTATCAAGCCTCTTTTTGCCCAACACCTTTGTTTAGTTCTATTGTCCTCAAGGGATTCCATGAATAGTCCAGGTTTATTCGGACTTCTGTTTTCAGGTGTTTTTGAAATATGTCTTCAATAAAATCACTAGGGAGGGGAAGGAAACTCTAGTCGTTTAGAAAAATGAGCTTCCTTCGTATCTTTGTGTAGTGGGCCATACTCTCTACCTCACTGCTCTTGAATAAGTGAAATTCAAACAAACCAACAGAGCCTTGAGTTAATCACAGTTTTTATCTTAACACTGGCTCATAGGGATTAGGCGAACAGCAATAAAAAATGTAAACTTTAGAGAAATAGAGGTAAGTTTTGTAAGAGGGTTTTCACTCTCCCAGGGAGGAGGAAAGGGAATAAAAAGAGGAGAGGGGACTAGGAGAGAGGGGGAGCAACCCCACTGCATTTGCAAATACAGTTATAGTTTCTCTTACATAGGTTCCCAGAGGCAATCCTTACATCAGTAGCAGTGGTGATTTCTTTGAGGTTGTAACTAGTTCTTATAATATCTCTCTCACCCAGTTGGGTCCTGGAGAGAGGAGCTCTATCCAGTCCTGCCTATCTTGCATTGCTCTATTCTTACCTTTTAAAGAGATTTTCAGTTCCTCCCTCCTTTCAGATGAGATGAGAAAGAATTTGATAACAGCCTCACAGTCCCCAGGGCTCACATGGGGTTGCTAGAATCCATCATTTCTGAGTGCATTGGTCCCAGTGACCCACTATGGAAGCAAAAACTAAATATATAGGAAGTAAGTCTCTTGGGACTCTAATTCTCTCATGTGCAAAATGAGGGGGTTGGACTAAATCATACCTAAAGTTACTTCTCAATCTCATCATTAATGTGCCTGTGACAGAACAAAAAAAGTTGAGAAGAGAAAAAGATTAAGACAGAGCTTTCATAAATGAAATCATATTCTTGTCTTGAAAATGGCATCTAAGTTGCACCTTAAGTGTTAATTTCATGCTAATTATATACCAATAAACCTTTAACAAGTAGTATGATCTAGTGAAAAACACACTAGACACAGGGTCAGAAGACCTAGAACCGAGTCTTGTCTCCATCATTTACTGACCGTTGGTCAAGTCATTATTCATCTGGAAAATGGGGGTAAATGATTCTTTGCTTAATCTAATTCTCAGGGTTCTTTTAAAAGAACCAAAGAGAATATTTATATGCACCTCTGGGATGCAGGTGTGGGAAGGGCTGAGGAATATTTTTTTTTAATAGGCAAGGAAGTTGGTTTGTGTGCCCAAGAGTTTCTCTAACCTCTTTACAAAACTTTTATACATTTTGTTTTCCTTTGTCACACGTGATGAAATAGGTATCTCCAGAGGACACCATAGCCAAATGTGCTTGTCACTTGTTGGAAAACTGCTGCCTCAGCCTGAGGATTTACAGTGATGGTTCCCTTTTGGTTGAAGTCACTGGTCTTTGTTACTAGTTTCATTTGATTTCACTTCTAGACTCAACTTGACCTTTAACAGTCAGCAACTTTTGTCCTGGGACAAACAAATCTTCTGGGTCCTGGGTTTGGCCCCTAGGTCTACTCCTCACCTTTAGGTCCAAACTCTTTAACCACAGTCTCTACTGAATTTTAATTCAGCAGCTGTTTACAAAAAGTAGAAGTGGCATGTAGTGGATGAAGTGCTGAATGCCAGGAACACCTGGGTTCAGGTCCCATCTCTGATACTTAATCACCACGTGACCATGAGCAAATCACTTACTTTTCTGAATTTTACTTTCTTAATTTGTAAAGTGAAGAGTTAGACTAGATGCATCCCAGCTCTGTATCTGTAATTCTATGAAATGCCCTGCCTCTTCTCTGTTTTAGACACAACACCACATTCGGCATCCCCTAAGCTCCCTGCCACCCCAGACTCTTTACCCTTTCTGTGAAACTCTTCATTTTTCAAGTTAATCAGTGCTCCCACAAAAATTATTTCAGAGGAGGATTTTTGCCTTTATTTCAATGTTCCTTAATGGTTTTGATATTTTGTTTTTCTTTCCTGGCTATTAACTGTTGACTGCCTAGGAGAATGGAAGCTCTTTGAAAGAGAAAGACTTTTTCATTTTGTTTTTCCTAATACTTGGCTGGTTGAGGTTGCTATTGATTTATTTGATGTCTCTCTGTAATATTAGGCAATGGTAGGAAAAGAGAGTTTCTGATTTCTAAGTAAGAGTGTTTTATATAATTTTAGAGGTAGATGAGTTCTTAGAAATCTAGTCCACTTTTATCATTTTACCTATGCATAAATGAGATGCACTGAAGTGACAGGATATTCTTGGTACACACATACATATATAATGCCTTTTTTATTTAAAGCCGCAGAATATAATAATCATGTAATAAATTATATCCAGTGAACATAATGGCTTGTCTTTTTTCTCTATTACATGCAGCTAGTATTTTTAAAATTACATAATATACTTTTTAGTTTTAGCTCTGTCCTGATTGTTTGTGTGTCCTTAAAGAAGTGACTTTTTCACAGTTTGTTGTTGTTCCATTGTTTCAGTAGTGTCCAACTCTTTGTGACCAGATTAGGAGTTTTGTTTTTTTTCTTTTGCAAAGATACTAGAGTGGTTTGCCATTTCCTTCTTCATCTCATTTTACAGATGAGGAAACTGAGACAAAAAGGATTAAGTGACTTGCCCAGGGTCACATAGCTACTAAGTGTCTGAGGCTGGATTTGAACTCATGGCTTCTTGACTGCAGGACGAGTGCTCTATGCACTGGGCCTCCCAGTTGCCCATTTTCAAAATTAACACCTAATTAGTTGTAGAGTCAGGGTGGACTAGAATGTAGTTGTATTGGCTCTGAGCCAAATCTTTTGTCCTTTGTACAGCAAACTCTTTGATGATATAAGAAGTCAACTTGTGGAGGCCGGAGTAAAAGGAAATACAATCTTAGAACTCAGAGTCGGCTTGAGAAAAGTTCGGACTAAGATGAAAATTTTTAAACACACATACACACATATGTATATATATATATGCATATATTATCTATTTATTTTTAATTTTCAACATTTACTTCCATAAGATTTTGAGTTTTAAATTTTCTCTTCTCCCTCTCCACCCCCCTCCCCAAGAGGCATGCAATCTGACATAGGCTTTACTTAAATATTCATATTAAACATGTTTTCACATTAATCATGATGTAAAGAAGAATAAGAACCAATGGGAGGAACTATGAGAAAGAAGAAACAAAACAGAACAACAAAAGAAAAGGAGAACAAATAGGATGCTTCAATCTACATCCATATTCCGTATTTCTTTCTCTGGATGTGGAAGGCATTTTCCATCATTAGTTTTTTGGAATTGTTTTAGGTCCCTGCATTGTTGAGTAGGGCTAAGTTTGGCAAGTCAGTCATCGCACACTGTGGCTGTTACTGTGTACAATGTTCTCCTGGTTCTACTCATTTCACTCAGCATCCATTCATGTAAATCTTTCCAGGTTTTTCTGAAGTCCTCCTGCTCCTCATTTCTTATACCACAATAGTATTCCATTACATTCATATGCCACAACTTGTTTATTTGGGGGGATGGGCATCCCCCCAATTTCCAATTCTTTGCCCCCATGAAAAGAGCTGCTGTAAATATTTTTGTATATGTGAATCCTTTTCCCTTTTCTTGATCTCTTTGAGATACAAACCAAGTAGTGCTATTGCTGGATCAAAGGGTATGCATAGTTTATATCCCTTTGCGCATAGTTCCAAATTGCTCTCCAGAATGGTTGGATCAGTTCACAAAAATGAATTAGTATTCCAATTTTCCTGCATCTTCTCCAACATTTATCATTTTCCTGTTTTTTCATGTTAGCCGATATGATAGGTAGGATATGGTACCTCAGAGTTGTTTTAATTTGTATTTCTCTAATCAATAGTGATTTAGAGTATTTTTTCATATGACTACAGATAGCTTTAATTTCTTCCTCTGAAAACTGCTTGTTCATATCCTTTGACATATTCTTATGAATTTGACTCATTTCTCTACATATTTTAGAAATGAAGCCTTTATGAGAAACAATGGATGTAAAAATTGTTTTCCAGCTTTCTGCTTCCCTTCTAGTCTTAGTTGCATTGGCCTTGTTTGTGCAAAACCTTTTCAATTTATTGTGCTATATGTGTCTTTTTCCTCTATCATATCCCCCCACCCTGTTTATGCTTTTCTCTCTTCTTTCTCCCTTTCCCTCCTCACCAGAGTTTTGCTTTCAACCATTGCCTCTCTCAGTTGGCTCTTCCTTCTATCAGCCCCCTCCCTTTTCTTCCTCTTTACTCTTACTACTCCTTCCCTCCCTTCTATCCATTCCCCCCTTTTCTTTCACCTTTCCCCTCTTACTTTATATAGGGTAAGTTAGATTTATATGCCTGGTTATATTATTCCCTCTTTGAGCCAAATCTGATGAGCACAAGGTTCAAACAATGCTCATCTCCTTTCCTTGTCTCTCTCTACCATGATAGGTTTTTGTGCCTTTTCATGTGGTATAATTTACCCTTGTCTGCCTAGGATGAAGAAATTTTTAAGCAGGGAAACTCTAAGGAAATTATAATCTGAGCCTGTGGTTTTATAACCAACTCAAAAGCCCCTCATGGTCCAGCTTCAATCTGCCTCTCTTTGTGAAAGGGATTCATTCATTGTATTGGAACCTCCAGAACCTAGTAGAATGTCTAGCACATAGTTGGTACTTTTAAGTGTTTGCTGATTGATTACTAGATTTCATGGTACTTCATGTACTCTATGTTTCAGCTAAATAGATCTACTTACTACTCTTCAAGCTCAACGTTCCATGTCTAGTCTCCATGTCTTTGGCAAGGCTGATCCTCATCCCTGAAATTCACTCTTTTCTCACATTCTTTGAATTCCTAACTTCCTTTGGCACTCAATTTATACACCATCTCCTATAGGAAGCCTGATCTCCTAGTCGTTGGCATTCTCTCCCTACTCAAATTTTCATGCTTATAGTTAAGCTGCTAAGGTCTTATATTACCTTGAAAGAATGTCAGCTCCCTGAGGCAGGGACTAGTTTTCATTTCTCCTAACTCCAATGACCAGAATGCAGTAGGTACTTAATAAATGCTTGTTAGGTCATAGTAAATGGAATTGTAAAGTGAATTCAAATATTCCCACATGCTATATTTTCATTAGCTCACTGGAGATTCACAGACAATATCCATCTTAATTTATATTTCAGACCCTAGTAGACATGCCTGCCATTCCTTTTGGGCCCCACATAACTAAGCTAAGAGTATGTTGGTGTGCTGGGACCAAATGACCTCTAAGGTCCTTTCTGGTTCATGATTTCTGTGATTCTAAAATGGTATATGCCTCTCCCTGCAGCAAATGTAAATCAAGTCCTAGAGCCAAAACAGACTTTTGTCAATTGGAGGAATTTAAAAGCTTGTTTGGGCTGATCTTCTCTCTTGATAGATAAGGAATTTGAAGCCCAGAGAGGTGAAGTCCCTTACATTAGAACACATAACTAGCTAGAAGCAGTAAAGCCAAGAAGCCAGCTTTTTTGGAATTTTTGTTCAGTGTTGAAATTCAAATTCCTATAAAATATAAAAGCCAGGCTGGATACCTACCACCTGACCTAAGTGATGGAGTCAGGGTACAGAGACTCTCCTTTTTAATAAGTCCAGTGGAGGAATGTTTTTTGCTTGACTATGTACATTTATTACAAAAATTTGCTGTTCTTTGTTGGAGGATGAGTGAGTGAAATGGAAAGAAAATAGATTTTGTTAATTGAAAAAAATACATTAGAGGAAAGGCAGGCTTTAATCATTTAGTTTGAGATCCACTGTCTAATTTCTTTTAGGCTCCCCTTCCAGGATCTGGCTAATTTTAATGATACCACGCAGGCTCTACAATGAGGTGTTGAACAAATACTTATTAAGAGGCAGTGTGATATTGTGAGTGGCTAGAGAACTGGCCTAGAAGCCAGGAAGACCTGAGCTGAAGTCCTTCCCACACATAATAACTGTGTGACCTTGGGATATCATTTAACCTCTCAGAGCTCTAGACCTCTCTAAGAATATAAATTGCAAAGAAAATGTCAACTTGCATTGCTAGAAAGGATTCCTCACCTGGGAGTAACCTACGATATAGTAAGGAATTCCTTATCTCTAACAAATTCTCATGCTTTTGGTTGTATTGGATATTTAATTTCCTATTACATCTTAATTTCCAGTTGAATGTAAGTCTCTTAGACAAAAGGCTTCATTTTTATCTTCATAGCCTCAGTGAATAGCACACAGTAGGTGCTTAATAAACAGTAATTGGGCATTTGAGCCATTATATTAAATAAAGATACTAGAAATTTATTAAGTTGCTGATGTTCAAGGAACTGTGTTAGGTACTGTAGTTCAACATGCCCTACTGGCCATCTTCCTTTTTATAACCCACATAGGAAATTCATGTGGAGTTTCTCTGCAAGGTTCCTTTCTTAGGGAGGGAAAATTCTATTACTAAAGGATTGTATTCTGGCTGGGACAGAGTCCTTTCCTTATTCACAGTTGCTAACCTGACATTTAGAATTCAGGCATTGCCTGCTGAAGATTAGCTGTCCCTTTATCCAGGAAGCTATGACAGAGGTCAGATTCCTCTTGCAAGAATGCCCTCAAGCCGTTCACCTCATTACTTGAAGGTCTTACTGCTGGTCATCAAGGAAGATGTAAACTTCCATGTACTTAAAATAACCCGAAAAGGGTTGAGAAGAGAGAGGAATGGAAAGGCTAGGAAAGGAAAAGAAAGGAAAACAGCTCCGAGGTGAAGGTTGAGGAAAAGGAGAGGAACAAGACAGTCGTCCATTCATTTCTTCATTCACTCATTCATCTGTTCATTCAACGATCACATTTAATTACCTAATATGTACTAGGTACCATGCCAAACCATGGGGACACAAAGACATAAAACAGTACCTGTCCTCACATAGCTTACATTCTATTGGCCTTGCTCTTATCAAGTAACAAGTAAGCTCCCTAGAAGCAGGAACTCTTTTCTATTATGTTATTACATCATGAATGTCTAGGCATTTAAATACTTGTTGAAGTGAATTGAGGATGTGATCATTAATTAACTACCTTGCAGAATATTGAGGCCAGGTCAAGGATTTCTTTTCTGCCCTCTTAAGAATCATAGAATGTAGTGGGGTAGAGACTACATGATGTGCATGCTCAACACTTGTGAGCCACTGATGATGGGGTGGTGATGGTGGTTGATGATGATGGTGGTGGTGATGGTGATGGTGGTTGATGATGATGATTATGGTAGTGATGGTGGTTGATGATGGTGATGATGATGTAGATACTATATACCTAGATCTCAGTCTTACCCCTAATGCTTTACTAGCTCTGTGACCTTGAGCAACTTTACCTCTCTGGGCCTCAGTTTCTTTTGTCAAAAGAGAGTATTGGGAGAGATGATCTCCACACTCCTTTCTGGCTGTGGCCTGCTCAGAACATTTATTAAAGGTTGGATCTTGATAAGAAACTGCCTACTATCTGGTGTCTTTGTTAAGAGGGCCTTTTTGGTCATTGCTCCCTGTGTGAAGGTTGTCAAAGTTCACAAATTGTAAAACTGAAAAAGGAGATGAAATATCCCTTCATTCTTCTCCACATTTAACTCTCTCTAGTCAGGCCCGAAGTGTCTTTTATAGTCTCTCTGTCCTTCTCATGGTTTAAACCTGCATCAAACTAGCAAATATTTGGGAAGGATAGATACTTCCCAGGTCATAAAGTCATAGACTGAAGGCTATGAAGGATGTGAGAGACCTAATCCAACTCCTTTTTACAGCTGGGAAGATTTAGACCCAGGAGGTTAAAAGTTGGGCAGACGCAGGTTTTAATCCTACCTCAGAGGTTAGTGACCTAACCTTTCTGGGCTTCAGTTTCTTCATCTGTAAAATGAGAATCATTATACTACCTTTTTTCAAAATACAGTGGTAAGAATACAGTGAGGTAATATGTTTAATGTACTTCGTGAACTTCAAAGTGCTACATAGATGGAAGCTGTCATTATTATAGTTAATTATTTTTCATCTTATTATATGACTTGCCCTGAGTCATACCTAGTGACAGAACCAGAATGTGAACCCACATCTTTTGATTTTAAATTCATTTCTTCTACTGCAGCACTGTGATGCCTCCAAAAAGAGCATGAATGCTATAATCTGTGTTATCTCTCCCTGCCTCAACCTCTGCGATTATAGATTGACTAGGAATAATCCTGCAAGGATTTATTATGTGCCAGAATAAAAACTTTGCAAATGGAATTGTAGGCCTCAGTAACAGGCTGGGGAGGGTGATTGGAGTGGGAGAAGGGATTCCCTCCTTGATGTCTATAAAATCATGCCTTCTTAGAGATGGATGAGCTATCTCTACAGAGCTGTGGTGCTGACCTCATTGCTGTATGCCTGTGAAACCTGGACAGTCTACCAGCACCATGCCAGGAAACTGAATTGCTTCCATTTGAATTGTCTTAGGAAGATTCTGAAGATCACCTGGTAAGATGAGGCACCAGACACTGAGGTCCTTACTCAAACTAAACTGCCAAATATTCAAACACTGCTTCAGAAAGCACAACTCCGATGGGCTGAACACGTTATTCGAATGCAAAACATACACTTACCGAAAAGACTATTTTATGGAGAACTCACACAGGGCAAGAGTTCACATGGTGGTCAGAAGAAGCGATACAAGGACACTCTTGAGGTCTCTCTCAAGAGCTTTGGAACTGATTGTGTGACATGGGAGACATTGGCATAGGACCACTCATCATGGCATGCCCACATCAGAGAAGGTGCTGTGCTCTATAAGCAAAGCAGAATTGAAACAGCTCAAAGGAAACACAAGATGCACAAGGTTGGAATATCCACCCAAATGTTCACACAGACTATTTGCGCCCGACCTGTGGTAGAGTATTCTGAGTTCATATTGGCCTGATCAGCCACAGTTGGACATATTGAATCTTGACTCAAGCATAGTGATGTCATTTTGGTCCTCTTCAAGAATGAAGGACAACAACCAACCAAAAACATACCATAAAAGCTAGTGACTATGGCAATCTCCATACCAACAAGGTTGATGAGGGGCAATATGCAAACTGCCCAGGTGGTTTAGAATCATTCAGATCTATTTTACACAAAGATGTGGTGGGGGGAAGAATGGGGGACACTTGGTGAGCTTTGCCTGGGTCATACAGATACAAGAATTTAAATCCTTGCAATGGAGCTAACTGGCATTTCTTCTTTTGTGGTACTTATAAGACATGTGCCTAATACATAGTAGGCATTCAATAAATTAGTTGAATTGGATAGAATATATGTTGGATTTAATAGAAAGTCTTTGAAAGAGGTGTGTACCTAAGGGAGGTGAGGAAGCTTCCAAAAGGATTAGAGTTGAGGTCTAATAGTGACATAGACAATCCCTTCTGTCCATTTCAAACAAAGTGAATAAAACAGGACCATTATAAAACTATGCCTCTCTCTGGAAGTGGCAGTAAATGGGTCAGAGATGATGTTATCGGTGCTGGCTCTCAGCTATTCCACTAAGAATGATCTTGGCACTTTGGTGTGCTCTTTCAGTCAGTACCAAACTTACATAGTAATTTCCAGATTTTAGATTGTAATGATAGTCAGGTCCATGGTCGCAACATCCTAATTCCCGATCAGTCTGTAAGACAAGTCTGCATTTCTCTATTATCTGTACTTTTTTGTATCCTATGAACTGCCAAGTGTTACCACAATGAGAGACAGAACAGTAGTGCTTTGGGAGAAGGAAGGAAGCAGCCACTAGGAGTAGCCCTTACCAGAGCATCAGCTATTCTATTCTAGGACTGTCCATAAAGAGTAGATAAAGGCAGGGCGAATGGAGGCCTTTGGTCATATGTTCCTAAGTTGAATTTTTTTTAATGTGGCTGCCAAGATGGTGGTATTCACAGCAGGGAGGAGAAGGAAGCTGCACTAAAGATAACCATAGCAGAGTAAGATGGCATCAAGGACTCCAATTCCTTAAGTGGTGTTCCTGGCATGTATCTGTTTTCCTAAGTCATGTCTTTCCTGAGAAAGTCTTGTGACTTGGGCTGTGCTTCAAGTTACCTAGGTCTTAGGTGCAGAAAATATCGAACTGTTAGCCATTGATGAATTTATGCCATTCGTTCATCAATAGCCTTATTCTTTGTAACACTTGAATCCTTTATTCTCATCAGCTTCCATGGATTTAATTACCCTCTTAATGCTGATGATGCTGAAATTTACCTTCCCTGCCTAAAACTGTCTGCTGACCTCCAATCTAGCATCACCAAATGCCTTTCATACAGCTCAAACTGGTTGTCCAGTAGACATCTTCAGCTCAATATATTCAAAACAGAATTCATTATCTTTCCCTTTAAACCCTACCTTTCCTACCTTCATTGTTATTGTAAAGGGCAACACCATCCTCTCAGTCTCTCAGGCACAAAACCCAGGTGTTATCTTTGACTCCCCACTATCTCTCACTCCTAATATCCAATCGATTGCCAAGGCAATAGATTTTACCTTTGCAGCATCTCTCAGATAGGCTCCCTTCTCTCCCCTGACACTACTAACACCATTCAGGTGCAAACCCTCATCACATCACACCTGGACTACTACAATAGCCTGCTAGTAACAGACACATACATGTGTCTGCCTATCTAGAAATACACATACATATTATACATGTACACATATATACATATCAGAGAACCAGATAGTCAAAAATAAGGTACTAAATGGAATTTTATTATTGTATTGTATTATTAATTATATTATTAGCAATAAGGAAAATGTAAATTTGAAAAAGGGAGAGTGTGGGCTGCACTTTGTAGGGAGGTTTCATGAACTGTCAGCAAGGAGCTTAAGGTCATTTCTAGGGCCTCTTCTAATTCTGAAGAATCTGTGATTCTGTATGATAAGTTTAATCAGCTTAGTTTTCTTCGTCGTTAGCAATCCTAATGAAAAAGTATGTCACTCCTCTGCTTAAGAACTTTCAATGGCTTCCTATTACCACTGTAATAAAATACAGACTCTTTAGTTTTGAACCCTTCATAATCTGGCTCCAACCTACTATTTCCTATTCTTATTTCACTTATTCCCCTTAAACAACCATAGTAGCAGCAGCAACAACTACAACCATGAACCAACCAAAGTGGAATAATAATCATTCTCTAAACATGGCATTCTATCTCCCGCCCTGAGTCAAGTAATTTCCTTTCTCTGAGCCTCAGTTTTCTAAGCTACAAAATGAAAAGATTGGCCTAGATCTCTCTAAGGTCCTTTTTTTCTCTGAAGCCACAGTCCTATGATCTGTTCTGTTTGTCAACAGATGAACAAAGCCATGATAGAAAGGATAAACTTAACCCCTGTATAGAAATATACCGTGGCCATACCTAGAATACTATGTGTCTTTCTGATGATACAAGAGACATATGATAGTGTTAGAAAGGGTCTTCACCAGGGCTCTTAAAATGATAAAGGTGATGGAGGAGTTTTTATATAAAAGCAAACTTAAAAGATCTGAACTCTTTAGTCTAGAAAAATGAAGAATAAGAAGGGACGTGATCAGAGCCTACAAGATGTAGGAGGAGAATGTTCATGCCAAGGGCCTTCTTTTTTTTTTCCTTTTAAGAGTAGATATTCTTCACTCTCCCATTCCCATATTCCATATGTATTTATGAAATTCTAATTTTATGAAATTTATCAAAACCTAATTTTTGCATGAAGTAAAAAATCCCCCTTCACATTTTAATTTTGCAAAAAAAAAATCCTTGATTGTGGTATCAGTGCCAATAACCATCAAAATGGTCAAAACCTGTATATTAGGAAAAGGAAGAGGAAAATGATCTACAAAAATGATCTGCAAAGAGGATGATCTACAAAGTAATCAGCTCAAAAAATCATAGGAAATTAGACTTCTAGCAGTGTGAATTCACCAGGTCTGAGGAGTTGGAAATGCCCTAGGGCTCCGGGACGCAGGTGCCTGACATGAAGGACACAATGTTCCTAGCCAACATAGCCTCCATGGTGGAGCTGTTTGTGACTGCTGAGAGATCTGGAGAGGCCAAAGGTGTAGTTTCAAGGCAAGGGGAAAACAGGTATAGCTTGGAGAGCAGAATAGGTGGTAGAGCTGAAATCACAGTCTTATTAGTGACTCCCCTGTTGGAAGCATGTCAGCTAGGTGGCCCAGTGGATAGAGTGCTGGGTCTGGAGTCAGGAAGACTCATCTTCCTCAGTTCAAATCCAGCCTCAGACATTTACTGGCTATGCGACCCTGAGCAAGTCATTTAATCCCGTTTGCCTCAGTTTCCTCATCTGTTAAAGGAGCTGGAGAAGGAAATGGCAAACCACTCCAGGATCTCTGCCAAGAAAACCCCACATGCTGTAATGAAGAATCAGACACAAGTGAAACAACTACCGACTTTACATTTAGTCGGTATTCTTTTCATCGTACTGCAATAATAAATTGTATCTGTGCCCTAATTGTTATCATTTTTATTATCTCTTTGATATTTTAAGAATCTCTAATTACAATTTGCCTTCACTATGCATGCATACGGTCCCCTCACAAGGTAAAGGGCTGCTAGGTGGCGCCATAGTGCAAAGAGTGCTGTACCTGGAGTGAGGGAGACTCATCTTTCTGACTTCAAATATGGTCTCAGATGCTTACTGGCTGTGTGACCCTGAGCAAGTCATTTAACCCTATTTGCCTCAGTTTCCTCATCTGTTAAAGGAGCTGGAGAAGGAAATGGTAAACCACTCCAGTACCTCTGCCAAGAGAACCCCAAATGGGGTCACAAAGAGTCAGACATGACTGAAAACAGCCAAATCACAAAAGCAACAAAGTTTAAACCCGTGCATCTCAACATTAGAGCTCCACGGATACTATGATATGATCAACTCTTTCTCTCTGCTTCCTCACTGAACTTATTTCAGAGCAGGAATTCCTTATGACTTCCCAGCTGGTGATCTGACCTAGGATACTTTGTACTGGGCAATTCTTTTCCTACACCTCTGGGGGATGAATATGGAGGGTACATTTATGTTTTCCCCTTGGTGTTATTCTACTCAGGTTTAGAATAAGGGATTCTTGTCATATTTCCAACAGAGGGAAGTCTCCAGCTAAGACCACTGATAGTTTTATTTATCTACTTAGAGATGGAAAGAACCATGAGCATCTGGCCTGAACTGGAAGCTGGCTAGGGGTCATGGCTTTTGAGGCAAATAAGCCATAGATTCTTATGAGACAGTGTAACCATGACATTCCCCATGTCTCTCCTCTCAAAGGGCAACACTCAGGGAAGGAAGCATTATCTTCTTAAGTTTTGACACCACTGCAAATTTCTCTCCTGGTTTTATAGAAGTAGGCGTGGATGAGGGAAATTATAATTTGGGAAAAGTTTCTGAGAGGAAGAAGTTTAAATCACAAAGAGAAGGTACATATGGAATAGCATGTAGGGCACAGGAGTCAAGAATAGGGATCCTAAGTCTGGAAGGGATCCTCTAGAAGTCAAGTAGCCAACCCCAGTGTCCACAGGCAGGATAGAGTCTCAATTTTCTGGCCACATGAACACCTTTTCTATTGTTAAGTTTCTCCAAGGAAGCAAATTCTATCAACTATTCTGATAATCCATTCTGATGTCTACTGTTAAAATATGCCAGAAATCCTATAGGGTTTTCCTCTTGTCTACTAAGAGATACACTATAATGGAAATCAATACCTGACATTCTGTGCATTTCATGATTAGCACGGGTCTGCCGCTCTTCTCTTTCCTGTTTGCATGCAGTCTGATAAGTTTCCTCATTTTCTCATCACGAGCTGCAGGTACTGAGAATACTCCTAGAATAAATAGGTTTATCAGTTTATCTAATGAATTTATCTAATTTATTATGGCATTTTTATTTTTCCAGTCTATCAAGCTAGCTGCATATAGCACCCACCCATGGCTGTGGCCACTTTGAACTTCCTGCTCTCAATAAGACATAGGCTTGATTTGAGTAGAGGTATCCTGCTGGACACGGATGGCATCGTGCCTCACCAGCATCCCTGCAGAACGCAAAGAAAGGCAGCTGTCACCTTCATCACCATTGTCATCCTCAACATTGTCGCCATCAGCACTATCATCATCTTAATTTCATTCTTTTTGATCATGCGTAGTATGTTGATTGCAATGTACAGAAGACACATATATTGTGAGAAAGCATGGTATACAAAGAGATCATTTGCAGTGGGATTTTTGTGCATACTTTTTGGTTGACTGATTTCCTTCTGTGTTTCTCTTGCCTGAGAAGAAACAAAGTACTCAACTGGTGGTAGTCTAGGAGTCAGAGATAGCACTTCCATCAGTAAAGGGTTACTGGGAGAGTTGTAGTTTTGGCATTAGTTGTAAAAGAAGGGCAAAGGGTAGTTTGGTGAGAGTGAAGTGGGAGGAAATTTTATTTTAACTTAATTCAATTAGATACACATCTATTCAGAATAAGACATTGCTGAGTCCTGGAGATAGAGAGATGAAATAAAACACAGTCTCCACTTTCAAGGAACTTGCAGTATAATAACAGATATGATTCATACATCACATATATTCATTCATACACACATATATAGATTATGATTTTTTAAAACCGGAAAATGATAAACACAAAGGAAAAATCAAAACAAGTATGGTAATAAATATGAGGAAAGATATTCCTGCACCATCTTTAGGGTGGTAAGAGGGGAGGAGAGAAGAAAAAAAAGTGGAAAAAAAGAAAGTTACATGATAATTTCATCATATATTTAAAAGGAATAGCAAGTTGTACGTAATAGATTTGCAATTTTAAGTGAAATCATCTTTTTAAAAATTCTATGCTATGAGAATGTGTTATTTCATAAATTAAAAATAAAAGTAAATATAAGGGAGAAGAAATCACGTACAGGTTGGGGTGGGGAGAGGAGGATCAGGATAAGATTCCTGAAGGATGCTGGCCATAAACAAAGCTTTGACAGAAGAAAAAAAAGATTTCAATAGGTAAAGATGGTAGGATTAGAGGAGGATGAAGAATGTCTACTCCAAGCAAAGGGGATAAAATGGGTAAAGTCAAAGATGTAAGAGAGGATAGGACAAGAATGGAGGGTGGTGAGCAGTCCATAAAAAAGAATGTTGTGAAATTAAATTGGAAAGGTAGGTTGGAGCTAGATTACTGAATTTATTTGTATACATACACTCTACTAAGTGCTGAGGATAAAAAGACAAAGTGAAAGTCCCTGTCCTCAAGGAACTTACGTCTAATATGCAAATAGGTAAACATATACATAATTTACACAAAATAAATACCAAGTAGTTTTCAACTTCTTTAGTAGAGGATGGTCAATCACTGAAATTTTTCAGTAAGGGACTGGCATGATCAGAGCATTGTATCCAGAAAGGTATGCAAGCAGCCATGTAAAGGCTTGTTTAGAGAGGGCAGAGCCCAGAGGAAAGAGTACAAGGTATGAGGTTATTGTAATAATCCAGGCTAGAGGTGATGAGGATCTGAATTAGAGTAAGAGCAATCAAAATGGAAAGGAAGAGAAAACACAAAAGAGAATCAACAGAATTTGTTAAACAATATGATGTGGGGGATTAGAGAAGGAGGAAGAGTCACAGATTGATTCCAAGATTTTAGGTCTGGGTAATCTGGAAGACAGTTAAGCAGAGAGGTAGCTGGGGAATGGGAGATTGGGAGGTGATGATGAACTCAGCTTTGCATATTTTGAATTGGATGTTCTGGGGACATCTAGTTGAAGATACTTGTTTTGCATTTGGAAACATGAGGATTAAGCTCTGGAGAGATGTTGATACTGGGAGTATTGATTTCGGAATCCTTTGTATAGAGGTAGGGGGTGTAGTGCAGTTATCTCTAACCAAAACTGATGGTACCTCAGAAATTGGCAAATGCTATAAATCAGGCTTTGATTTATTGTTGTCAGTTGTCTAGACTTCAGAAAGTGACGGAACAGGTATCAATAATATAGTTTAAATTTAAAAGTGTATCTTGAGTGTATTTCCTACTACTACCACCCCCAGTTGGTCATAGCAGTGATATTTGAAACTTTGAGAGTAGATGGGATCACCAAGGGAGACAGCATAGAATAGAAGGCCACAGATAGACCCTTGGGTGGTACCCATCTTTCAGATGCAGGAGGAGAATGAGGAACCAGCACAAGAGACAAAACATGCAAAATCATAGAAGGAAAAGGAAGATACAGTGTCAGGTGGAAGATGATCAACAGTGCCTAAAGTTATGAGACCATCAAGGAAGATAAGGACTGAAAATAAACTGATGGATTTGGCAATAAAATGGCCTTTAAAAAAGAGAGTTTCAGGAGTCATCTAGGTGGTGCAGTGGATAGAGCACTGACCCTGGAGTCAGGAGGACCTGAGTTCAAATCCAGCCTCAGAGACTTACTGTGTGACCCTGGGCAAGTCACTTAACTCTGTTTGTGTGTGTGTGTGTGTGTGTGTGTGTGTGTGTGTGTGTGTGAGAGAGAGAGAGAGAGAGAGAGTGTGTGTGTTTCAGTAGACTGTTGGGAATGGGAATGGAGGTTGGTAAAATTCATGTGAAGGTATAAAGATAATCTCCGTGAAGTAGGCTAGATACATTTTCATAATGCCAAGCATAAGAGCTGGCTAGCATTGGAATTTCAAATAACCTATTCCACCTTGAAAAAATGTGATTTCACTTTGAAAAAGCTACCCTGGGACCAAGGTTCTATTCCTGGCTCTGGAACTAACTTGCTCTCCAGCTTTGGGGCAGTCTCTTTACTCTCTGGGGTTCAGTTTTCCTCTCTGTGAAATGAGGGGGTTAGAAGAAATAATCACTAAGAATTCTTATAGCTCTAATATGCTCTATATGTGATCTAATGAGATGTTATAAGGTGCTTTTCGAATCTTAAAGTGTCATCTACATAAGAGCTATTTTTTAAAAATTACTTATTTTTTATTTTGAGGGATTTTAAATAGGAATGGTCCTATTTTTCATCATCATCATCATCTTTCAGTGGAGCCCAGGGTAATGAGCAGTTTGTTTTCTAAAACTTTTTTGTACTTTTCCTAGATTCGTTCTCCTGATCTTCCTATCCCAAGCTCACTATCTCTTTCTCCCTTCTTCGTTGCTGTTGTTCAGTCACGTCCAAGTCTTTGTGACCCCATTTTGGGGTTTTCTTATCAAAGACGCTGAAGTGGTTTGCCATTTCCTTCTCTAGTTCATTTTACAAATGAGAAAACTGAGGAAAACAGGTTTAAGTGACTTGTCCAGGGTCACACAGCTAGTAAGTGTCTGAGGCCAAATTTGAACTCAGGAAGAAGAGTCTTCCTGACTCCAGGCCCAATGCTCTATCCACTGTGCTACCTAGTTGTCCTCTATCTCTTTCTCCCTTCTACAACTGTCAAGTCCTGTTTTCCACTTCTAATTTTTTACTTATCTATCACATAACATATTGATATGAATTTAAATGGCCTACAAATATAGTGTATATGCTTAAAATGAAATATATTTGAACAGAAAAAATATACATAGCTATATGTACACCCTTGGAAATACTGATTATAGTTTCTGCTAAAGTCTTATTGAAGACAGACATAAGGAAAAATATGGCCACTGTTTGGACCAATATAGTACATGGTTACCCATAATCACCTCTTCCCTTGCTGCCATCTTGTTCCTAATCTCAGGCATTCCTTCTGCCTCCTCTTCCATTCCTTCTGCCTCCTCTTCCTATCTTAACTCTATTCCCCTCCGCAGATCCACTTCTGCTATCATTTGGGTTCCTGTGTGTTAGCATGACCTTCTTCAAGCACTAAAGTCCTTCATTATGGTATGGAGGGTAGCCCTGTCCTAGGTTTAGACCAGGGAAAAATCATAGCTATGAGAGAAAGCTGGATTTTGGCAGGGGCTTGGGACAAGGGAGAATAGTAGAGGAGCCGTGGTTGGGGACAGACTCGGGAAGGGGCAGGTGGAGGCAAAAAGGAAAGGAAAGCCAATTTGAACAGGAAGAGGATAGGAGGGAAAAGACAAACAAGGAAAGGAGAAATGTCTGGTGTAGAGATAGAAAAAACAAACAAATAAAACACAAATAAATAAACCGTACCCTGTGGGGAAAGAGAGGGAAGAAGGAAGAGAAGTGGAGAGCACAGAGGTGAAAAACTATGGGTCTAGTCATTCTTTAGACATTAGCAGACCAGGCCACCACCTGCGTCATACAATTTTAAGGCATCAGGCTTGCCCTAGAAAATACATTCCTCCTTCCTGTCCCCTCTGCTCAAGATCTGCTATCTGAAATTGGAGTTATAAAGCTTAAACTCTTTTACATCAAGATTTAAGACTCTGCCTTCTTAAAGTGTTACCCCTCAGGGGTATTTATGTTTTAATTGGACCAGTAATTAAAATATTGAATTAATCAACTCTGGTTAGATCCTGGAAAAAGATGAGGGAAGGAGGGGTGGGGGAAGTTCTTGAGGTCTGTCGACTGCTGAGGCAGTAGGGGAGGAAAAAGGGTAAAGAAAGAACCAGGAGATTCAGGCACCAAAGGCAGGAGTCCCCTTTCTGCCTAACTGTGGCCCTGGCATAAGAGAGGAAAGATAGAGAAAAGATACTCTGAGATAAAGAGTAGAGGCACAATTCTCAAAAAGACCTGAAATCCCTGGAGTTTCCATTTCTCCTATAAAGGTTGAAATCTGGCCACCTTACTCCCGCTTATCCAGCTGACTTCCTGTTCCCAGGCTGGCTCAAGAAGCCAACAGTGGGGCCCAGTTCCATATGCTCCACTTATATAATACCTGCAGCATGAGGGGCAGGCAGCAGTAAGGCTCTGGACCCCTGTCATATGCTCAAAACCCAGCTAGAATTTCCATCCCAGAGATGGCAATTTGCCATTTTGAGGCAGCCCCGACAGCCTCTCCCTGATGGAATGACTCACTGTGTCATGATGCCCACCCAGAAGAGTGCTATGCGGCCAGGCATGCAGCCGCACAGACAGATGGAATGCCACTAATAGGTACATCCATGAGGTGGAACACACCCAAAAGAGAGGGAGAAGGAATGTGATAAAATTATAGAAAGGAAAGAGGACAAAAGGTAGATTCCACAATTTTCAGGAAAAGAATCCAGAGAATAAATACTGAGTTTCAGAGTGATTTTATGGAAGGAGGGCATGGAGAGATAAGAGCAAAGGGTGTTCTGGAGAGCAAGTTCAGGTGACTAGATGATTAGAAACATTGAAAGAGTGGCCAAATATGCACTTTCTATTAGTTTAACTTCCCCAGTTATTCTCGGCATTACCAAGTAATCCAATTGGCCAATTAGCTACAGTCAGTGGAAGAAAAGCAGTTATCTGGAGTCCCTCCCTTCTTCTTTCCAGGACTGAAAAATATTCTGTTTCATATCCTGAGGTCCCTGAGATAGGTCTCATGCGAACCAGAGGGGCAGCTCCTTCCTATATCCCAGCACAGATCCAAAGCCCAAATCTACTCTGATGGGATGAGTGACCAGAGAGTCTATGGGGATGGGTTTGAAAGAGAGAAGCAGCCTCTCTGCAACACCCACAAGAACCCCAGAAGAGGAAGAAAAGGTAGAGAAGTATAGAAAAGAATTCCCCTGTTTGACTCTCCCCTTCATCCTTACCATGAGGAAATTCTTGGTTCCTCTAGAAATCCTGGAGGATGCCATCTGCTCTCCTAGCTAGTTCAATCAAACTCATGACTGAGTGCCAAAAAAAAAGGACTAAGAAGTTGGTGGACAATACTTCTAGGTTCTTGGTGCTTTTGGACCACAAAGGAATCTAAGTCTGCCACTGATTCTTACAAATAGTTTTGGTCTTGAGAGCCCTCCTCTTTCTTCCTCTGCAGACGTATTATTCAATGGATTATTATCAGCCAGATTTCAGACTCCTGGTGGAAAGAAACCATGTTGTATGTATGCTCTGTGATGGATTAAGATTGGATATGGACCCCAAAGAGGCAATAATCAGGCAGGGCTTCTGCTTCTCTACTGAACTATCCTGGGGATACAAAAAAAGAAAGTCCCTGCCCTCAAGGAGTTACAGTCTAATGAGGGAAGACAAGACACAAAAAGAAGATGAAAATGGAGGGGGGAGGGGCATGATGGAGAAATCAGTCAGAGAAGTGCCAAAGCAGTGAAGCCTGATAAGAAAGGAGATGTCTCAGCTGAGCTATCTCCTTAAATGAAGAGTTGGAGTTCATGGCCTCACCCTCGGATCAGAGGAGCAGAAGATAATGATCAACCAGGTACAGCTTTCTCACCAATTCCGAGTAGTTTTTATTTTGTTTGTTTTGTCACCAAATCTGTATAGCGTAAGCACTGTAAACATGGAGAAAAGAAATATGCATGTCAGGACCTGTTCTATAATTTATAATCTTAGAGAGTTTGCCTAGGATATTGAGAGACTAAATATAGGTTAAGCTTAGGGTCACACAAGCCAGTATGTGTCAGAGGTGGGACTTGAACCCACCTTACTCCAAGGCCAGTTCTCTAACCACTATCCCAGCAGTTCTGAAACTTTTTGGCCTATATGAGTTACATCTATTAATATTTACTGCATTTGAAATGAAAACACCTTAATGTTATGAAAATAGTTTGGACTTGGTGGAGCCCCTGAAAAGGTCTTGGGGTCCCCCCTAGGGGCCAGTGAACTATACTGTTCTGTGGCTTTTCACAGGAGAGTTTACCCAAAATATTTCCATGTGGTTCAGGAGAATGTGGAGTTCCTGATTGCCCTCTCTACCACTCACCTTGTAGAGCCATTCATGTCCATGCCATCCTCCCAACCCTGCAACCCTGGTTCTGAATTAGTCATCCCTCCTCCTGGATGGTTAGGATCCACTCCTGGAGAGTGGAACCAGGCCACAAGAGCTGAGGAGGGTGCTGCCCTTTCAGGTTACTTTCTCCAGCCTTGGAAGCATTAGGAAGATTAGGACTCAGGCTAATTACTTTGCTTTAGCTGTATTCATTCTGATAATCTTGAGAGGATCCCTGACCCCTAGGAACTACAATGCACCAAGTTTCTCTGGTATTGCCTCCAGTGACTAGAAAAAATTCTAAGACGGTTAAATAGTCATTTTAGGCACACATGTATCCTTCCTCAGAGGTTTATAGTAATCAGTTTGGGCAGTGAGATTGTGATGAAATGAATGCCAATCACTAAGGTGATAACCTCTTTAACCTTTATTCCAATGGAGAAATTGTGGTCGCACATCTCTAAGCTTATCAGAACTGTATTCTTCAAGTGTGAGAAGTGATTTTCTTGCTTCAACAAACACTCTGGCCCTGCATTAAAGCAGTTAGTTTATCTCGTACTGCAACACAGCCCTTGGAGTTAGAAGAGTTTTCCTGGCTTTCTAACAACAGCAAAAATCCCTCTTCACACCTCCCTTAGCCCATTAATTCATTTAAAATCAGGTGAAGAATGGGTATTTGACAGCCAGAGACTCTGGCCTCCGGGCGATCTCAGGTCCCATTCGCATTACCTTTCAGCTCAGCCAGATTGTTATTCCAAAGTTTTCATTACCGAAATTACAAAATCAGGGTTCTGTAGTTTGTGCATGTATACATGTGTAGTTTTTATGTTCTCACTCAATGCATACTATATTGCAGAGACTGAACAGGATGGAGCCTGCCTTCTTTGGTATCAACCTCTTCCCTTTCCACTGTCACCATTCTATGTTAGAGCCCTTATGACCCCTCTGCAGTAGCTTCCTTCCTGCCCTGGCCAAAAAAAAAAATTCTGAAAGTGACTATGAAAAATACATGAGACTCTTCCAATTTGTAGTCACAATTCAGTTTCAAATGTTTGTGCTTTTTTTTTCCTTCTCAGCTTTCACTGAGTCCTATGGGTTCTATAAGACAATTTGCAAAGCTGAACAAGTATGGGCTTTTTCTCGTTTTCTCTTTCCTTTTCTCCTTCCTTCCTTCCTTCCTTCCTTCCTTCCTTCCTTCCTTCCTTCCTTCCATCCTTCCTTCCTAACTTCTCTACTTTCTTTCTTATAGCAATATAGAGAAGTATGTGGTGTGTTGGTGTAAGACAGCATTCATGGTAATCATGAAGCTTTAAAAGTAATCAAGGTCCACTTGAAGATCCCATTGTTGAAAAAAAAAACTATCCCTACATGTTCTAGAACTGAGAGATCCATTAATTCATTCATGGCTTAATAAATCCCTCTTTTTAAATTCAGATATCAATTGCAAAGGGTCAATCTTATTCACATAGAGTGAATTACTTAAATTAGAGAATCGAATTGATTGATACTCAAGGAACCTTAGAATTTGGAATTTTGATTAGGCAGAAAGAGAGTGGGGAGGAGCTTTCTCCCAGGCAAATGGTAATTTTGAAACATAAGAGGAAGAGGAAGTTGAGGAAGAGGAGAAGAAAGGAGAAGACTGAACACACACTTAATATGAATTCCTTGCATTTATCCCAAGAATAAAGGGGATGGTGCACATTTAGAAGATATCAAATTGGTTTCCTATCTGACCCAATATTTGAGGCTTGAATGTATGCTGGACTTCCCCAGTAGTGAGAAGACTTGTCAATAGTTATAGAGGGTGATTTTTTTTTCCAATTGGTTTAGTGAAGCTAGGAGAAGTAGGTACTCCTAGAGTAACAGATTCCAGAATGAGGAGGGCTTCTGAGAAAGGCTGGGTCCAAGACCCTCACAAGGAGATGATGACTCCTTTCTTGGTTGGTAACTACACTCCAGTATAATATAATAGTTCGATCCAATAAACACTTATCGAGTGCCTATGATGTGCCAAGTACTATGCAAAGCACCGAGGATACAATTAATAAAAAGAAAGTCACTGCTTTCAATGAACGTAGCATCTAAAGGGAGGAGACAATACACAAAAGGTGGAAGGAAAGTGAGGGGGGAGGGTGACATTAGGAGGTAATCAGTACAGGGGCATCTTATTCTGTGGAACTGACAGCAGGGAGGGCAACAGATGCAACATGGAGTGATCTGAGATTCCACTTTCTGCCCTCAATAATGGAGGACATTGCAAGGAGATGGATACTGAACCCTCCTGTCCTCCACAAGGAGGAGGGAGGAGACTAAGGGAGACAGAGTTAGTCAAGGCTTGAGTTAGCAGGCAAGGCATTGAACCAGGCAGGGCAGCAGATGCAGAGACAGCCTTTAAAAGTCTTTGCCACAATTCCAGTAGCAGACAAGATGCTGGGCTGATGCTTACTTTAACCTGTTCCCACAGTTATGATTTCTTTTGTTAGGTCTCTGTATTTCGATGGCTTTTCATTCCATGCAGTTTGGAAGCTATGAGTATTCATTATAGTGACATCTATTACAAATATTGTTCTTATTTTTATGGGCTAGTATTAAATCCAGGCAATTGTAAGCAATGGTTTTATGTCCCATTTCAATGCTTCAGTTTCAGTACTGTTTATTTGGTGATTGGTCATCTGATAGTTTGTGAAAGATAGTGAGCTTCTGAAATTAATTCTTATCCCTTGACCTAGGAATTTGGCATTCAGTACATGCTAAATTTTTGCATCTTGCAGTAATAATTGTTGCATCATTTCTACTATTTTCTTGAAAAATCTACATCAATTAGGAAGTCCCTTAAGAATGACTTTTCTGTATTTTCTGGTGGCAATGACCATATCTTATATGTCTATCTTTTTATAATTATTATTGACACTCCTACTGTTGTTGTTTCTGTTAGGTTCTCTAGGCACTTCTACTCATAGATGATGATTGTAACTGTGTTTGGAATTATGGTGTGCCTTTCTTCCTCCTCTTCTTATATTCTTTCTATCTCTAAGGTTGTTTGGTTGAATTATGTGAAATCTAGTGAACATATACATTCATGTGGCCCTATACGTGTGTACCTAAATGTAGTTGTGTGTATATACACATATGCTCACCCTGAAGGGTGAAGATTAGAAAAACTGGGGTATCCTCACAAACTTGAGCAGTTAGAGAGTAGTCATAAAACTTGGGACCCATCAGCCACATGGTAAAATATTCTGTTGACCCAAGCTCACTATTATGACCCTTTGATCTCCTCCATGTTTAAGAGACTTGTAATTTTCAACTAATGTAGCTATCCAGTGGGCATCACCAAGGAGCCTGTTCTGGAAGGCCTCTGTGTCATGGGGGCTGCTGAGGGTATGCGTCTCTGCTGGCAATATAGACTGGGGTGACATGTTCTTTGGATTCTGTTGTCCGATGCTTGTCTATTCCTCCCTTAGTCCAGGTGCTGTGGTTGTGAGATTGTAAAGATGTCATGAAAGGTTGGTTGGTTTTGTTTCCTTTTAAACATAGTTCAATCTGCTTAGGGGTACAAAGAAAGGCTTCAGGAAAATTTGCATCAGCTGGTTTTCCTTTTTTTTTTTTTACCATGGACGCAAATTTCCTTTCATTGTATCGCCATTTTCAACACCTCACTTCTTACTTCAAACATCCTTACCCAGACCCTATCCTTATCTCCTATTTACTATCTCTTTCTTGACTCCCTGGGAACATTTTCCTCCCCAAAGAAGGTTTCTCACTGAATAGGGCCATCTCTAGATATTATTAACACTTTCTATAGGCCATTGCCTCAGTTCACCCTCCCCCCCCACCCCGGGGAGTGCTGCAGGATTGAAATGATGATGGTGAACCATATTTTAAGTGACCATTACTGAGAGAGTTTCTTAGTGCTACACATAAAAATTAAATCATAAATCACCAATAGGCCTTGGGAATAGGCCAGAACACTAAGGTACATTTGGTAAAGCCCTGAGGCCGTGACTTAGAATTGAGGAAGAACTAGAAAAGGGAAATCAACAAGTCCCCATGCAAATGAAAACGTTGATAATTCTGAAGAATCAGGAAGACGCTTTACCTATTAATTAAGTTTCAGCCAAGTGGCAGCCGGCCTGGCTTGATGCTGTTCTGTTGTGTATGGAAGGTTTGAGGCAGCCACAGTCTCCTGCTGCCCTTTGAAGATGGGAAAATAGAAAGCCTTGCCTCAGAGAACCTCTAGTTTGGTGACAGCCGCTGATAACTTTTGTGTCTGCAGCTCTGACTGACACCTTCTGCTCTGAGACTCCTCTGGCTGTCAATTTTGGCAGAAAGAACTAGAAGCACCAAGGCCCATCCCTGCACTTGGTTGTCCACAAATATCCACCTTCAGGAGCTGCAAACTCTTTGAATGTTTAACAACAAAATTGGGAGGAGCAGTAAGGAGGGTGGACACATGAGGACATCTCAGCATCAGCATCCCAAATCTAGAGATGGAAAGGTCCCTCCGAGGTCATCTTGTCCTACCCCATCATTTCACAGATGAGGAAACCGAGGCCCAGGAAAGCCAAGCAATTTGTCCAAATTACACAAGTACTGAGAGTGAGAGGTAGGGATTTGAACACAGGTTCCCTAACTCCAGAGGCAATGTGCTTTCCCTCACTCTCTTATGCTGCCTCTGGAGGGACCCGGACAGAGAAAACACAAGTCACCTTTGTCCAACTCAAGGATAAGGAGAAGGAGTAACTCACCTGAAAGAGGATTTCCCTGGACCCAAAACATCTGTCTCATCACAAGGAGGCCAAGAAGGCCTTCCAATTCAGCCAGGCAATGTGTCTCCTGATCAGAGGGAAATGTGAATGGACAGTGAAAACTTTTGCTGTAATTGCTACCCAAAAGTACCCATCCATAGACTGATAGCATTTTAGGGGTCCTTAAAGATCTCCTAGTGGAGAACAAGGTAATAGAAGCACAAATATCAGCCTCTCCTCTCCCCACCACAGCCTTGATAACATGGAAGCTCAGGAAAGCCTGAATACATCCCTTCTATTTCTCTTAACCCTGTTTCTTTTAACCTCCCCTCCTGCACCAGCACACCCCACCCCCAAAAAAGGAAGGCACAAAACTGCCTCCCCAAGCATAAATGAGAGTGCCTACCTATGACTGGATCACAAAAGACATGGCTATTACAGAGACAGAAGGTGATTGCTTTAGAAAGTCCAGGACCAGAGCAACTGGGCCTTTGTCACTACAGGGACAGCCAAGGGATGGCACTGAGGAACAGCTAAGGAAGTGAAATTTTCCTCCCAGAGTGATCCCCTGCCTGTAAACAGGTGGGACTCCCAGAGCCCTCAGGGAAGCAGTACTACAGGGAATCTGCCCAAGAATGTAAGTCAAGTAGACAGAGATTCCTCATAATTATCTCTGTGCTGAGGGAGTAAGGACCTGGGCATTTTGTAAAATATTCAATAAGCAAAATATGCCCTTCTCTCTAGGAGCTGCCACCTCAAGGAAAAGAGATAGCTAAGCATGGATTTTTCTTTTAAATGGTTTTAAACCTTTTTTTCTCTCTCCTTTTTTTTCTTCCCTTCTCTGTGAGAGTGTCAGAGGCTAGAATATTAAACATGTGTATAATGTGTGATTTCCATTCTATACAACCTCTCAGTCAAGGAAGGGGAGCTGGATGACAGCCTAAGTCAGGGGTGGGGAACCTGTAGCCTCAAGGCCACCTGTGGCCCTCTAGGTCCTCAAGTTTGGCCCTTTGACTGAATCCATGTGACATTCAAAGAACAAATCCCCTTCATAAAAAGATTTGTTTTGTCAAAAGACCACAGCCCAGAACCTAGAAGGCCACATGTGGCCTTGAGGCCAAAGGTTCACCACCCCAGGGCCTAGAGTAATGGTTCTGCATCAGGGAAGGGGAATTAACAGTGAACTGTGGGCCTGACTCAGAGGAGCTGATGAAATTTGCAGAGCTCAGTAGACCCTTGTATCACCACCTCCCCTAATCAATCCATCAACAAACAAGCATTTAATAAGAACCTACTATGTGCCTGACAGGCAAGAGCAATCACCGTGCTTAAGGGAGTGCCTTTGGAGTGAATGTCACCAGTTCAGCATTCTGTGACCTCTGGTACCAACGTCTCTTCAAAAGGTGATGAGGATGTAGAGCCCTTCTGCATCATCCTCTCTAGGTCCTCATGGAGTTCAGTGTCTCTCCCCTGCCCCCAGTTACTTCTCCTCTACTGCCTCCTGGTAATCCACCTGTCTGCATAGATTAGGTGACCTCTGAAATAGAAGCACCCCCTCTCTTGTGCATGTCCCCCAAGAGTTCTCTGTATGGAGGAGAGGGAGTAACTTATAGGATAACTCTTGGTATATGTTCACTACTACAGGAATACTTTAGGACAATAATTGGACAATAAAAGGACAAATCCTTTTATTACAGGGATTTGTTCTGTGAAGTTTGGATTCAGTCAAAGGGCCACACCTGAGGACCTAGAGGGCCACATGTGGCTTCGAGGCTGCAGGTTCTCCACCCCTGCTAGGTGCTTGGTAAATATTTGTGGAGTGAATAATTGAATGATAAAGCACATTACGTTTCTGAATCTATATTGGCTCATAGAGCTGAAAGTGAATGTAGAGGTTACCTAGTCCAGTCACCAAATTTTGGGAACTGATGATGAAACTGAGTCTCAGAGAGGTTCAATGATGTAACCAATGTCACAAAACCTAATGACAAGAGACCTAGTTTGGGATGCCTGGTTCCAAATCTTTCCTTACATGCCAGCCTGTATTGTTACTTTACAAAATTCTGTGCCTCAGCTCTGCTCCCCAAAAATGGGAAAAGGTAAAACCATCACATGAATATTGAGTAGATGGATATGTGGGTATGTACCTGTTTTGAGGTGCCAGTGTGTATACAGAAACAAAAGAGTCAAAGGAGCCTTTGGAATAAATGTTACCAGTTCAGCATTCTGAGACATCTGGTACCAACTTGTCTCCAAAAGGTCATGTGGATGTAGAGCCCTTCTGCATAATTCTCTCTAGGTCCTCCTTGAATTCCTTGAAATACCTTAAAAAAACTAAAGTATTAGTGTTGCAATTGTAATTGGTTCCAAAAGTCCAAGAGATTCCAACCATGTACTTTGTTCGATGACCCATTACCTCTCCACCTACTACTGATGAATTTCAGGATCCAATGTCCATTACCTTAGATTATTTGACATACATTGGTAAAGCCCTTTAAATTCCTTAGCTGAATGTTTCTATATTTTTTATCAAGACCAATGGGATGAGAAATGTTACATGGGAGGAATATTGCTTTATGACCCTTTATCTTGGTCTATTAAAAAATGAACATTCCTTGTTGAAAGGGGAAAGTGGGAATTTGATAATGAAGTTTCATATTATTTTGATGATTATTATCTTGATGATGATGAAGTCCCTACTTAAATCTGTGCAAAGAGTAGAGAAGAGGTAGATTTGATTTCCCTGGCATGCACAGTTTCATTTTCTTTTCATGCTGAGATACAGGCTAATAATCACATATGTCAGTAAGTAATATCACCTCCTGAAATAATCTATTCAACAATGATTCAACAAACATCTATTAAGTGCCTATTGTGTTTATACCATCAAATGCCAATACAAAGGAATATTTACACTCTCCTAATATCCCTGTAAAAAGAACACATCTACATTAGATCTCTCTATGGAAGTGGTTTTAAATCCAGGTGAGCCGATGCCCACAAAAAGCACTGACATTTATGTCACAAGAAAGAGTCATCCATGCTCCCCCTCTAATTACTATTTATTATTGTTTAGTCACTTCATTCGTGTCTGACTTTTCATGACCCTATTTGGAGTTTTCTTGGCAAAGATACTAGAGCAGTTTGCCATTTCCTTCTCCAGCTCATTTTGCAGATGAGGAACCTGAGGCAAACAGGGCTCAGTGACTTGCCCAGGATCACACAGCTAGTATGTGTCTGTCTGGATTTGAACTCAGGAAGATGAATTTTCTTGACTCCAGACCTGGCAATCTATCCACTGTGCCACCTAGATGCCCCCAATTACCATAGTTCCCCCTTTAATGTGAATAGAAACCTATTGGATATCTCCACATACTTTGTTTTCAATGGAAATCCATTTGGGAATGAATTTTATTTCTTAGTGCAATGTCTAAGTAATGTAGTCGATGTCTGAAGATATTATTCTGCTCAAGACTTTGTTTATTGGGGTCTCAGAAATTCATACTTAAGGGTTAACATAGATTTTAGTTTTTCAGTGGGAATGAGAAAATGAGAAAAAAAAAGTGAGGAAAGATGCTCCAAAATAATAGAATGAAGAGACATAATCCCTTCCCTCAACTGTTTTCCTCTTCGTGCATATGTGAGCATGTATATGCATACATACATACACATACACTATTGCCCAGATATAGACCTTTTGGTTGCCTTGCTGTGGATGGTTGATTAGTCATTTCTTGGAAAATGTGAGTTCTAGTCCCAACCTCCATGGAAACTATTATAGAATTCTAAAAACTCCAAAGGGAAGACCAAAGAAGGGGTCAGAGAAATGCCTATCTTTCTTTCATTCTCTTTTAATGGTCTTCAAAATGGTGCCTTCTCTTTGATATTGAGCCTTTTTAAAAATGGAGGGTTGAAGAGAGCTCCTGAGGGATGGCATTATCCTAATCACTGGTGAAGCTTTCCTGGAAGAATGATAACTTGATCTGAAGTATCTTTCACGTTCTCGAGGAATGCCATGCCCTGTAGCTCTGGATAGAGAACTGACATAAAAGCCAGGTAGACTTGGATTCAAATTTCACCTCTGAGACATTCAGGTGTTTTTTCAGTCATGTCCTACTCTTAATGACCCCATTTGGGGTTTTCTTGGCAATGATATTGGAGCGATTTGCCATTTCCTTCTCTACCCCATTTTTCAGATGAGGAAACCGAGTCAAATGGGGTTAAGTCATTTGCCTAGGGTTGCCCCACTAGTAAGTATCTGAGACCAGATTTGAACTCATGAAGATGAGATTTCCTGACTCCAGGCCCAGTATTTATCCACTCTCCACCTAGTTGTCTAGAACACTCTAGGCCTAACCCTAGGCCAGACAATTAATCTCTCAACTCCCTAAAACTTTAAGTTACAGAAGGTGACCTAAATTGACAGGAGTTTCCTCACCTAAGAGTTCCCACACCAATGAAATCACAGGTTCAGACCTTATTCCCATTTCCAGCATCAATCTCTGCTTATGACGCACAGTAGATACTTAACGAATGCCTCTGGATGAACGAATGAACAAGTTCTGGGTGTTACGAACTCCCATCATTCTAGCTTGTCAACGTTGACAGGCAACATGGGGGAACACAGCTGGCATTGGGGAGTAGTGTATTTAGATCTTCCCTCACCCCAATAATTTACCATTAGGTCCCCAGTGGGAAGAGAGATAATTTTTAGAGTACTCAGAGCTCTAACCATTTCTAACTTCATAGATTAACATTAGCACCACTGATGCTTTTAGATTTGTCAGTTAAACATGATTAAGGGCCGAGCTCTGAAAGAGAGATCAAAGGTGTTAACTATGCACTTAGCACTCAGGCCTAAATGTGCACTTAGGGAAAGTATGGAAACTCCACTCACTTAAATGCATAAACATTAAGCAGAGGAGCCCCCACTTCCCCCTCCACCCAGAGGAAGGTCTTCACCTGGCACAAAGGCAGCAGGACAAAAGAAAGAATGTGAAAAGATGGTGGCCAATGAAGTTGTGCGGGAAGGCATGTAGTTGCCAAAAGAAGCCCCAGTAAGTCTTTCCATGTTTTTTTTTAAATCTTTGAGAATTGCATGAAATAATGCAGGTGAAATGAGCAGAATCACAAGAACACTGTATACAGTAACAGCAGTATTGTTTTAAGAACAACTTTGAGCGAATGTTATTTCGTCTACTATAAGTACCCGAATGAACTATAAAGGACATATGAAGACTCTATCTGCAACCAGAGGAAGAACTGATAAATAGAAGTATGTATAGAATAATTTTACATATATATGTATGTGCACACTCACACGCGCACACATACACATACCTATTTGTGTCTAATGGTAACCATCTCTAGGGTGGGAGGAGTAGAGAAAAAAAAGTAATTGACACGATCATTTTCTGTATATTTGAAAGGAGTAGCAAACTGTGCATAGTGGATTTGCAGTTTCAAGTACAATCATCTTTTTATTGTACTATGTTATGCAAATGTTATGGAAACAGACAGGTATTGTTTTATTCTGTAAATTAAAAATAAAAATTTTTTAAAAAGTTCCAGTAGCTACAGAATCTGAGGCTCTAGAATCAAGCTTTGTGATGAAGAGAAAGCCCAAATAGATGGTCACACTGAAAGTTCTATGGCTGAAGCTGATTATCTCCTCAATCTTGAGGAAGGTGGCTGCAACATCCCTTCCCTTGGCATCCCTGAGAAATGTTCGGGAAGCCAGTTCCTAAATAAAGTGATAGGAATGTGTCCTACAAAGCAAAAGGAAAGAGATTATGGCTTCATTTTGTGAACTGAGAAGGGTTATGATTGTAATCCACAAGGGCAGATGAGATGATGAGTCCTGGGTCATAGTTCTGACCCTTTCCAAAGTATATATAATATACCCATTATCCATCTACCAAGATTTCCTAACTCAGGGGTCTATGAGCCCTTTAAGATTATATTTTGATCATTTCATTTCAATATAAATTATCTCCTTTATAATCCCACATGTTTTATGCATTTAACAACATTCTTCTGAGATAGACTTTACCAGGCTTCTCAAAGGGTCCATAAAACAAACAAGGTTTAGGAACCTTGAAATTTAACACAACATGAATTTATTAAACTTCTATTACATGCAAGGTACTATTCTACATGCTGGGAAATGCAAAGACCGAATTAAAAATACTCTTCCTTCAGTCAACTTACACTCTCTTCCTAAGGCGCTACAACATAGAAACTGACAGGTATTCGTATGATTTTTAAAAGTCAAATTTTAATGAAATCTTTTTTAATCACTTGTATTTCTCACTGTTTCCCTCTTCTTTACACATTCCTATTTTTGTAATCAAGAAAAAATGTTCAGCAAAAATAAGTAATATATCAAAAAACTCTGATTAATTTATATGCAGCATTCAGCAGCTCTAGTCCTCCACCTCTGCAAAAAAAAAAGGCAGGGGTAGGTATCTTTTTGTATTTCCTCTTTGTCTCCAAGATTAGTCATTATCATTTTGTAACATTCAGTTTTGATTAATTTATTGCTGTTGTTACTCTTTTCACTTAAATGGTTGTGCTCATTGTGTATATTGCTTCTGACTCTGCTTACTTAACTTTGCATAAGTTTATATAGGTATTTCCTTGTTCTTCAATATTCATCATATTCACCATTTCTTACAATATATTAAGTCTATTACATTCATGTAGCACTTGTTTAATCATTCTCTAATCAGCTGATGTACACCTGGTTGCCAGTTCTTTACCTCCACAAAAAAATCTGGTATAAAAGAATTTATTTTTGTCTTTGGCATCCTTGTGGAATACACCAAGCACTGAAATCTTGGAGTCAGAGGATATCAACATCTTAGTTATTCTCTTTGCATGATTCCAAATTGATTAAACATGATTGTTTTAGGAGGGACTGAGCAATAATGCCTACAGAATCAGAAAAGGCTTTCTATGGAAGGCAGTACATGAGCTGAGCCTTGAAGGAAGCCAAAGATTCTAATAAATAGGGGTATCTTTCGAGAGTGGAGGAAAGCCCATATGTTGGGTATTCTAAAAGTTAGTGTAATTTAAAGTTATTAAAGTTTAAAACTGTAGTAAGACTTTTGGGGAGGACAGAAGGAGAGGGAGAGGGAGAAGAAGAACAAGAGGGAGACAGAGTAAGTGAGAGAGCGAGCGAGAGAGAGAGAGAGAGAGATAGAGAGAGAGAGAGAGAGAGAGAGAGAGAGAGAGAGAGAGAGAGAGAGAAGAAGAAGAAGAAGAAGAAGAAGAAGAAGAAGAAGAAGAAGAAGAAGAAGAAGAAGAAGAAGAAGACAACAGAGGAAAATAAGGAGAGGGTGGAAGGAGAGGAGGGAGACAGAAAGACAGAGTTTTGAATCATCTGTATAGAGCTGATAATTGAACCAATGCAAACTGATGCTCAGGAGATCACTGAGACTGTAGAGAGAGAGAAAGGAAAAGCCCAGAACTGAGCCATAGGAGACACCCACAATTAGGATGAGAGAAATGGATGATGAACAGCAAAGGAGACTAAACAACCTTGTTGGGAAGGAAGCTATTACTTTCCCCCTTTTACAGATGAAGAAACCTAAACTTTGAGAATTGAAGTGACTAACCCAAGGTCACACTGCTAGTTTGTGGCTGAAGTAGGAACATGACCCAAGTCTCCTCATTCCCAATCCAGGGCTCCTTCCACATTATACCACACTGCTGAGAGCTTTCTAAGACCAGGCTTACTGGTTAGGGCTTGTGGTTTTTGCAATTATCATATACACTGCAGCTTGACCTGGTCTGGGGAAAGACTTCAGAGAATATAGAAAGAACAGTTGCATTATCATGAATAAAATCAACCTGTTTTTCTGTCTGTATCCATATAGCCCACAGCAGAGGAGAGCTGACAATTATCAGAATGGGATCAATAGAGGAAGCTAGGCTGGATATTTTAGACCTAAAAATTGAATTATCCAACTTTGATGACTGCATTGATCACATCCCTTGGATAATTACCAGATTCTATTTTGCTTAGTACTTGATTCGACTGACCCAGTGGGGAAACTGTAGGCTAGGAGCCTCATTCCTGCAGGCAAATCTGTTGGCTGGTGGGGAAGAGAAAGGAGAGGTGATTGCCGGGGGACGCCAGCGCTGTGCGGCAGAGGAGCCATTTAGATGTCTGTAGTCATCAAACTGCAGGAGTAGCAGCAAGGAAGCACCAGAGAATCCTTCCCTCTTTGAACCCTTCACAGCCCAAAGGAGCACTTTTATTTTTAAATATACGTTTGCATCATTGCCTTTTGTCTTTACATCATCTACATTTCTTAATGCATGCTTCTCCTCCTCTTTCTCTCACTTAAAGAATGATCTCTTATAAAGAGCAAAACTGGGAGAGGATGAGGAAACAGTCCAGCAAAAATAACCAACGTACCCCCACCCCACCCCCAACGACAAAGCTCTGCTAGGATGCAAGTGTATCAGGCCCATGGTCTCCCACCTCTTTAAAGACATGACAAGGTTTGTGTTCCCATCTGTTCTTTGAGATCGAGCTTGATCAACATAATTTTGCAGCAGCGATTTCAGTTATTTCATTGTTTTTCTTTCCATTTCATTGCTGTAGTCATCATACATATTGTCTTCCTGGTTCTCTTTGCAACCATTCGTGTAAGAGTGAAGACATACTTCATGAAATAAACCCGGAAACATGATGTCGAGGGCAGAAATGAGATTTCTGGAAAGGTGGAGGGACGTATGTGTAGCCAAAAGTCTAAGGTGTTTTTCTGATATCTGCTTAGAAGAAATGAGAGAGTTGGAATTCCCCAGGTAATCTTGACTGACACCAAGAGGCTCCTTCAGAATATAAAAAAGCAAATTGCGAGAGTGACATCATCTTTGTTTCCCCCACTGATCTCCACCCCCTACCACTGGGGAAGATGCTTCCTATCTAGGGTTGTGTAGATAGGAGTGGGGGGCTAACAGATGCTGTCATGCCTGTCCCTTTAACCCAGCTACAGATACAAACACCAGTTCCCATGTTTCCCCTTATCTGCTACCACCCATGCTGGCTTTGTGTGCATAGCAAGCCTTTAGTAAGTACATTTAGATAAATAGATTCACAGAATGCAAGAGCTAGGAGGGACCTTGGAAATCATAGTGGAAAGTGAACTTGATTTTGAATAGAAGAAATCCTGGATCTGCTACTTATGTGACTTTAGATAAGTAATTTTACCTTTTTGAACCTGGTTCTTCTCAAACGAGAGAGCCACCTGAGATGAGGGCTAAGGTCTTTTCTAGCTCCCAGTTCTATTATACTCATCCAAATCATAATTTTAATAACTAATTTTATTGTTGAAAGTATATTGTTGCCTTTTGTTTTTCACAAAGGTTATTTCTCCTTGTTCCTCTACCATGACCATTGAACCCTGCCCCACAGCGAAAAAAAAGCAAAACCAACCAACACAATGACATGATACCATGATGCCCCAGAAAAGGGAAGAATTTAAATTTAATTTAAATTTAATTTTAAATTTAGCTCTCTTTTGGAGCCAAGATTGGACTTCACCATTAATCAGAGTTCAATTATACTTTGGCATTGTCTTCATTCATATAATTATTGTTGTGATCCATCCCCCTCATTTTCCAGATAAGTAAACTGAGGCCCAGAAGTAGATTTATTTGTGTATACCAACCTCCCAGAAATTCTGATGGTCTTTTTTCAAGGTCCATAATATGAGTCCTGGTTGATTTGCTTGCTCACCTACGTGGACCTAGGTACAGTATTCTCATCCAGCCCTAAGTAGAGTAGGGAAGTGTCTTCTCTACCACTGAGAAGGGAGAGGGAGCTATTTTCTCCCTGTCTAGTCAGGTCTAGCAATTTAGTTTGAGGAATTCAGCTGTACAGTTTCTGTTCTGTCATTACCAAGAAAAATCATTTTCTTTTTCCTGCTTTTCCTTCTCCTTGAATGCTGCGTGATATAGTTATAGATTTATATGTTTATGACTTTGCGACCTGGAGAAAAGCTTGAAATTCCTCTGTGCCCATTTCTACTCCTGGGTTTTTGTAAAGGTCACAGCAAAATTATTTTATCAAGTACACCACGGAAGGGGGAAAATCTTAATCTTATATTATACATATGCAGTACTTGACCTTCTCTTAAGATGTGGCACCTCTTAGCTACACTTACTTAAACATAATGCATCTCTGCCCTGTATGCGCACACAGAGAATAATTAGGTTGACCCAGGTTTCCAAGCCTGGGAAGAAGCTGCAGTGTGGGTCAGACAAGGAAAGTAGGAAGAAGATCAGGGAAAGAGTGAGAATAAACAGGGAGATGAGCAAAGCACAAGCTGCCTGATTATACCTTGGTGTGAAGGACATTGTAATATAAAGACCAATGACTTTAGGACCAGGCAAACTGGGTTCTAATATCAGCTCTACCACCTTAGGCAAGCATTTCACCTCTGATTTCCTGTCTGTAAAATGAACGAACTAGACATTGTCTGGGGCATCTCTTCTAGCACTAAAAGTCTATGATCCTGTGATTTGTAAGTTCACAAAGGGCTGGGGCTGGGAAAAATACTGGGCCTATGGAAACAATAATATTACAAAGAGGAAAGTTCTATACCACTTGTCACATTTTAGGAGGGGAAATGAGATTTCTGTACTGCTTTCAAATGTGCTTATCCTTCCTCCCCACACAAAAAGATGGGAAGGAGGTTAGAAATAAGGGCTTTGGGAATGTTAGAGCAAAGGAAATGATGATTCATCCATGTTGATTTGTTTGCAATGAAAATCACCACTAGGATAGAAAGGCTAAGGGAAGCACCAGTGAAATGCTAGGCAGGCACTGGGTAAAAATCTGAGCTATGGAAATTGGCTGGAAAAAATGTCACCTTCATTTACCCTAAGGACTTGGTGGGGGAGGCGGTGGCAGTGAGGGGGAAAGTAATATATTAGGTCACCCTGTCAGGAGGAGTAATTAAAAATAAAGTAAACATTCAAGCCATGTTTTTTAAATGGGAAAACATTTTATTTTTGAAAGAGGGGTAACTTAGCCTGACTGCCAGCATATGTCTCCCTTGCCCTACATTCAGCATTGTCAGAACAGTGCTGTTTTGACTACTGGCAGCCTGTAGTTTTGATGCCTTGGGAAGAAGTAGGTCTGTGGGCTGGAAATGGGGATTCCCATCACTCCCACAACAGGAGGAGATCCATGAGGCAGCACCTTCTTGGCTCTGGGGTGGAGAGGATAATCAGCTATTGGGAAGATTGCTTAGAGCATGGCCAATCATAGCTTAGCGCTCTCTCTACTCCTCTGAGGGCATCCCAGGGTGCCTGTTCACAACTATCACCTGAATGATCTAACTCAAAGAACATGTGTACCCCTGTCTCTAGAGACAGAGGTCTTGGGTTCAAATTCTACCTTTAAAGCAATTCATTTGGCTTCCTTAAAACTCATTTTCCTCAGCTGAAAAATACATAAGGGAATTGAACTAGACTAGATGATCTCTGAGGTCCCGTTTAACTTGATGTTCCCTAACTCTGTTTAATTTTTCTTTCTTTCTTTCTTTCTTTCTTTCCTTCTTTCTTTCTTTCTTTCTTTCTTTCTTTCTTTCTTTCTTTCTTTCTTTCTTTCTTTCTTTCTTTCTTCCTTCCTTCCTTCCTTCCTTTCTTTCTTTCTTTCTTTCTTTCTTTCTTTCTTTCTTTCTTTCTTTCTTTCTTTCTTTCTTTCTTTCTTCCTTTCCTCCTTCCTTCCTTCCTTCCTTCTTTTGTTTCTTTCCTTCTCTTTCTCTGTCTCTCTCTTTCTTTTTCTTTCTTCTTTTTCTCTTCCTTCCTTCCTTCCCTCCTTTTGTTTTTAGAACTTAGACTACTAGAGATGTCAAGTTATAGCCTTAACTCCACCCCATCAGGCTTCATGAAGAAAAAAAAATTCTTCTCCTGATCTCCTTTTTCTAATCTTGTGAATGGACCTTTCTGATGTTCTTTTTCCTCTATTTGGTGTTAAACATGCTGGATAAGATTTTCTTTTGCCACTTTTTTGGTGACTTGTTTCTTGCGTCCTATCATAGTATTATATATTTAGAGGTGGAAGGGCCCTCAGAGGTCACTTAGTCCAACCCCTACATGTTATAGATGAGGCAGGTGAGGCCTAGAGAAGTGATACATCCAAACTCATCACACACATTGTAGGTATCAGAAGCAGGATCTAAACTGAAGGGTTCTCTGACTCCAGTCCAGAAATCTTTCTTCTCTGCCATGCTGCTTTCAGTGGGATGGTTTCCAACTCCTGCCTTTCTTCTTGTCTTATATTTGACCTTATTTTTCTAAGATAAACTGACATTTTACACATACCGCCCTGTGGACATCATCTACTCATCTAGTCCAGCTGAATTATCTCTCTTCTTAACCTGGATCATATCCCTGTAATTAGCATGCAGATTTCCCTATTCAGGGTCTCACACATCTTTACAGAAGATGAAATTGAGGAGGCAGAGTAGATAGAGTGCTAGTCCTGGAATCAGAAAGATTTGAGTTCAAATCTGGTCTCAAATACAAATACTAGCTGTGTGATCCTGGGCAAGTCACTTAATCTCAGTCTGCTTCAGTTTCCTCAACTGTAAAATGGGGATAATAATATAGCACCTACCCCCTAAGATTAGGGGCATTCGGACAGCAGAGTAGATAGGGTGCTGGCCCTGGAGTCGGGGACCTGAGGTCAAATCTGGCCTCAGATGCTTACTAGCTGTGTGACCCTGGGCAAATCACTTAACCCTGTTTGCCTCTGTTTCCTCATCTACAAAACGAGCTAGAGAAGGAAATGACAAACCACTTCGGTATCTTTGCCAAGAAAACCCCCAAATGGGGTCATGAAGAGTCAGACAAGACTGATCAGCTAAACAACAACACCTCCCAGGGTTATTGTAAAGATCAAATGAGATATTTGTAAAGTGCTTATCATAGTGCTTGGGACATAGTAGGCACTTAATAATTAATATTTGCTTCCTTCCTCCCCAGGTCCACCGTAAGTAATAAAAATTGTGGGACACCCAGTAGGCCAAATTTTGGAGGGTAATTATATCATAATGATACAGTTAGATCACCATTGGTTTAGAGCTAGAAGAGCCCCCTGACTTTATTAAATCCAACTCCTACCATGTTACAAATGAAGACACTGAATCCCAGCACATCTTATAAGCAACTTCCGCTGTTGACTTCCATAACTTTCAAAACACTTCTGACCCCGCAATGACATGTTAACACAGATGCCCCAGTCCCTCTTTCCAGGTGTGGGGTACAGGCAAAAGGCTTCACAAAATCATGGAGTCTCAAAATAGTAAGGGGATTCAGAGGTTATGTAGTCCAACCTGAGCCAAAACAAAAAATCCCTTATTCAGGATCTAGGCCAAGTGGTTATCTTTCCTCCATCTTAAAAGCTCCAGCTAGTAGAGCTTGCTAACTCCCAAGGCAGCCCAATCCATTTGCCTAAAGTTCTAACTATAAGGAATGTTTCATTACATCAAGCCAAAATCTGCCTCTTTGCAACTTCTATCCCTTGTTCCTTGGCCTTAAATTCACAAAAACATTTTGAAATGGAGAGAAATTTTCCCACATTCCCTTTAGGCCCCCTAAAATAGCAACAGTCAATAGGTCAAATTAAAAATTCACCCTCATCCATGGCCTTGGGCAAGATACTTAAGGTCTCTTGGCCTGTTTCCTAGTGCAAAAATGAAGGAAGTTGAATTTAATGACCTCAGACATTCCTTCTGGGTTGAAATCTATGATCCATTGATCCCCTGTGTGATATTTAAGAAGTTTGAGAGACATAGTTTCTGGGTAATTAATTAGTCATTTTATTAACAATGATAGCATTTTATTAATAAAAGAGGTCAGTGGCACTCTTGGATGTCAAAGACCCTTATGGTGGGCTCACGACTTATATGCCCTTAGAAAAATGGGTGTTCAAGAGGATGGTAATCAACTCTAGTTGGTTAACAGGTAATAAGAGAATGAATATTATAATGAGAAATGGGCTATATTTCAATGAGGGGCTTGGAGGTTTTGGATCACCCAAGTCTTAGTCAAAGAGACGTATCAATTTCCATATCACCTTTCTGACAAAAGGAGAATCTACATTTTCCCAGACCTGTCTGAGTAAATACAAGGAGCAGGAATCCACGCATTCACCTAGACTTAGAATTTCTTTTACTGTCTTTGATTAGATCTTAGCCCAGCTAAGTCTTTGCCCAAGATTTCCCATACTGGTTGATTTCTGGATGAGGAAGTAGAAAGGAGGAATAACCTTGGTCCTAATTCAATAATTATTTATCAAATATAAGAGAGAAATAATCATTTCTCTCATCTGGTTCTGATCAAGGTACTTTCCTCCATAATCCAGTCTATTGGGTGTCAGTATGTTATTTTCATCAATATTTACATGATCTTAGCAAGTCATCTAAACTTTCTGCATCTCTGTTTCCTCTTTTGTACAATGAAGGACTAGGACTAAGTGGCTTCTAAGGTCCCCTCTTACTCGAAACATATGATTCTAGGCCTGTGGAGGAATCCACTCTCCTTTGCATACTCCTTGACTTTGATTCCATCCAGTAGGATGGAAGATACTAGAGAATAGAGACTGATGTCCATTTTTATCTTTCTATCTGCCTGACACAGTGCCTTGAGAACAGTGGGCACTTAATACCTACTTCTTGAATTGAAGAGGCCTGTAGTATTCAAAAAGTTGGTAATAAAATGAAGTCCCAATCTTGGGGGGCCTTTTGTCCATACCACAAAGTACTTGCCCCAACCCACCCCCTTCTTTTCTTTCTGCCTGGTTTCTTTGTGTCCCTTCCTTTAGCTGTAGGTACTCTGGGTTAGGAATAAGCACATTATGCCAGCTTTCTGTACCAATGGACTTTGGCTGGGATTTCTAGGTGCTACCGTGCTTGACATTTTGTTATCTGCTCCTAAGCCAGAGGATGACTAGGCCAGGTTCTGGGGATAAATGCATGTACAATTCTGTCATCAGGAGACTGGAAATCTCTCTAGAGGTTCTTAACTCCCAAGAGGTTCACAGATTGCTTGCAGAGGTCCATGAACTTGGAGAAGAAAAAAAATGACATCTTTATTTTCACTTTTATTTTAAATTTAGCATATGCTTCAATTATTTAAAGACATCTTTCTGAAAATGGGTCCATAGGTTTCACCAGACTGCTGAAGGGGTCCATAACATAAAAAAACAGTTAAGAAAATGTCCTCTAGAGGAAGCATAGGGTGTATGTCTTTCTGGCTTCTGCAGACCAGCAGTGCCACACCATTTGATTATAGACTCAGAGATGGATGGAACCTTAAACATCATCTCATCCAAACCCCTCTTTTCACATAAGAGAATACTAACATGAATCGTCTACCCAAGGTGACATAAGTAATAATTAGGAGAGCTTGGGTTTGAGCTCAAGTACTCCAATTCAGAATACTTTCATGCCTTTTTCTCCCTTCTCTTCCACAATGCAATGTGGTTTGAGGGTTTTGGGAGCCAGGTCTCAAGGATTCACTTCTATCCTCTACTCTACCATTGATGAAGGCCCTGACATAAGTCACAGGTGGTTCATGTGGCTACATAAGGCTCAGACCTAGAAGGGGCACCTGACCATGTAATGGTAGAAGTGAACATCTGGAGATAAGATCAGACTACAAAGAGGAAGAGGAGAAGAAGATAAGCAGTCCCATGGTGGGGGCGGGGGGGGAGGTAGCTGAGGGAAATAAGTGATTGGAAGCCCTTGTTAATGGGAAAAATTAGTTTTCTTGTACCCAATGCTTTGTCCTCCTTTCCAATTTTCTTCCCATTCACTCCGGCCATAACTTTTCATTTTGCCTTATCTCTTCAGCCTTCCTTATCCTACCTTATTATTTCCTCTATTTCTTCCCAGATTTTTAATCTTCCCTTTCCCTCTCTCACTTCCTTCACTTGCCCTCCTTCCACCTAAGCTATACAGTGTGCAAGCAAAGCTAAAAGGGAGACCAAAGCCTCGGCATTCTGAATGTATGTTTGTTGGCCCAATCAAGAAAACAGAATCACAGAATGTTAAGAACCACAGATGTGTTAGTGATCATCTGGTCCAACTCCTTCATTTGAGGGATGAGAAGATAATAGCATACATGTAGTACTTTCAACTTTATAAAGCACTTTACGGTATTATTTTATTCTTGAAACTGCCATGGGAGATAGGCACCATTACTATCCTCATTTTAAAAATGAGCAAACAAAGGCAGATAGCAGTTGAGTAATTTGCTCAAGGCTGTAGAGCTAGCAAATGTCTGAGGCTAGATTTGAACTGAGGTCTTCTTGACTCCAGGTTCAGTGCTTTACCCATTGTACCCCCTAGCTTGAAGTCAAAGTGATTTGACCCAAAAAGCTGAGATTTGAACTCAAATATTCTGATTCTGGAGTGCACAATAATTTATAAAAAGATGGGATATTTTGAATTGTTTGTTTTAGGAGTGGTTTGAGAGCATGGGAAGATCCAGTATTCTTTAGGGTGTTGTAAGGCAAAACCAGTCAGGACAAGAGAATTCATGGCTTAGAAATCCATTCTGAAAATATTCGTAAGTCAAGGAGGCCCTGACAAAATGCAGACATCTTTCAGACCTCTCTGTAAAGAATCAGAGTATGGCTGAATTTTGCTTGTCGCAGCTCTCCTCAGGCAAAGCCAAGAATGACTGACAGACAGATAGATGGGCTGCCTGGGCCTTGGGGAGCTCCTTCTAGTTGCCCAGGTTTTTTGTAGCATTGGGATCCAGATCTGAGCCATTTTGAGCAGCATTATTCATGTGAACACAGCCTCACCAATAAGATTTTGATTCAGATATGACCATGAAGCTACTCATACCTTTGGCATTCAGAAAAGATAACATGTCCTTGGAGTAAAAGTCTACCTGGTTGTTGGTATTAGCCAGGTCACTCAGAGGCATTGCTGTTGCACTTACAATCTTCTTGAGAAAAACCTTTAGTATGATCAGAAAATATAGATCTATACTAAAAAGTCTTTTCCTTATATTTATATATTTATTTAGTATGTATATCTATCTATCTATATCTATACATATACATATATGTGTATATATATATATATATATATATACATATGTATAGATATTTATGTATCAACATGAAGGGAGAGTTAGATTCCTCAGTGGATAGAGTGCTGGGACTGGGGTCAGGAAGACCTGAGTTCAATTCCAGTCTCGGACACTTATTAGCTATGTGACCCTGGGCAAGTCACTTAACCCTGTTTACCTTAGTTTCCTCATCTGCAAAATGAGCTGGAGAAGAAAATGGCAAATCATTCCAGTATCTTTGCCAAGAAAACCCCAAATAGGGTCATGAAGAGTCAGACACACCTGAAATGACCAAAGAGCATGTGTACGTGTACTGATGGAATGTAAATTCCTCAAGGATAGGGATTGTTTCTCTCTGTATTACCACTGCCTACCTGGCACAAGATAGACACAATAAATACTTAGTGATTAAGATTGTCAAACCTAGACAAGTCAGGCATTGGCAAAAAAAAATCCCAGTTGATCAGAGCTTTGAACACTCACACTTAACGGTGCTTCCATGTATCCCCAGGAGAACTTTACATCTTGCCAAGCTTGGAGTTTAGAACAGAGGTTTTCTGTCCCTAATCTGGTTCCTGGAGGCTGGGAGAGGGCTCCACCTTGCACTTATCTGTAATATGTCTGCCGCATAGAATGTCCCAAAACTTCTGTACCTCCCCATGAGACGCTCTTCTCCTTTGCCCTGTGATTCTTTTACTCCTTGTTCCCTAGCCATATTCTCCATAAGCTCTCAGGAGCTCAGGGTTCTTCCCTGCCCCCCTTGCCCTCCAAACAACTTGCACATTGATAGATTATCCACAGAAGTGCTATTGCCTGTCCAAGCTAGCTTAATAGTGCCGTAAGTTACAAATTCATTCAACTGTCTGTGACATGGAGCCTGCAACCTCATCCATCAATTTCCATGAGTGTCTCACATGAGTGATGCTTATATATTGCTAAGTGGCCCCAACTGCACAGACCAGTTAAACATGGCGTTGGACATTAAGAGACATTAACTAGAGGCCCATTTAGTTTCCCACCGATTGATCTTCAGGGAAGTAATAATTACAGACACTGCCCAATCACACTACTTCACCAGTCAGTCTGTCTGCCATATTTATTTGCATATAAGCATGCCTCTTGAAGCTGTTTGTTTTTTCCTCAGTGCCACCCAGGTGCTACAAACACAGGGGGAGGTAATTATTGCAGTGGTCAACAGATGGCAAAGTACAACTGTCGTGGGATAGGACTTTTGGTCTTGCCATGATTATCGAGACCAAGTAGTTGATGTGTAGAGCAGGTAGGCAGAAATTGTTGTCCATAGTCTTGGTGAGGATGCCAGACTCTCTTCTAGCTTAGGTCTGTCTGTAGCAAGGCTATCAAGTTAAAATTAATCCAGGCTTCTGGTCTGGTATTTCAAACTGGTGCTTCTACCCCAAAGTTGACTGTATTGAAAGGAGAGAGAGTCATATGAGACATCTCTGTAGCAGAGCAGTACAAAGTATAAAATAGAGAGTGAAGATGTTGTGTCATGGGGTCAGTGACAATTGTGTCCCTGAAAACACCTTATGAGCTCTTTTCTATTCTCTTGGAAGTGTCTGTGCCAAAGGTCAGAGGCTCCTGACATTTGGTTTGAGTAATTACTTGCATAATTTGCATAAAGTATTTACAGACAATGTGATCCTGCAAAAATATATTGCTGATACATTGTAACCAAATCTCACCATGTCATAAAGTCACAAAATGCCACTAAGTCATTGTTCTGCTGGATGCCAATTGACAATATGGCTTCTATGTCATTAATTGCCCCAGCAATATCATTTCGCCTAACACATATAGTCATAGAAAGGGCACCATGATGTAATGGATTGAAGGTCAGCCTTGAAGCCTGGGAAGACTTGGAGTCAAGGTCTTCCTCTCATCCACATACACCACATACCCCTTAACCTCTCAATGCCCCAGCCAACTCTCTAGATTTTATGAATTGTAGACAACTGTAGACAGTCTACATTGGTAGAGACAATTGTAGACTCTATATTGTTTGGAGTGAGTTTCAACCATGAGAAATATATACACAGATATGGAATATATTCATGCATGCATGTGCGTACATATATGTGTATCCATGTGTATATAAACATATTTGTATATTTATATAATGTTTTATTTACATGCATGTATATATGTCTATACATATATACCTAGACATAAACATACATATTCATATTCATGGAACCAATTAAAGACTTTGAGCTGGGCTACACAGTTAACAATAAAGTCATACGTAAGTTTTCTAAGGATTTCTTGGTCCATCAGTCTAATTTCCTTTCTGTTAGACATATAGGATTGCTATGCTATTTCAATTATACAATGAAAGACTGTGAGTGCACTTAGAAGATAATCTAATACAACCTTAACATTTTATAGATGAAGAAACTGAGACCTGAAAAGGTGAAGTAGTTAGCTAAGGTACTATATTAATTTAATGGCAGAATAACCTGCCATCTTACCTGAAAATGAAATGTTGAATCAAAAAGCCACTGTCAACCTAGCTCTATTTTGGGACCTTGGGAATTGTAGGGAATTAGAACAATTTGTTTCCTTATCTTTCTATGCCATGAAGGTCTCTAATCTGAACACTGTCTTTTGTCCAGAAAGAAGGGAATTTTAATAATAATAATAACTTTTATATAGTAAAGTTTGCCAAGCACTTTGCATGCATCATCTCATTTAAGCATCCCTGTGAGGGAAGTGCCAGAGGATGAGAAGTTAAGTGAGACTGAGAATGAGAAGTTAAGTGACTTGCCCAAGGTCATGCAATTAGCAGGCACCTGAGGCAGGATTTGAACTTAAATCTTCCTGACTTCAGGTCCCTCACTCTAATGAATGCAACTACCCAAGTCAGAGAAATCTTGGCAACCTAGCTGGTCTCCCTGCTTTGTCTTAAACAGTAAAAAATAATTATTAACAATTTGCCAATCAGAAGGTAAGATAATAAGAAGATATAATTGGGAATATCCTTTTTTTTTGTTCAATTCAAGGAAACACCAGCTGATAGTGAGACAAATAGTTCTAGGGACTTAAGACCAGTCCATCAAGTCTTACCTATGGAGGAAGGGAAATAAGACAGGCTGTGACGTTGTCTTTTGCACAATCTGATGTAAGAGTGTTGGTGCCAGTGTTGGACTCAGAAGACCTGAGTTCAAATCTCGAACCTACTACTGCTCACTCACTAGCTTGGTCCATGGTCAAGTGGCTTCAACTCTCTGAGGCCCACTTTGTTCAACTATAATTCTTTAGTATGTCAGGGAGCTGTCATTTCACTACTGTGAGAACTTTCATTTTTCACCAATTCATTTTGTAGATCATGTCATACAAGGCGAAGAGCACTTGTCCTCAAGTCAGGGAGCTGGGGTTTGAATCTCATCGCTGACACTTACAACCTTGGGCAAGGTTAACCTTCTTAACCCACATGAGCCCCCATTTCCTCACGAATAATAGCTAGCTGCTATTTATTGAACCTTTTACGGTTTGCAAAGTTCTGTACAAATATTAACTCACTTGAGCCTTTCAGATGCGATTATCCTCATTTTGCTGATGAGGAAACTGACACAGAGATTAAGCGACTTGCCCAGGGTCACATCTAAAGCAGGATTTGAACTCAAGTCTTTCTGACTCCAAATATGACCCTTATAACCACTTCATCACTCAGTTGACTATGAAAAAAATGAGGATGGACTCCTAGATCCTTTCTAGCTCTAAATCTGTGATCCTATGACCTAGCGGTTGACCTTTAAAAGTTTCTTTGCCTCAAAAATTCATCACCGTGTGGCCAATCTGATGGGTTTTTAGCTAGGGTTGGCCCATAAATCTAAGAGATGCATCTATCCTGAGCCTTTCCAATTTGCTAGAGTATGCTAGAGTATGCCCTTCTTGGCACAGCATTCTAGGACCCATCCCACTATGAGGCAATAAAGTAGGACCATAGTCCTGCATCCTGCCCAGCCTAACTCTCAGGGTTATGATGATGAAAATGCTTGGTAAACCTGGAAAGTCTAGAGAAATATGAGATTTGATTATTAAATTCTTGAAAACATTGCTTCCTCAGATTTTTGCCCATAACATGCCCTGCTGGGCCAATAGCAAATCAGTTTTCCAGCAGTGGGCAAAGTTGATGCCTGTATCAGTCTCCTTGCTGTTTTTTTCATTATGCCTCCAGAGAGAGGCAATAACAGCAGTGTCAGGCTCTCCCATTTAAACCCTGTAGGGAGCATACAGCAGTTCACAGCCATCATTGAGTTTTTGACAGTGTGGCAGGTCTCTGAGCTGAAGGTGCACAAAATGTCTGTCCATTTTGCCAATCTGCCCAAGGAATCGACCTCTCCCCCCACCCCTGCAATGGATGTTTGACAGAGCCCCTGTTTTTTGGTCCTCACCCTAAAGAGATAAATGGGGGAAGGGGAAGGACTGTAAAACTAGAAATCTGGCTCTGCCTCTTTGAAGGGAGGGCTAGAGCAACAATGTCTTATCCTTTAACCAGCTGATGAATATTCATAGACATGAACATTTTATAAACTCATTTTGGAAAAAAATTAGATCAGCAAAAGTAATTAGATTACTAAAAAGAATGAAGCGACAAAGGAAGTAGGGATAAAGGAACAAAGTTAACATGCAGAGATAGATTTTCTTAGGTAGAAAACTGTATTATTTCCTCCTTCTCCCTGCCCCCCACCAAATTATACAAAAAAGAATAAACACTTTTATTTGCTTTATTGCTGCATAAAAAATGTTGATTTTCATACCCTTCTGGGGGAGGGACACACCCTCCAAATAATAAAATCACAAAATAATGTCTTGAGGTTTTCATTTTATCTTCTTTCTAGATCAAGAAAAATTGTGAGGGAAAAAGGCTTCGGTGAGTGCTGAGTGACAGGTTAAAGGGCTCCAATAAAGATTAGATGGTCCACTATCTACTGAGGAAATTGCATAAAAGTGGTTATTCCCTCTTGCTTCTATTAATTTCCTTTTCCTGGCTGCTTGGAGATGCTTCATATCCTGATGCAGCAGATGGGGATGAGAGGTACTTTCCATTATCTCAATCACTGCACTGTTTATGAGACACTTAATCTGTTTCTTTATAAAGTAATAGTATCGTAGGTGATGGATTTAGTGTCAGTAAAAGTCTGTGTGTGGGGAGGGGGGAGGGGAGGAAAGCACTTGGGAACATTGTAAGCACCAGTCATTCGTTATGGCTTTGAGGCAAGGAGAGAAGTTGGGTGGGCGTTCCAAGGTGACCTTCTGGATGGCAGCTAGCTATAGCCAATTACGGGTCATTCTCTCTTGATGAAGAATGGGAATGTAGTTCACTGTGTTTCTGGAGTAGAAAATCCTCCATAGGGCACAGAGATGCTGAAGATTTTCATTTTGCCCTGGGCTTAGTCCTGGGAGGGAGCGTGTGCCTTGCTGGTGCCCCTCTAAGAAGAAAAGAAAATATTTTTCTTCCTGACATTCTCAGCTCAAAGACCTAGTGGCAAAAGCATTGCATATATGAATGAATGAATGAATGAATGAATGAATGAATGAATGAATGAATGAATGAAAAAAGCATTTATTCATTATATGCTTAGCATGTGCTGAATACCAAGGATACAAAGGCAGAAAACAAAGGTAATTCTTGCCCTCAAGGTGCTTCAGTTCTAAGAGGGGAAGAAAAACACAAAGGGACACTTTGGTCCCAAAGTTATAGGGTGGTGAGTTGATACAGATCAAAACAAGACATCCAAGGAACAATGGCAGTTGACTTGATTGTTGGGGTCAGGAAGCTGGTGAGAAGAGTAGAAGAGGGCCAGAGAGAGGAATCAAGTGAAACATGCCTAGAACTTTTCCTGAAATTGGTCCAGGAGAGGCATTCCTCATTCTCTGTATAATCTTGGCCTTATCTCTTTGAGCCTCTATTTTCTCATCTGAAATAAAGGAAAAATTTGGACTAGCTAACCTCTAACATCCTCTTGTAACTTCACAGGCTCAATGGGATCATAGAGCTAGTACTGTCAGTGACTGCAGGGGCTGTCTGGTCCAATCTCCTCATTTTACAGATTAGAAAACTGTAGCCCAAAGAAGCTAAGGGACTTGTACAGAGTGACACAAGTAGAAAGTCGAAGAGGCAGGATTTGAACACAGGCCTCATGCTTATCTACACAAAGAAAGCTAGAGAAAACCTGATTTTTTTTAAGAAAACATGTTTTATTAGAGTGTACTGCTGTTGTTTGTCCTTTGTTCTTGAAGAGGACCATGATATCAGGAAGATGATGCCTTGACTTGCAAGTGAATTGAATTTAAGTGAGGCAGGGCTGTGCAGCCTCACTTTTTCCTGCAGAGCCATCTGGATCCAGCGGCAAGATATAGATCAGGATTACTGGAGATGACCTCCTTAGAGTATACTATTCCAGGATTATATAGGTATTTGACTGCCTTACTTATATGTGCCCCACCTACATGAGTGACAACTGTACATTCCTCCAACCCATCCCTTAATTTTACCCTTTCACTCTGAACAATAGCCAAGCCATATTGGGATGACAGTACCACCAGGAGGCAGGCACAGGACACGCTGATCTAATAAATCTAACCTGCCATCTTGCCGCTTCTTCCTCATGGGAGTTGTGAACATTTGATGCCTTCTCCTTTTCTTCTCTTTTGCTTTTCATAACTCAGTTCTCCTATGTGTATGTCCTCTTTAACTCCTTCCTATTCCCTACTTCCTTTGCTTTTTCAACTCCAAAATTCTGATTCTTTCCCAGGTAAAAACCTCAGGAAATTCTCTCTCTCTCTCTCTCTCTCTCTCTCCCTCCCTCTCTCTCTCTCTCTCTCTCTCTCTCTCTCTCTCTCTCTCTCTCTCTCTCTCTCTCTCTCTCTCTCTCTCTCTCTCTCTCCCTCTCTCTCTCTCTCTCCCTCTCTCTCTCTCTCCATCTCTCTCTCCCTCTCTCCCTCTCTTCCTGCTTTCTCTCTGTCTCTTTCTTCCTCTGTCTCTTTCTGCCTCTCTGTCCCTCTGCTTCTTTCTCTATCTCTCTCTGTCTCTTTATCTCTGTCTCTCTCTTCCTTCCCAATATGCGCATCAACTCTGCCTCTCCTAGATGCCCACTAACTTCTAATTGTGGATGATAAGTGTAAGAATAATTCTAGTGACACACCTATATCCAGGAAAAGGAAAGCTGTTAAGTTTTGAAGGGAAATTAGGCATAATAAAGAACCAAGAAGCATATGTGTATCTTGGACAAGCACTACAGATGGATAATGAGCTCTGGCTGGATTGCATTTGGGAAACTGTACAGTGCTTTTAATGATCCCAAATTGGCCTCCACTACAGAAGCTCATCTTTTTAATGCCTGATGATGCTCTGTGACCATGAATTGTGGAGCACCATGATCTTGGAATTGTAATTACAAATAACCCAGAGGGCAATGCAAAGATGCATAGTGGTTATAAACAGACTGCAGTGAAGTACCAATGACTGCTGGTATACCAGAAGTGACATAAAAGATATTATTGGGAATTGTGTGACCAGAAAAGGAAGTGGACCAGTCATGTAGTGAAAATAAAAGAGAAATCCATTTCTCCAGCCCTGACCTCTCCTCTCTAGACCTACTCCATACCTGCATTTCCAGTTGCTTCGATGGTACCATTCCCTGAATCTGATGCTGGCACCTCAAACCCAACATGTTCTAGAGTAAATTTATTACTTTCCCCCCCAAACCCTACTCGTTATAAAGATCTGGGTTCATGTCCCACCTCTGACACATACCTGCTGTGTGACCCTAGGCAACTCACTAAGACTATGTATGAGTTACAGAGATGATCTGACTCATACTGGTAGAGAAAATTTCTCACTGGGAGTTTCTTATCTCAAAGAAATCATAAGACTCATACCTAATGTTATTCACATTGGACTCCTCCACAATCCAAGGCATCTCTATCTTTTCAGTCTTCTCTCTTTCATATTACTCTCTTCATGAACTCTATGCTCCAGTTGACTTTCATTTAGTCTTGGGCTGCGTATGCCTAGATATACTGTCACACCCTGGGCTAGCATTATCATTGGCCCTTCCCTGCCCCCATCCCTGCATGTCCCACCCCTCACCAAGTGCCCCTCACTAAAAGAGGGCCAATTGAAAGCATTGCCCCAGCCCAGGCTCTTTGCAGATCTATGACTGATTTCCCCTGCCCTAACTTGGTAATTCTCTTTCTCCTCATATTTCTCCTAGGACTTTGTTTTGTATACCTCTAAAGCACTTATAGTTCTATAGGTTTCTGTGTCAATATCTTAGCCTGTAATGTTAGTGAGATTTGAAGATCTTCCCCACCCATTAATAGGTCTCATGTGGAGCCCATTGGGAGACGGACTTGCCTTAAGGAGAAAGCTTGCTTGTAGGAAGGCCCACATTTGCTAATTTCTAATTAGGCACTGGGTCAGGAGGGTTGTGATGCCCTCTGGCTCTGAGAAGTGCATATATACTATGAGGTTAGCATTTTACTTTGAGGGCTCACTCATTGGAAGAATGTTCATGTGATTTGGCCATATGAGACTCTGGATAGCCATTAAGGAGCCACCCCGCCTGGCTTTGAAAACCCAGATGTTGGTGCTTCTCTCTCTGGTGATTATGCATGTATTGCTGTGGTCAGAAAGTTGAATCTGTCTGTTGATCTCTGCTATTTTATTTTTTCTCGTAATCCCTGTTTGTATTTTCTCTGAAGTTCAAGGTGCTGACTTTTCCCCTGAACTAAGTGAATGATAAATATGTTTGATTAAAGTAAGATTGTTGACCCCTTTAAAAGCTATTTTCCCTCTAAAAGCAAATCAAAGAACCTGTGCTAACAGCTATCCTGGGTATGCCAGCATGGTTGCCCTTACATAGCCCCACTAAACTATAAACTACATGAAAGCAAGGAGTATGTATTAATCTAAATTGTATGCTTCTCACGGTTCGTGGCACAGAAGCCTCCATAAAATAAGCAATTAATACTTCTTTGTTGAATTGAATTGAATTTGTTGAACAGGTAAACAACCCAAATGGTACACTGGGATCCCTGAGATATTCATAGAACAAGAAGAAATCCTGTAGCATGTAGAGCTATGTGTATGGAGGACCTATGGGGAAAAAACCCCAAAACAAACCATGGATAAGAATTACACAGGATAAGTGAGAAGGTTTGCAGTCTTCAGTAATGGAGGAGACACCAGCATCAAGAGTATCAGAGAGTAGCATGGTGTAGCAGAGAAAGCACTGTATTTGAAGTTAAATCCCAAGTCTTCTACTTACAACTTATGTGTCCTTGGGCAAATCAAGACATCTCTCTTTCCTCAGTTTCCTTATCTGCAAATTTAGGGGGCTGGGCTAGATGATCTCTAATGTTTTCAGTGGTGTTTCATTGAAAAGGTATAGTATTTCAGCTCAATTATGGGTAAAACAGTCTTTTGTGGGGTAACCAGGATTGATAGCATTAAATATGTGATAAATTGCATTTTGAGTGCTTCCCAATCAAGTTACAAATTACCTTTTAGAACATATTCCACTTGTCAACTGGAGGCTGTCTGGATAGGGATTGGTTTCAATTTTCATTTTAATTTATTATTGATGATTAAATTTGAATATAAGCAAACCCACCCCTTTTTATGCCTCAGCAAATTTAAAAAAAAAGGATAGGTATAGACATACATTATCCCCTTCAGGATTTTTTAATGCATCTGCTTCAGTGAGGTTCTCATTGACCTACTAGGTCATATGCTGAGCCTTCGGACCACAAAGATCAGCTAAGTAATTTCCTCTTTAGGAGGGAAAAGAAAGATAATCTAACCCTTCCCTAGAGCTCCACCCCCCTTCCTTTCAGTCACCTTTATTTCTTTTTCTCTTTACAAAGTTCCAGCCTTCATTCAGCACTTTTCCTTTCTCCTTCATACTGCCTTTAGAAATAGGAAGCCTATTGCTCTAAGATCTGCATCCTGCCAGGAAGATTCAGAGGAAATCCATTTTCATGCTGCTTGTGGATCTCAAAGGCATTTGTTTATTCCATTGCTTAAGTCATCAAACTGAAGGTGAAGAGGCTTTTAACTACAAGAAGAAAAAAAAAGGGAAAATACATTCTTTTGAGATTAATGTCAAAAAAGGATTTGTAGGTACATAGAGCATTTGAGCCAGAATGAACCTGGAGAAACCATCTAAACTGTTCCTCTGCTTTTCAGAAAAGTATCATTTTCTATCATCTTGGCTAGATAAGTTCCTATTCCATGAGGCTCTTAGGCTGATTAGAATCCCACATATCCCCCAAATTTCAGCCTTTTAGTCCACATCATCTCAAAATTCAGATCTTCAGTTTATAAGGAATAGACTCCCAAGGGCAATTCAATGCAACTAATATTGTGAAAAGCATTCTTCTAGGCCTAGAAGACACAAAGATGAACTAAAGATCATCCTTATCCTTAAGGAAGTTAAATCTGACAGGAGGGATAAGACAGCTATACTGTCTTAGTTACGTAACTATAGGTCAGAATTATGATCGATATGTAAGAGACACAGAGAAGAATGAAAGATTTGAGAAAGAAAGGACTTATTAGTTGGTAGATAAAGAATGGCTTCTTGGAGGAGGTGGCATCTTTAACTGGTTCCTGAAGGAAGGGAAGAGTTTCAACAGGCAGAGATGGTAGGGGACTGAGTGGTGTCCATTCCTTGCACAGAGACATGTTACTCAAAAGCATTGAGGTATTAGTAAGTAGAACCAAATATGATACTATTAAAAATTTCATATTTTATGAAATAATGAAAGATAATAAAGGAGAAAAGTGTAAAAGGAAGTTAGAAATGTAGGTGAGAACCAGATTATATGGGGAAGACAGTATGAATGCTAATTTAAGCAATATGTGTTTTATTTGGGTAAATTAAAAGGAGCCACATAGACGTATTTTGAGTAAGGGAATGGCTTAATTCGACTTGCAGAAAGAAGGAAGGTCTCTAGAACATTTAGTGAATCCCCTTTGGGAAGAAGGTAGAAAGAATCACACTGGATGGGCAGGCATGGATGGGATACATTCCTCATCATTGGAAGGAACTCCTCAGATTAAAGATGGGGTTGGGGGGAAGGCAGTAAAGAGCACCATTACAAGCTACTAAGCAAATAGAAAGGAAGTGATAGAATCAAAGTTGGATCTAACAAGCAAGACAACTGATTCTATGTGAGGAGGGAAGGAGGTGGAAAAGCGAAAGATGACTCTAAAATTTTGGACTTTAGTGACTTCAAGGATAGTGGTTTTATCAATAAAGATAGGAGAGTTAAAACATGTTTTGGGGAGGGCAGCCTAGAGATAATGATTTGCCTTAGGAAATGTTGTATTTGAGGTGTTGTAACAACAATGTTACTTGCAGCTGCTGTGGAGGTGTAAGACCAATAACAGCAGCACACAGGAGGGCTCCTAGCACAGGTTCTTTGATCTGCTTTTCTAAAGGAAAGCAACTTCAAGAGGTTAACAATCTTACTTTAATTAAGCATATATATATATATATACATACATATATATATTATATATGTATGTGTATGTGTGTGTGTGTATGTATGTACACACACATATCATTCTCTTAGTTTAGGGGAAAAAGTCAGCACCCTGAACTTCAGAGCAAATACAAATAGAAATTACAAACAGAGAAAATAACACAAATCAACAGACAGGCTTCTGTCTGACCATAGCAATACATATATAGTTATCAGAGAGAGAAGCACCAACATCTGGGCTACCCAGAGTCTCATCTGGCTATATCACATGAACACTCTTTCCATGACTGAGCCCCAAAGCAAAATGCTAACCTCAGAGTATATATACTGTTCCCAGTCAAAGACTCTTGATTCAATCAAAGATTCTTGATGCAAACAAAGGCAAGACTCAATCAAAGGTAATTGATTGCCCTAGTGCCGAAAAGCCCTCCAAAAGGAAAAATAGCAAAAAGTCCCACTTTGCTTGCCGTTAGAGGTGTTATGGGACATCCAAGTGGGGCTATCCAATAGTCAATTGCAAATGTGGTACTGGAACTCTGGGGAGAGTTTAGGGCTAGATGTATAGATTGGGGAGCCCTCCATATAGAGATGATAGTTGAAGGCACTGGAAGGAATGAAATGCCAAGAGTTTAGAGAGAGTTTTCTTTGGGGGACAACACTTGAGCAGTTGAAGAAGAAAGAGGACCCAGCAAAGAGCCTGTAAAAGCAAGAATAATAGGCAGAGGGGTAAGACAATTTAGACAGGAGTATCTCAAATGCCGTGGGAGTGTCAAGAATGCAATAAATATGTGTTAGGCATACAATGCCAGGAGCTGTGCTAAGCATTTTACAAATATTATCTCATTTGATCCTCATGACAACCCTGTGAGGCCAGTACTATTATTATCCCTATTTTACAGTTGAAGAAACTGAGGCAGATAGAGGTTAAGCGACTTGCTTATGGCCACACAGTTAGTAAGCATATGAAGCCAGATTTGAATTCAGAGTCTTCCTGACTCTAGGTCTACTGCTTTATCAACTTGTGCCACCTAGTCAAATAATGGATAAAGCCCTTCCTGGATTTGGAATGAGAAATCTGGGTTTGAATGTTTTGAATCCTTCATAGCTATATGTTGATGGGAAAATTGCTTAACCTTATGGTACTTCACTTCAAAATTGAGATATTAATAATTGCATTATCTACCTTACAAGGTTGTTATGAGTACCAAATGAGATAATGTATAAAAAGCAAGGTTTTACAAACTTGAAAAACACTATATAAAGTGATAATTACTCTCGGGACAATAGAATGGCATATGGTAGGTATGAGTAAGTGGTAAAACATTACAAAAAGGGGATTACTTAGAAGTAGCAGAGTGAAGAACATCATCGAATAAATGTATGAATGAAAACAACGGGCTAGTCACAAGGCAAGAGTGAAAGATAGCCATTGGATAGCCTGTGTCCTCCATAGTATCCACAGGATGCCAATGCACAGCAAGGAAAAGCCTCTGGCTCAGTACAGGGAACCTTCCCCTCTGTGCCCCACCTTCTGCTGTGGAAAACTTAAGGAGATAAGATTTATGCAAGATGAGTATGAATGGATGGTTTGCCATCCATATCCTTGGATCTCCACATTCCATTTGGGTATAGAGTAAATAAATGAGAGTTGTGGTTAAAGGCTGTATTCACTGGGCAACTTGAGAAGGAGATACTGGCTGGTTCTCAGAGAGAAGAGGTTGAAATAGATGACAAAGAAGTTTGTAGAATTCTCCTTACTGGAGGCATTAAAAAGGATTTCAGCAGCCTGGGGTGGCCCTGCTTGATAGCGATAAAGAAATAGATGCTTTGAGTCCCTGACAGTGTAAGGATGGCAACTTATAGCCTATGATTCTACTATAAGAGAACCACATTATTTCTCTAGTGATTAATTTTCATCTGTTCTTATCTCATTATGTTCCAGCCTGCCCAGCAGGAATGTTCAAGGCGAATCAGGAAGTGGGGGTCTGTTCTCAGTGCCCATCCAATAGCCGTTCTCCTTCGGAGGCATCTCCCATCTGCACCTGCCGCACAGGCTATTACCGGGCAGACTTTGACCCACCGGAGGTGGCATGTACCAGTAAGTACCTGTATTGGCTGGCATGGCCTTTTGTTTTCTGGTTGCAACAATATGGAGGAAATGAGATGGTTAACCCCCCCCCATCTGAATTTTAAATATTTTCTTGCATAATCTTTTCACAGCACCAGCAGGAACATCCAAACACAGTCATTCCTACTTTCCTGAAAAAAAAAAACTACATACACACATTTTATTTATATTAATAACATCCAACATTACCCCCATAATTTCACCGCCTACTATAGGTCTTTTGCTTAAATAAAGAACTATTCTCTTCAGGAAGAACTATACAAGGAAGAAAAACATACAGTGAGAAGAATAACTGGGAGCAGTTTGATCCTTAGGAGGGATAAAAAGGATTAAGTTTCCAGGCTTGCCAAAATATGTAACTACTATCCACTGAGAATATTTATTTATTAAAGTTCCTAGCAAGTAGTAAGTTTTTAATAAATATTTGTTTATTAATTGATTGATTGATGGAGAATGTATAAAAGTAACATAAGGTCAGGTAGCATCTGGTTTTCATGGTCCACAAGAAGATGGTCTTCATCTTAAGCTTCCCAATACTTCTTCAGCTGAAACTGAACCTAGCAGGGTCTTGAGGTGTGTGACAGTTGGTGGCAACCATGGTAGAATCTGTTCAAAGGCCCTTTTGTGCTGAGTCAAATGAGACTGACACTTTGTGATCTTCTCTTTGGCTTGCTAAAGCTGGTCAATGGTATTTTGGTGCACAGTCTCTGGACTATGGTTTCTCACTTCTTCTGAACCATAGTGTGGGCATCCTGCCAATTCTACCATTTTCTTAACTTACTGGTAGAAGGCACACCTGCCTAAGACCAGGAGGCAAATGTGACTCAGGTGCTTAACTGGAAGGAAAAAAAATTGCTATCGGCCCATTCCTAGTTTGGTTTAGGTCTTCTCTTCCACCATGGACAATGGAGAGAGAAGCTGAGACAGAGAAGAATTGTCCTAAATGTGAACAGACTTTGAAAACTGTGCTGTACTAACCAGAGTACAGAGGTAAAAAAATAGACAAACAGCCTAAGAATGTCATCTCTATATTGTCTACTTAGTGTTAAGTTTCCTAACAGTTTTCTTGCAAAAATTAAAGGAAGAAAGAACCCTAATTCCCATTTCTACTTGGATAACACTTACCCATAGGAACAAATATATGTATATATATATATACATATATATATGTATATATATACACACACACACACACACACACGTGCCTACACACACACACACACACACACACATATATATGTATATGTATACATATATATATGCATGTGTTGGAACAAATATATATGTGGATATATACATATATGTGCATATGTGTGTGTGTGTGTGTGTGTGTATTCTTACAATCGTTCTACAGTCTTTCAGGAAGAACAATCCTTTCAGGGATTAGAGACAACTAAGAGGACATCAAAAGAGGTAGACTAGGAAACCAAGGGGGAGTCAAATGTATAGAATCACCAAATCACGGATCAAAGTTATAAAGGAACTCACAGCCCATCTAGTCAGATAGTCCATAAGCATTTATCAAGGACCTGCCATGTGTCAGGTACTGTGCAAGCACTGGGGATACAAAGAAAACAAAACAATAGAAAAGAAAAGAAAACAATTGCTAATCTCAAGGAGTTCACTATCTAAGGGAGGAGACAACATGCCAACAGCTATGTGCAAATAGGAAATTTACAGGCTAAATTTGAAATGATCTCCAAATTGCCCTGTATATAGAAGAAAGGCACTAAGACTAAGGTGGTCTGGGAAGGTGTAACAGCAAACACCCTGGCACACCCAGGAGGGCTGCTAGCACAGGTTCTTTGTTCTGCTTTTCTAAAGGAAAGGCAACTTTAAGGGGGTCAACAATCTTATTTTAATTACATATAAGTAGAAAATATAAGCAGCGAAATTAGCAGAGATTCAACAGACAGGGCTCTAACTGTCTGAACAAAGCAATACAAGCAGCTACATATACCACTAGATAGGGGGAGCACCAACATCTGAGTAGTTGGGGGTCTCTTAACAGATGGCTACTCAGAATTCCGTCCAGGGAATCGAAAGATCTTTCTCATGAGTGAACCTCCAAAACAAAATCTCACCTTAGAATATATCTACATACACATATTTACATACATACATACATAGAGCATATGTATATATATATGTATATGTATACATATGCTCTATGTATGTATGTATGTATGTAAATATGTATAACAGCTGGGCCAGAGCTCAAAGCAGCAAGGCATCCCTGATTGAACACATGTAGTCACATAGGCCTATTAATGGACAGGGAAGATCTTCCTATTCCATTAACATTACAGAAGAACATCCAATAGAATGGAGAACTTTCAGCTGAGACTTGAAAGAAGCTAAACAAGATTTTCAGCAGAGATGAGGAGGGAGAAAGTTCCAGGAATTGGGGACAGCTGGGGGAAATACCTAGAGACAGAAGATAGAGTGTCTAGCATGAGGAACAGCAATGAGACCTGTGTCACTGTGTATAGGGGTTAGACAGTCAGTCAGTAAACATTTATTAAGTGCCTACTATGTGCCAGAGATACAAAGAAGCAAAAGACAATCCCTGCCCTCAAGAAACTTACAGTCCAATGAGGAATTTATAGCCTAATGGGGCATAAGGTACAAGCAGACCACAAAAGTGGATGAGTGGGTGGGGGCGTGTTACAAAGGAATTTAATAGCCAAACAAAGAATTTTATAGAGGCAATAGGAAATCACTAGAGTTTGTTGTATATTTGGAGTAGGGGCTGGGTGGATTTACCTGGTCAGAAGTGCTTTAGGAAAATCAGTTAGCTAACTGAGAGGACGATGGATTGGAGAGGGGAAGGCTTTTAGAGAATCTATTGCAATAGTACAGGTGCGAGGTGCTGAGGATACATATATATATATATATATATGCATATATATATATGTACATATATATATGTATGTATCTATGTATATCCAAGAAATATTACAGAAGAAGAAATGACAGGACTTGGGAAATGATTGGACATGATGGTGAGGGGAGAGTGAGTGAGAAGTTGCTAAGGATGACACCTGAGTTTTAAACCTGAGTGATTGGGAGGATGGTGGTACCCTTGATAGTAATATAGAACTTAAGAAGAATGTAGTTTGTTTGTTTTTTTTGGCGGGATAGGTTGGAGTTTAATTTTGGCCATATTAAGTTTAAGATGTCTATGAGAAATCCAGTTTGAGATATGTAATGTTGTTTTTGTCAATTAGCAATGTCTAACTCTTCATGAACCTATTTGAGGTGTTCTTAGCAAAGATACAGAATGGTTTGCCCTTTTCTCCTCCAGTTCATATTACGGATGAGAAAACTAAGGCAAACAGGGTTAATTGACTTGCCCAGGGTCACACAGCTAGTTACTGTCTGAGGCCATATTTGAACTCAGATCTTCCTGACTCCAGGGCCAGCACTGCTCCATCTAGCTGCCCAGAGATGTCTGACAGATAGTTAGAACTGTGAGATTAGTAGTTAGAAAAGAGGTTAGGGGTAAACAAAGAGATCTGAAAATAATTTACATAGAGATATTAGTTGGGAGTGAATGAGATCACTAAGTGAAATAGATGGAGAGAGAAGGGAAGAGGGCCTAGGACAGAGCTTTGGAGAATCCCCGTTGTTCATGGGCATGATGTGGATGAAAATTTAGTAGAAGAGTCAGAGAAGGAGCTGTTTTCATATAAGTAGAAGGAGAACTAGGAGAAAGCAGTGTTACAAAAACCTAGAGAGAAAAGATTATCAAGGATAAGAGGATGAACAGTAGTATCAAATGCTGCAGAGTGGTCCAGAAGGTTGAGAATTGGGAAAGGGCCACTGGATTTGGTGATTAAGAGATTGCTAGCTGCTTTGCAGAGAGCAGTTTCAGTTGAATAATGAAATCGGGAGCCAGACTACAGACAATTAAGAGAGTGAGAGGAAAGGAGGTGGAGGCAAAATTATAAATGGCCCTAGCTATAAAACAGAGGAAAGATATGGACAATGGCTAGCAGAGTTAGATTGTTCAAGTGAGAGTGTTTCTTGAAGATAAGGGAGACAAAGGATATGTTTGTGGGGAGGAAAAAATCTGCCTGTAGAGAGGGAGATACTCAAGATAAATGGGAGAGTGGGGATGAGAGGGGGTAATATGCTGGAGAAGATGGGGTGGAAATGGACCATTTGAATATTTAGAGAGGTTTTCCTCGCCTTGTCAAGGAGAAGGACCACCTCTTCGTGTGAGACAAGAGTGAAGGAGGAAAAAGTAGTAGAAGGCATCTGAGTGATAGGAGATGAGAAAGAGGAGAGAAGAGGGAGCTCTCAGTGAATGGCCCTTTTTTCAGTAAAATATGAGGAAAGGATGTAAGCTGGGGTAGAGAGGAGGGGGAGGAAACCATGGGTTTGGATAAGCCTTTGTGGTGAGTTCATTAGTGAGTTTGTCAGTAAATTATGGAGGTGTAAAAGTTTGCACAGAGATTGGAAAAGAGAGAGCATAGTAGAGAGTATTAACCCTGGAGTCAAAGGATCTGAGTTCAAATATCACTTCTGATGCTTGCTAGGTGTAAGATTTTGGGTAGCCTGATTAACATCCCTGAGCTTCGGTTCCTAAACAGGTGGTGCAGTGGATAGAGTGCTGGCCATGGAGTTAGCTTGCTGAGTTCAAATCCAGCCACAGATATAGCTGTGTGACCCTGGGCAAGTCATTTAATCCTTTTTGCCTCAGTTTCCTCATCTGTAAAATGAGCTGGAGAAGGAAATTGCAAACTATTCCAGTATCTTTGCCAAGTAAACCCCACGAAGAGTTAGACATGATTGAAATGACTGAACAACATCAACAACATACCAGATGGCCTCTAAGGTCCCTTCCATTCTAGATCTGTGATTCCATGAACACAGACAATCAAGACTCTCATTTTTGGCTCCTCTAAGTAACGTGGCTAAAGGATCCTTCACCTTGGCTTCATCCTGTGATCTTCCTTGGGTCCATTTTCGGATATGTACCCCTGCATTATACTTTGACTTGGGAAGAGTATGCTAAGCTTTGTTCTCAGGTGTGGGAAACTCAACCTATTGGAGGAGTTCAAATATTGCTCAGTACTCCTTTAAATACGTAGTCTTTTAAATAGTCTATGGAATCCCCCATTCCACCATGGGCAAATTCCCCTTAATTCTAAACTTATTTTACTTCTTCTTTATACCTATTTGCTTTGCTGACTCCCACCTTTACCCTGAAGATAATATGTTCCTTGATATACTATCTCTCTCTATTTTTTGTCTTCCCCACTACTCAATGAGCAAATTAAGGAAGGGGAGGTTGTCTTTTATATTCCCTAGTTTCAAATCTGGGTGACTGTTCTATTATACCCACTCCGTTTCTCTCAACTTCAAGTTCATGCCATCCATCTTTCTTGGCTATTTCAAATCACTACCATTCTCTAAGACCCAATTCTCCTTTCTTAGATAATTTTAGCATCTACCCTTATTCTATTTTACCTCACCCCGCACCATTGACCTTGATGACTTCAACATCTATGTTAACAACCCATCGAATGTCTTGATTCCACAGTAGCTCAGTCTCTTCAGTTCCCAAGATATCTATCTCTACTCATATCAGGTACTGGGATAATACTATTTTCTTCTGAGTGTCAAGAATAAAGATGGAGGGTGACTCAAAACCGTACTCCCAGATAAAAACCTAGGTAACTTAGATCGTAACCCTTTCTGACCAGTGACCATCCATCCAGCAATCTAACCAGCTCAGGTTAATTTACCGATCATTTCTTATTACTCAGTCAGACATAGTCTGATGGTGTCTCTACTCAGGTTTCCCTGATTTCCCACACATTTGACCAGGGTGACTACTCCTTGTGCTGATGGACTAATCCAGAAGAAGACAGACAAACATACAATGAGTCCATTGATGGAAGAGACCCCAGATCTTTAAGTAAGGACATTCTGTGGTTCACTCTCTCTTCTTAGTTTATCATCACTGTGGAATTTCATTGAATTTCTGTTATACGGTTACCTCTCAACAATGCTAAGAAATGTGGTTGATCAGGGACAGTTCAATGTATTGGAAAGCACACAGGGCTAAGAGCAAGGAGGCCTGTTTTCTTGGCCTGACTTTGTCACTAATTGTGGAAACTTAAGCAACTGAGATCATTTCTGGGTTGCAGTTTCCTCATGTATAAAATGGGATAGAAGTTGGTGGAAGAGCACTGGTTGGGTTTGGTCTCTAAGGTCTCTTTCATCTTTTCTAGTTACCAACATCAGTCATTCCTAACACTGATGCTTATAGGCCCAGAATACTACCTCTATCATATATGATAGTTGATACGAATATAATGCTAGTCTCAATATCTCCACCGTTGTGGTTTCTCTGAAGTGAGTTTTCCTAGATGTAAATATGTACGTCGTTGATGTGACCTCCATCAAGCAGGTTTCTTCACTTGCTCCTGGGCATCTGTTTCTTCGAGCCCTGAGACATTTCCCTGGTGTGAACTATGATTCATTCACACTATTATCACACACCAACATGGTCAATTTTGGTCATTAGCACTCACTATCATAGGATGCTGCTCCATAACTTTTCTGGACTACAGTTTCCATACCTATAACATGAAGACATTAAACTAAATGATTTCTATTGTGTCTTCCAGCTCTGTCTATGTTCCTATGATCCCTAACTTGATAATCTATAACCACTAGCTCTTCACCTGAAATCTTTCCTCTTTGTTTAGCATACTCACCCACCCAGAGACCTTCAATCATTAATCTTCCTGCCCACTGGCCTTCTCCTCACCACATTTGACTCTATCAATATTTGACTTCATGAAAGCTACTTCAGAGAATCACAGAAATTAGAAATGGAAGACATTTCAACAACCATGTCCAATCCATACTCCAAAGGAATCTCTACTTGAAACTCTCTGATGAGAGGAAACACATTATCTCCTGAGGCAGCCCATTCTAACTTTTGGATAGGTCTAATTGCTAGGTAGTTTTCTTGACATCAATTTGAAATCTGGTTCTTTGAAATTACACTCATCACTTCTGGGTCTGCCCTCTGGGTCCAAACAGAACAAGTCTGATGTTTCTTTCATATTAAAAACCCTTCAAAACCTTGTGGACGGCAATCATGCCTCCAGGATCCACTTTGAGTCTTCTTTCTTTATGCTAAACATCACTGTTTCCTTTACCTGTTCATTATACAACCCACCCTCTAGGCTCTTCACCATCCTAGGGGCAGCTAGATGGTTCAGTGGGTAGAGCAGTAGACCTGGAGTGAGGAAGACCTCAATTCAAATCCTGCCTCGGGTACTTACCAGCTCTGTGGGCAAGTCACTTGACCTCTGTCTGTCAGGCTCCTCATCTATAAAACAGAGATAACAATCACAACAACCTCCCAGGGCTGTTGTGATGATAAAGTAAGATGATTATTTGTCAAATACTTTGTAAACCTTAAAGTGCTATATAAATGCTAGGTGTTGTTAATATTTCTCTTACTGTCTTTTAAAAAATATATTTTATTTTCCCCAATTGCATGTGAAAACAATTTTTTTTAACACTTCTCTCTTTTTTTAAAAGTTTTAAGTTCCAAATTCTACTCTCCCTCCTCCCTGCAACAGTAAGCAATCAGATATAGGTTATACATGTGCAATCATGTAAAACGTTTCTATATTAATCATTATGTATAAGACAAAGAATGAAAGAAACTAAGTGAAAAAATAGCATGCTGTAGTCTGTGTTCAAACAATATGAATTCTTTCTCTGGAGGTGCATAGTATGCTTCATCATTAGTCCTTTGCTTGGCTTCTTCTAGACACTTTTCCAATGTGGTCTGATGACAGTACAGTAGGACTATGATTGCCTTTTAGTCCTAGAAGCTTTGTATCTCTTAATGCATCCCATAATTACTTTAGTATTTTTGGCTAACTCGTATTGGTCTAACAATCCACTAAAAATCTCAGAACTATTGAACCATGCTTCCCTCATCTGGTACTTGTGAAGGTTTTTTTTTTAATGGAAGGGCAAGTTTTTATATTTATCTCTACTAATTTTCATCTTACTAGATTCAGTCCAACGCTGATCTCTGCTAAGATCTTTTTGGATTCTGACTTTCTATGTTAGCTATCCCTTCATTAGCTTTGTATCCTTTGCAAATTAGATGAGCATGCCATTTACACATCTATACCACCCTCATTCCCACCCCCACCTCTTCTTTTGCTATTCCTTTATCTGAAAATCCATCATTGCTCCTCTCTACCCCTCCAAATAGTATTCTTCCTTCCAATTTCTTGAAGGCTGAAGATCTACCTCCATAAAAGCTCCAGCCCCCACTAATCTCCCCATCTTCCAGATTCCCGCCACATTCCCCCACTGTCATTTAGAATTTATTTGTTTTCTCCAATGATTTCATGAGTGTTAGTCATATTTCCAAGTAAATTATCAGCCTGTGAGCAGGGATCATGCCTTATACTTCTTTGTCTCCTCCACAATGACTAGCTCTCTGCCTAGCCTGGAGGAAGTGCTCAATAAATCTTTGGGGATTGACTGACTGATTGAATGCTAGGTGAAGGAATTTATACTTTCAGTTCCTGCAGTAAATCTAATCTTCACCACACCACGGGGAGGACAGACAGATGGCATGGGTAACCTGACAATGGAAGTAAAGTCAGTGCGAGGGATTCATAGCCCAGCTGTTTAATGTTGCATATGTCTCTATTGCCACTGTGCTGCTCTCGTCACCCACTTCACTCACTTCCTTGGTTGGAGGCAATGTAATCTCCCTGAAACCTGAAAAGATCAGAAATGCTCTCTACTCTAGTGAGGCAGCTCAGGGAATGCTTTGGCAGTGTGATAATGAGGAATTACCACTGAACTTGGAGTCCAACGACCTAGGTGCAAATCCTTCCTTTTCTTTTTACTTTGTGTGACCTGAACAAAGTCATTTCCCCTCTTAGGGCCCCATTTTCATCTGTAAAATAACAGCTAACATTTATGGAGATGTAACATTAGCAAAATATTACATATATATGTATACGTATGTATATATATATGTGTGTATATATATATATATTTATATATATACATATTCTCCCAACTCAGAAAAGTAGTTGCTATTAACATCCCCATTTTACAAATGAGCAAATGAAGTGATTGGACTAAATTGGGGTTCTTAACCTGGGGTCCATGAACTTTAAAGAATATTTTACAACTATTTCAATATAATTGGTTTCCTTTGTCATCCTTTGTACTTTATTTTAGGCATATAATACATTATTCAGTAAGATATGAACAGCATTTTGCAAACAAAGTTCTCTATGGTTTTTTGTTATCATCACCACCACCATCATCATCACCATCATTGTTGTTGATGTTGTGATGGGTCCATAGGCTCCACTGGACTACCCAAAGGGTCCATGACACACAAAAAAATGAAGAACCCCTGGAGTAAATGATCACTAAGGAGACTTCTATATTAAAATCTACTATTCGATCAAGGAATTGGCTAGTCCAAGAAATATGACTATGGGGGCTCATTGACTTCATCTTTATTTATAAATCTAGTGTTTAATTGAATAGAACATTTGTTTCCATTCTAAAGAGGCTGTTCTCTCAAAAAAGGGGCTACATATAAGGACCTTAATGCATCTTAATGAGATAGTGGTGAGAAGAGACATTTGGCAAAGAAGTGGCTTTGCCTTTAAGTGGAGTGGGCTGTGTGACCCTGGGCAAGTCACTTAATTTATGTCATGTATTTGTCCAGAAGCACTTTCTCTTTCTTTTGTTGTCTCGCTCCCTCTCTCCTCTCTTTCTTTTACTTCCTTCCCACTCTTTTTCTTTTCCATTTCTATTTTTCCTTTTGCCCTAGTCTATGACTTGGGCTTTTCAGTGTCTCCCACAAGCTTTGCCTAAATTAGCCTCATGAGAAGCCTTCGGGGCAAAGAAGTTGTCCTATCTGATAGGGTTATAAGAGTAGCTAAAGAGACCAAGCCATAAGGCTAGAAAGCATTGGAATTGTAAGAGTGGGAAAAAGTTTCATAATGGAAGAAATATTATGAGGCATTTTCATTCCCTGAAAGAAGTCTTAAGATTCCCAATTTTCTGATTTAAACTTTGTCAGAACAACCTAGTGAGGTAAAGTTGCTTACCACTCCATGACTTTGGGTAAGTCACTTCCCCTCTGTGGGGCTCAGTTTCTTCATCTGTAAAATCAGGGGGTTGGGCCTGATGGCCTCTGAAATGCCTTGCAATTTTAAATCTATGGATCCTAGCATCCCATGATTTGAGTTTTGAATCACAGATGAGGAAACTGAGGCTAAGAGAGATTGAGTGACTTGCTGAGGGTCACACAGCTACTAAGTATCAGAGGCTGGAATTATGTAGAATCAAAGAATTTGAAAGTTGGACCTCAGTAGTCATCTAATCCAACTTATAAATGAAAAGAACCCACACTCTAGTATCCCTGACAAGTAGTTGTCTCTGCTTGAAGATGTCCAATGAGGGCAAATTTATCCCTGCTGGAGGCAGTCCATTCCACTCTTAAACAACTCAAAGTATACAGAAATTTTTCCTGACATGAAGCTTAAATTTGACCCTTTGTGACTTCTTCCAATTGCTCCTGTTTCTGTCCTCTGGTCCCTCTTGCACCTGAGAGTCTTTTGGATTCCTGAAGACCGGCTATCACAGCTCCTGGGTTTTCTTTCTCCAGGCCAAACATACCAGTTCCTTGGAATCAAACTTGGGTGTTCTTGACTTCACTTACTGTACTAATGCCTAACTGGGGCAAAGTTGTGCGGCCAGTGAGCACTCTGTGCTCCTTTCCTGCACACTAGCAGACCTGGGATAGCAAAGGATTTCCTCAATAAGATCATGCCCATGAGAACCAAAGCTTCTTGGTCCCTGTTGCAGCCCAGAATGTTAGGGAGTTTTCAGGATTTCTTTCAACTGCTTGGCTACAACTTGGGGAATAGAAGTAGAAAATATTCCTGGGAATACTAACTAGATGGCTGGTAGACCAGTTGTGCCTGAATAACCTACTTACTGGGGGAATAGCCCCTATAGGTCAAATCCTATGCTTTTCATCATTCCGTTCACTGGCTACAATCACATAACAATGATTTATATTTCTCTGACACTTTAAAGATTGACAAACGGATACTTGCCAATAACCCTGTGAAGTAGAAAGCATATGTATTATTCTCTTCATTCTGCAGATGAGGAAATTGAGGCCCAAAGCAATGACATAAATTGCCTGGGGTCCCACAGTTAGCAAAAGTCAGAGCCAGGATTCAAACTCAGATCATGAGATGCTAAGATCCATAGGTTTAAAGTTGGAAGGCATTTCAGAGTCCATCTAGTCCAATCCCTTAATTTCACAGATGAAGAAAGTGAGCCCCACAGAGGGGAAGTGACTTACCCAAGGTCATGGAGTGGTAAGCAACAGCAACATGAATTGAGCTCAGATCTTTTTTGTTCAATTCTTTCAGTTGTGGGAAACTCTTTGTGACCTCTTTGAGAGTTTTCTTGGCAAAGGTACTGTAGTGGTTTACCATTTCCTTCTCCAGTTCATTTTAAAGATGAGGGCACTGAGGCAAATAGGGTTAAGTAACTTGCCCAGGGTCTGAGGCCAGATATCAACTCAGGTCTTCCTGACTCCAGACCCAGTGCTCTGTCTAATGAGCCACACAGCTGCCTCTTCCTGGCACCTAGAAGGTGCTTAATAAATGCTTGTTGAACTGAATTATTGGATTTGGTAACATCACAACTACCCTTGATTCCCTGCTTTCTTATAGCAGTCTCCAATAGTTTGATATGTGTATTTCTTGTCTCCCTAACTAGAATATAAGCTCAAAAAGAGCATAGACTGTCTTGTCCATTTCTTCTCTGCCCTCTATAGCATCCAACACAATCCTAGTACACCATAGGTGTTTGATAAATACTCAATGAGATGACTAACCTGGCAAAAATCTCTGTGAATGATGGCTGCGCACCTATGCCAATTCTGACCTGTTAAATGAAATCATAGACAGCACGGGGTGTTTTTAGTACATTGTCAGCTTACTAAACATCTAAAGATAAACTTCTTTTATCTGAAAAATTATTTACTGTGGTAATGCACAACAGCTTTTAAACAGAACAGATGGCACCTCCAATTAGAATGCTTTAAAAAGAAACCCTAATGAGATTATAAAAGCCAACAAATTGACTTCTTCATACAGTACTTCCCTGGCATGCAATAAATCAAATATATAATGAGACACAATAAAATAATGCATTTATTTACATTTGTTCTGTCTAGCACTTTTCTTTGCCAGCGATAAGTGCATCGATTAGGCACTATATGAGTTTATAACATTCTTCGAAACTCCTTTCCAGAACAGCATAACGAACATCGAAACACCCTGCAAAGTACACTTATATATACACCTGATGGTTAGATTTCAAGTTCTATACAAGACAACATGCATTTAATAAGTACTTACTGTATACAAGGCATTGGTGTGAGGGATACTAATGGCATTTTTAAAAAGAAGTTTTTATTCTCAAGGAGATTACTTTTTATTGCAACTTCAATGTTGTAAGAAATAGACTGCTTACTTCCCCAAACCCCTGCTTCCAATGTTCTTCTGAGAAGATGGTGCCTATCTACAGCTCAGTCTGCCTGAAAATCCGTTCTATATAGTCTACCTCTCACCCTCACATTACCTTCCTCACATAACCAAATAATGGACTTTGCAATAACTCTATGAGGTTGTTAGAGTGGCTATAATTATAATCATTTTATGGATGAGGGAACAGATTGAGGGCAGTGAAGTGACTTGCCTATGATCATGTTAAACTCTTAAGAGTCAAAAACAGGATTCAGACCCAGGTCTCCCTGACTTCTAGTCTAATACCGTAGCCTTTAGGCTGTACTTCCTGCATCCAAAGGCAGCATTAGTGGCAAAGCATAAATCTGACAAGGCAAAATTTAATAGGAATAAATGTAAAGAACTACTTCTGGGTTCAAAAAACAAACTGCAGACCCCTACCAATATCCACCCCTGGAGATCAAAGCTCATACTTTGTTTACCGTTCATACATTCACTGCTTCATTTGGAAAGTTTCGTGGTGTGCACAACTGTTTTAAGAAACAGCGATTGTTCTTTTTCAAGTGCATTGTGTGAATGTGATCACATATAAATGTCAGCATATGCCTGAGCATTTTTAATTGTAACACAAAAAGCTATAACTTGAGTGCATATCCATAGGGGAAAGTATTCTAATTTATAAAAAGATGTCAAATATATATGAATGTAACCCAGTAAAAGAATAACAGTAACTTATATTTGTACAGTATTCTAGAGTTACGGTACACCTTACCTACATTAGATCTTCCTCCCATCTTCCCTTCCTCCATCCCTCCCTCCCTCCTTCCCTCCTTCCTTCCTTCCTCTCTTCCTTCCTTCCATTTTTCCCCTTTCTTTCCCAAATAAACAAATATCCTTCATTGGATCTTTACAAACCTATAAACTAGATAGTACAAGTACTACATAAACTGGACATGTTTAGCTTGTAAATTCAGTCTCAAAGGCATTAAATGACTCAGGATCATTGATTGGAAGCTGGAAGGATGTTTAGTATCTCTCTAGTCCGGATTCTTCATTTTATAGATCAGGAAAGTAAAGCCCAAAGAGCTTAAGTGATTTGCCCTAAGCAACATAGTTTAAATAAATAGCCAAGCCCAAATTCAAACTCAGTTCTCCAAATCTGCTATACCACATTAGCTTGCCCAGGGTCACACAGCTAGTGTCTGAAGTTGGATTTGAACTCAGGTCTTTTTGACTCCAGGACTAGCACGCTATCCACTGTACTACCTAGTTCAGTGTTTGGGAGGCTTCCCAGGAAAGTATGGGAGAGAAGAGGTATTAGACTGACTACCAAACTGAAGATCTACAGAGCTGTGGTGCTATGAAACCTAGACTATCTACCAGCACCATGCCAGGAAACTGAATCACTTCCATTTCAATTGTCTAAGGAAGATTCTGAAGATCATCTGCCAGGATAAGGCACCAGATACTGAGGTCCATACTCAGACTAAACTGCCAAGCATTCAGACTCTACTTCAGAGAGCACAACTCTAATGGGTTGGCCATGTGGTTCTAATGCAAAACTTACACTTGCCAAAAAAGACTATTTTGTGGAGAACTCATACAGGGCAAGCATTCACATGGTGGTCAGAAGAAGCGATACAAGGACACTCTCAAGGTCTCTCTGAAGAACTGTTGAATCAATTGTGAGATGTGGGAGACATTGGCACAGGACTGCCCAGCATGGTGTGCCCACATCAGAGAAGGTGCTGTGTTCTATGGCCAAAGCAAAATTGAAACAGCTCAAAGGAAATGCAGGATTCACTTGTTTGGGATATCCACCCTAAATGTTCACACGGACTATTTGTGCCTGACCTGTGGTAGAGCATTCTGAGCTCATATTGGCCTGATCAGCCACAATTGGACACATTGAATCTTGACTCAAGAATACAGATATCATTTTGGTCCTCTTCAAGAATGGAGGACAATAGGGGGCGGGGCCAAGATGGCGACTGGAAAGCAGTAACTGGCGTGAGCTCCCCACCAAGTCCCTCCAAAAACCTATACAAAAATGGCTCTGAACCAATTCTAGAGCTGCGGAACCCACAAAGTGGCAGAGGGAAGCAGGGCTCCAGCCCAGGACGGCCTGGTTGGTCTTAGAGTAAGGTCTGTCCCACACGGAACTCCCAGCTCCCAGCTGAGGGGAGCAGAGCTGAGCCAAGCAGAACCCAGCGCACGCGGTGCGGCAGACCGCGGACCGAGGAGACCAGGAGTGGAGTGGAGAGTGCCCTAGCATGCTGAATTACTGAGCTGTGGCATGTACCAGACCTCACAACCCACAAACAGCAAAGACAACACAGAAGGTTAGTGGGAAAAGCTGCGGGACAAGATGGAGTTTGCGGTTCGGCTACCACCCCTGAGGCAACAGAGGAGGGGCAGCTTTAGAAATTCAGCTGCACTTGCTTCTGGCCCCAGGCCCACCTGGTGGGAGGAATTAAGTGGCTGATCAGAGCAGGAGTACAGAGCCTGCTGAAGATTTAAGCCCAGTC
>CM053622.1:547300361-547318384 GCA_028646595.1 Phalanger gymnotis
AGTTCTATGTTCCACGCTTGGGCGGATGCGCTGCCTCACCAGCACTCCTCCTTCCCCAAGAACCCCCTACCCGGACTGGGCTTAAATCTTCAGCAGGCTCTATACTCCTGCTCTGATCAGCCACTTAATTCCTCCCACCAGGTGGGCCTGGGGCCAGAAGCAACTACAGCTGAATTTCTAAAGCTGCCCCTCCTCTGTTGCCTCAGGGGTGGTAGCCGAACCGCAAACTCCGTCTCGTCCCGCAGCTTTTCCCACTAACCTTCTCTGTTGTCTTTGCGGGTTGTGAGGTCTGGTACATGCCACAGCTCAGTAATTCAGCATGCTAGGGCACTCTCCACTCCACTCCTGGTCTCTTCAGTCTGCGGTCTGCCGTGCCGCGCCGTGCGTGCTAGGCTCTGTTTGGCTCAGCTCCGCTCCCCTCAGCTAGGAGCTGGGAGTTCCGTGCGGGACAGACCTTACCCCAAGACCATCCAGGCTGTCCTGGGCTGGAGCCCTGCTTCCCTCTGCCACTTTGTGGGTTCTGCAGTTCTAGAATTGGTTCAGAGCCATTTTTGTATAGGTTTTTGGAGGGACCTGGTGGGGAGCTCACGCCAGTTACTGCTTTCCAGTCGCCGTCTTGGCTCCACCCCCGGAATTTTTTTAAACACAATTTGATTTAAAAAAAAAATTTTTTTGAGATCCTTATTTGAGAACTTTAAAACACATATAGAGGTTAGTGATGCAATTTTTGAAAAACGTGATTTCTTCAGTGTGGTGCTGATTACAGTTGACTGAGGTCAACCTGCTTTGGGCTCCAGATTTTCTCTTTGTCATGTATTGCATTCAAATTTTGTCTCTGGTGTTTTTTAGCTATGTGACTATGGCTGAGTCTCTTCAGTTCTCTGGGTATGTTTCCTCCTCTATAAAATAGAGATGATAGCACTATAATACCCACATCATAGGTTTGCTGTAAGAATCTCATGTGTAATATGTTTTGCAATCCTGTAAACCTTCAAATACTATATAACTGCCAATTCTGGGAAATAAATAAGTGAACAGGTTTTAATAGACCTGGTAATGTAATCTCTACATTTCAACAACCAAACAACTCAAAGCACAGCATAGCAGGGGATGAGAGGTGAGGAGGAGGGAGAATGCATCTTAGACTGTAATCTTATAGAAAGAAGAGTTGATCTAAAATAGTCACAATGATATCCATCCCAGAAACCTGTTCAAATAGATAAATGACTTTAGTGATGTCTGAAACTGCAGTCTTGCTAGGGGACCCAGTCTTGCTAGGTCCTTGTTAGAGTTAGAAAGAGCAGATGAGACCTATGCAAGCCTTTCAATGCACAGCCGTTCCCACAGACCCTTACTTAGAGTTTGGTATCTCCCAGAGTTCCCTAACCAGCCATCTGATAAAGTGCCAGTTATTGTGCCAGGACCACAACTAACTTGGACTCATTCCTGATTTCTTTCCATGTTCCTCAACTCTTAGCCCTGGTGTCTCTGGAAGGTATCTCTCACTAATACCGTCTGATTTTACTCCCTGCAGATGGAATCTGAATGTAATTGTTCCTCATATGTATTTGTTGATTATCTTCCTACTTAAAAGTATTTCCCCCCCTAGCCACTACCGGCTGTCCTTCACCCTGACTCCTGGAGCTCCGAGGAGTTCCTTCCAGTTCCCAATGCTTGCCATAGCTCTGTGATGCTCACCGCAGCTCTGTGATGCTCCTAGCAACTCCTGGTGCTCCCTACAGATCCTCAGTTCTCCTCACAGCTCCCTAGCTTGGGAATCCTCCTTCTTCTTCTGCTTCTGCTTCATGGCACCTGTTATCACAGCCCTCCTATATTTTATCTACGCTCTTTTCTCTTCCTACCTGTTCCACAAACTCCTCAGATCCCAGATTCCCTATTTTTAGGGTACATCAGTTGACACTGATGAGTATAATTGAATTCTCCAAATATTTATGTAGTATCTACAATGTGCACAACATTGTGCTAGTTACTGGCAATACAAAAATGAAATAAATTACATACCTTACCCTTAAATAGCTTCCAATATGGGGAAACAAACAAGACGTGTATATAAATAATTGTGACAAAAAGCAGGATGTGAGAAGTGTTTAAGAAAAATAATAACTCTCTTTTACATAGTCCTTTAAGGTTTACATATTGTTTTTGTCACAATAACCCTGTGAAGATGGTTGCTGCAAATATTATTATCCCCATTTTATAGATGAGGAAACTGAGACTCAGGTTAAGCAATATGTCAAAGACCTGAAATCAGAAGGCCAAAATTTCTTCAGGAAGTCTGAAAGATAGAGCCCAGGTGACATCAGTGCCATCCTAGTGGCTCTCTCCCTCTGTTTCCCTTAATGTGCCAAATTGAAGATATATAGGATGCTAACCATAGTCTCTGATATTCTTTATTGCTGTGGGACTTGGCCTTGCAATAGATGCCACATCTGACTTTTGGAGCAGCTTCATCAGTGTCACCCACAATCCCTCCTGAGCATTAATGTAGTGAGACAGGATCATCAACAACAAGGCCCTGGCATGTGGCCAGTCTGCTGGTATTGAAGGAAATGATGCTTGCTGCTTCTCAGATCCACTGGGCTGGGTTCATAGGAAGAATGGATGACAGTGGAGTAATCAAGCAGCTGCTATAGAGTGAGCTGTAAATGATATGGCAATGGGTAACTGGGAAACAATAGCAGCAGGCAATTCAGCCTGGTGAGCACAGCATCGGAGTTAGGGGAGCTCTTTTCGAACAAAGACTTTTGCCTGACTGTGAGGCAAAGAGGAAAGTTTGCAAATAACCCTAGACTTAGGGAGAAGAAACTGCAGCTGTAAGCTACTGGGCAGTCTTCACATGCATGGGGAGTGGAAAGTGCTCCTAGCATGACAATTTTGTCCTTTAATCTATAGGCTTTGAAAAAAAGAGTTAGGAGGCACTAGCCCTGGTGAGCACCAAATAACAGAACAAAATGAAATTGATTGTATTTTCACAGGCAGTAAACAACATGTTACTTATGTGGAAGTCATTCCAAATGATCTGTCTGTATTTGTGAGAACACAGATAAAATATAATACAAAAGTAGAAGAAAGAATAAAAATAAGAGAAATGACCTAGTATACAATTAAAACAAATACAATTTGACCTATTTCTACAACCTATTAAAATAAAAAAATAGATGGAAGAATGGATATCAACTCAGACTATTAGCATTCTTACAGAAGGTTAATTAAATCAGTCACCATAATGTGGAGAGATGAAGATCTTAAAATATACCTCATCTAGCAAACATTTGCACCACTTGACAAATAGAGAGCTATGTCAGCCAAGGACCTCACCTCTATTTAGAATATCAACTCATTTGTGAAATCTTATAGAAAATAACAATGGAGGATTATGAACAGCATCACCTTGCAAAACAGTGAGAATCAATGGAGAGAAAATAAATTTAAAAGAACTATGGCAAGAGACTTAACAAAAAAGTCATCTTGGGGACATTTGAAAATAAAATTAGAAAAAGGGCAAAAATTGAAAAAAATCTATAAATATCTTTATAACACCTCATTTCTCCTTCAAAGACAGTAGGACCCACTACATTTGGATGCTAACATCACAATCCCAAATGTCCTGTGTGATAAAGTGGAAATGGCATTGAAAAAATAGCAAAGCAGCTGAATTATACAAAGTGTGCAGAGAAGATCTGTTCTATAGGAAACATAATTTCTAACACATTGAGGAATCAAGTCTCAAAGTATCTAAAAGACAAAAAAACATACCGAAGACACAGAAGAAATCTCAGGCTTGATTTTTGCAAAAAGACAACTTTAAAAATATTAATCATTACCAACACATACATTTACACTCCATGTCTACAAATTTTATGATGCATCTACACATGCATTGAGGGCATCTTTTATGAATGGAAAGGGAAAATTCAGGCTTTTTTAAGAGATATTTTACAGCAGACCACATATTTACAGTTATGGAATTGAATGGAAAGTATAGAAAATTCAGGATCACATTGTGCTTATTATTTGTTGACTATAAAAATAAATTGAATTCAATAGTATGAGATACCACTTTAAAGGCTCATCTCCAAAATGATATCTACCATGTATATGTCAAAATCATACATGATACTTGAAGCAACAGAGATAACTCCATTAAACTTTGTGATAATCAATATCAAGCAAGGTATCAAATTGGGAGAGCTTGGCTCACAAAAGGAGCATATCACTCTCATTGTCACTCTCATGAAAGATGTCTAGTGCAGAACCCAAGTTGAAGAGATGTTCCCTATATTCCCTACAGATGGTAAGGTCTTCCAAATGCTCCTATTCGAAAATGATATTGTGGCAACTGCATCAAGCCCTGGAACGTTACATAGCTTCGCAAATGAATCCATATTCATTCAAAGTGCTAAGTGTTCATACAAGAAAAAAAATGGCCATCATTCAAATTATGATAGGCAATTGGATGGACAGGTCACAGAACTTGACAATGAGTTCATGAGTCTTAGATGTTACAAATAGACAATGAGCTTGGCTCAAAATTAAACAGGAGAAGAATGAGCAAGACTGTCTTAGGGAAACAGTACAGTTCTTTTTAAAGACCTAAGCTTCTCCCTGAAACAAAGGTCCATCTTTTCAAGACATAATCTTGTGGTGATGTTGTATGGCTGCAATTCCTAGAATAGCACAGTCTATAAATAACTGACTCTGAAGATTCCTGAAAGGGCAATAGAGAGTTGCATTGCAGTGATGAACAGGCTGTAACACATTACACATGAGGAAAGATTCAGAAGTATTACATAGGAAATCATCAAAGAAGTGTATGCACAGGAAAAAACCCCAGTAAACTTGTAGTGTAGTAAGAATGAGGGATAACTGATAGCTGACATGCTCCGTTGGTATCTGCACATTAAGAGAACTAGGGAAAGTCCCCTAGCACGATGGATGGATTCTGCCATTGGTTTATAAAAGGCCATGGAGAAGAGATGTAAAGGAGGGACAGACATAAATTAATTTTCATCCATATCATTGGAGGAAGTACCCCCATCAATATGTGTCTGAGATGACAGACCCATTAAAGTATCATAGTATTCACAGCCTCGCACAGAAAAAGGTCTCTACCAGTAGCGTTCTCTTCAAATAAGAATGTCTAAGATTATGTGTGGCGGAAAGAGCACTATATCTGGAAACTAAGGGCCTAAATTCAAAGCTTTACTGTGCTATTTACTGTGTAACCTTGGAAAAAATCATTTTACAGATTTTAAAAACCTGTGGGCCTTAACCTCTTCATCTGTAAAACTGCAGAGCGGGAGGGGAAAATGGGGATTGAAATAAATTATTTTTAAATATCCTTCAAGAACTAAATCCTCTGATTCTGTATTTTAAAAGTTATTTTCTTCACCTTAGACATAGTTACTTCGGGTACAGAAAGCAATTTTGCTAAGGGTTTATGACGCTACTTACATCCGCTTTTTGGACAATTTCTCCTTCATACACGGGCAAGAAAACTTCCTGCGTTGAGAGACACACAAGGTTACCCTAAGGGAAAAACCAGCTAGAACTCCTTAAGGAAGACAGTATAGATCAGGCCTATATAACATACCACCCACCAAAGGATTTCTAGTAGCACTAGGGTTTCCACTGCCCGTTCTCCAATTTGTCACGTGACCCGTGGCCACCAACTGTCGTCAGTCTGTCTCTAGTTTAACCTGTTTTAATTTTGGCCCCTACCTACTGACAAGTTGTCCAGGTCGGGCATATATTTTTCCTCACTTCTTCCCCTCCCCTTTCCCTTCCCATTGAATGATTTCTGACACTGCAGTGAAAAATTCAACCTAAGTGCATGCTGAGACCTTTGAGGGGCCATCCATTTGCACTTGGAGATTGGCAGTACAGATCTTCTCTGTAGTTGTATGACATTTCACATTGACATTTCTGTGCATTCCCAAGGAAGCTCTGATGAAGTCTGTGAAAATTTGACCCATAGTTTTTTCATACCTGTTACCTAGATCCTATTCTCCTTGATGACCTCCAAAGTTGCACATGAGCAGTGTTTGAGAAACTTTAAGAAAAAATCTCAACGTTCAGAGAAAAAATGCTTCTAGTTTTTCATAAAGAAGAAAAAGTGTACATAAATGTTTCCCTCAATATTCTCTTTGATCATTTTCATAAAAGATCATAGAATCATCTTTTTGGACAGGGCCTTGATATGTCATCTCATGTGCCTTGCCTCTAGGCCTTGTTATTATAGACTCATCTACTGTCAGAAGACAGATTCATAGCTAATTATTAACCATAGTCATAACACAAAGGAAACCCAGGGTGAGGAGGTATAGAATAGTGTAATGGAATGGAAATAAGGGATGACTAATACCCCACATACTCCACTGGTGTCCATACGTTGCCAAGAGAACTAGAGGAAGGCCCTTGGCATGTTGGGTGGATCTTCTGTGATTGATTTATGGAAAGACATGGAAAGAGCTATAAAGGAGGGCAGGAATAGATCAATAATCATCTGTATCATTGGAGGAAGGACTCCCCCCATCGATAAGATGACAGATATGTTGGAATATCAGAGCATTCATAGCCTTACACAGATACAGGTCTCCACCCATAGCAACCTCTTCAAAAAGGAATGACTAAGGCTATGTGTGGAAAAAGAGCAATATATTTGGAAATGGCCTAAATTCAAAGCTTTACTCTGCTGATTACTATGTGACTTTGGAAAAAAAATAATTTTACCTCTGTGGACCTTCATCTGCAGAAACACACAGACACAGACACACAGCTACACACACTGCTCCACTGACCACATTTCAAGTGCTGGCATCCTAGGAGTGAACTAATAGCATGCTTACAGCAAGGAACTTTCTCAAGGATTCAAGCAATGCTCTTCTGGAGTCTTAGAGGCTCACCTGGGTCTGAATTGCCTCCTGAAGGTTACAGAAACTATGTAAAGCTCCACGATAGCAGTTAGCTTACATACCAAAGGCATGATCTGCTCTTCCTTCTTCTTAAACTCTCCCCAAGTGTAGGTCACCTAAACATGTCCATAATGATTCAGCTCATCTGAAAGGGCTTTGGATACTGTCTGGAACAAAATAACTGACTTGGCTCAGAGTTCATCCTTTTTGGTGGAGGAGAGAGAAATAAGGTCACACAAAAATAAAAATAAAATTTGGATAGTTCATCTTCCTCACCATTGTGAGTTATCATCTCATGTGCCTCAGGTAGTTTTCTGATTTCTTCTTTGAGCTTGCTCCCATTGTAGCTAAAAATCTCTTGGTGGGGCTCCCATCTAGTGACCTAGTGTTAAGATACAGTTACCTGGAGCTCCTGAATCACTTAGCATCTGGAACCTCTCTCACTTCTGGTTTGATCTCCATGTTATCTTGAACCCAAGAGTAATAATCCCAGAAGGGTTGGTTCTTCTTCCCCTATTGGGAACCCTTTCCTTTCAGACCAGAAATTCTTGCCTCATATTTTGTTAGCTTTGTTTTACGAAGCCCTAGCTGGAAGACTTTAGTTGGAAGGCATTTTTTAGCTCAGTGGCCAGGATCTCCACATCCAAAAGAAAGTTCTTGCTGACCCCAAAAGTCCCGCATCCTGGGAGGTGATGGGTCCTTATATATTCCTAATTTCAGCAATTTAGGATTCTCTTGCCTCTCCTCTACACCTTCCCTCTACTCCTTGGGTCCACCTCTCTTTTTCTTGCCTGTTTAATTGCTGAGCTGCCATACACAGCAACGAAATTCCCTGCCAGTCCATCTTTTAATGATTCATTCATCCGCTTTCTCCTTATTTACACTGACACTGAATCTATCCTAATTCAGCCTTGGCAATATCTGTTCACACTTGTTGATCTAGGTAGCTAGTGATTGGGCCTATTGTAATGATTCTTACATTATGAAAGTTGCATCACATTTTTATTACATTTCCCAAACACATCTAAGAACTTTTCTTTAAAGCACCTATAATTTTCCAATAGGAACCTTTCCTATCTCATTAGAAGAACTGCCCAATTGAGAAAATCCCCTACATTTCCATCTCTATCCCATAGAGACCTAAGAGCCACTATGCCTAATCTCTCATGCATCCATAGGGTTATCTTTTGTCTTTTAATTTATTTTTTATTATTTAATATTTTTTTTAGTTTTCAGTATTGATTTCCATAAGATTTTGAGTTACAAATTTTCTCCACATTTCTACCCTCCCTCCTATAAGACTATCTTTTGAAGACTAATTTATACTACCTTTTAATGACCAGTGTCTGATTTAACTGTCCCTTGAAGATAGGTGTGTTAGGAAAATAGGTCATGTCAGGGCTAGGATTATAGATTTGTTCAGCCCTAGAGGTTACATGAATGGCGTATTCTACCACAATATCACCTTAGAAGTAACCCCCTGCAGCTCCCCTTCCTTGATTCCATTCATAATCTGTGCCAGACCTGCTAGTGATACAGGAAGAGAATTATCTATGATACTGGAATGGCTACAATTATAGGGCCTCTTTACTCATGAGGTTGATAGAGGCAGATTATTAAATAGATGCTGCATTAGAGATGCAGCCCTATCTAATGTGACTGCTGTTTTATCAAAGACTCATCTAATATCAGGTCCCCTAGACAATGGCAAGGTACCAAGTACAAGCATGTGTAATTCCCATGACCATTTTCTCAAAGATCATAATCCAAGTGGAGACACACAGTGAAATATCCAATGTAGGGAATTCTCTCAGGGGCCTTGACAATATGACTATACCCTTCCCATCCTCCAAAGGCTTCACTGGTTCTAAGTCTCCTTCTGAGAGGCACCAGAAGTGCTTCACATTCCCATAATATCAGCCTATCTAAACATCATCAGGGTAGTCTACTCTTCCTCCCTCTTAAATCCTTTACTACAAATTGACTCAGCACAACCATGAAGACTCATAACAGCTCTTCTGTCCCCAGTTTAGTGCTGTTTTTTGAAAAGTGCTGACTTGGCTCAGAGCTTTCTACCTTCTATTTGCCCATCTCTGTGGTGCTGACAGATACAAATTGGAGAAACATCCTTGAAAGTCCCTGTACTGAAACTCACCCAAAGGCTGTTGCCTTCAAATCTACAAGTGGGTAGGGATGCCTGAAAATGTCTCATCACAGAATATTGAATAGTATTATTGAACAATTATTTGTTAAATGAATAAATGTTGTGGAGCTGTATCTGAATAGTAAGGAATTCTAAATGTATTCCACGGAAATAGCATAGATGGTATTTTTCCTCTCTCAAGCTGGCATTCTAAAATGCACATTCAATTCCTTAATTTTTACCCAGGGCTTTGCTGTGCCAAATGGAAATAAAACTCCCATGTAGCAAAATATTAAGTATAATCAGAAGATTCAGAAATATTGTAAATAAATGTGTTAATGGATATATGTCATATCCATCTACTAGACTGTAAGCCCCATGATAGTATGAGATATTATCTAAATTTTGTATCTCTCAGGACTTAGCATAGAGCATTTCACACAGCCAGCCTGCAACAAATGTTTGTTGAGTTGAATTGAATCTGACCTCAGAAATGTGGTTTCAGAAAATCAAGCTGAGTTAAAGCTAGTCTTTGGTGTGCTTCGTAAAAGGAAATGATTTGGATATTCTTACTCAAAGCACATTCCCAGAGCTAGAAATTTTTCACAGAGATACTTTGAGTGTAGAATTGAGATTATATTAAGAGGGCCTGTTGCTCCAGAGAAAAGGAATGTGATGCTAGGGAGGAGAGGAAGTATGGCATATTGCATAGAGCACTGGTCCTGGAATTCAAATCCTGTCTCTGATTCTCACAAGCCATGCGGATAAAGACAAGCCATTTAATTGTACTCAGCCTCAATTTCCCCACCTGTAAGATGGAGATAATTACCTTGGTGCATATCTCATGGGGATGTTATTAGTCTCAAGTACTTTGAAGACTTTAAAGCTCTATACAAATTCCAATTATTATTACTAAACAAAAAGCAGATATTCTCTCCTCTGTTGCAAATACATACACCAATATTTCTTAAATTATATTCTCAGATCTGAGAGCTTATAAAATGTATTTAAGTCCTGTTGAGGAGAAAGGACCCAGGAAATGTTATTCTTTGCATTATAATCTGTTCATCAGTCAGCAGAAGTATTGTAGATTCATATCTCAGAGCTAGAATTAATCTCTGGATTTCGTCTGGCCTTCGTTTTTTAGTATTTCCCCGGGATGGACACAGCACAATGTCCTTCAGCTCCCCATTCTAGTATTTTATTCTTTTTATTGCTGGATGGTTCTCCTAGGAATGTAAACTAAACTCCTCCTACATGAGCTTAATTTTCTGCCTCTGTCCATTCCCCTTCTAACACATGTGTGTAAATAGGTAAAGGATCCTAAAGGTGGTCCTGGAGGCCTAGACTGTCGTTTTAATGTCTCTAAACTGAACTTCAAATTTTGTTTTCCCTTGAGAATTTGCAGTGGCCTATCCTAAAAGCTATGTTTATGTTTCCTGATCAATAACAGAATCCCAGAATGTCAGAGTTGGAAAGGACCTCAGTGGTCATCTTGTTCAACCCACATCAGAAAAAATATCCTTTCTTCAAGGCACCCAACATGTGGTTACCCAGTCTTTGCTTAAAGACTTCCAGTGAAGGGAAATCCATCATCTGCCAAGGTAGTCCATCCTCTTTGGGGATAATTCGAATGATTAAGAAGTTTTTCCTTACATGTAGCATAAATTTATCCATTTAAAACTTCAATTCATATCTACTAATTCTGACTTTGAGGCTAAGGAATAGGTATAATTCTTCCACATCCCTTCAAATCTTTGAAGATACCATCATGTACTATCAAAGTCTACTCTTCAAGCTAAACTTTAACCTTCAGTTCCTTTAGACTGGAGCATGAAAACGGACTATCCGCCATTATCACATATAACCAAAGATCTTTGAAAATTCTCAAGATAGATAATCTACCTGGGAAATAGTACTCCTTCCAGAGCTCCCTATTGTTTTAATCTAAGAGCATGAGAGTTATAGGGCTAAGAAAATTGAAATTAAACTAATATGCCAACATTGTCAAACAGGTTCCAGAAGAGAGTTAAACTCTTTACCCCAGAGGGATAGCAGCAGGGAGGATTTCCTAGCTTGGCGGAGTGACTGGTTATCAGATGTTAAATATATGTGGTATAGTGGTTGTGGGGTAAGAGCATATGGGTTCAAATATAGCCTCTGAAACTTACTGTATGTGTGACCTTGGCCAATGAGTGCCTCAATTTCTTCCTTTTTAAACATCAGGGTTGGATTAGTTGGCTTCTGAGGCCTCATTCTAGTTTTAGAGTATAATCCATATACTATGCAAAATGCTGTAGGGTAGGAGCCAAGCAGAGAGGGAAATCTAGTATTGACGGTCAGGTTAGAACACAGAACAAGCTTTACTGCTGAATTCAAGGTGAGACAATCAGAGACAATTGGAACAGACTTAAATCATGCAATGAAAGGCACAACTTTGACAGATTTTAGTGGCCTTAGCATCATCATACCCTTTGGTTCTGAAAGTGGGCCAGCTTGGCTGGTTCCCAGTACCTGGCTAGAGCCTGCACTCTTTGCCTTTAGGCAGTCATGCATCTATCCTAGCCAAAAAATGTGGGGTATTTCTCTTGCAGGAAAGGTTAGTCTACTCCTTTCCTCTCACAATTAGCTGCTCTGAATGGGAGAAGCAAAAGGAACTTTAACAAATATTAGTGTTTTGTGAAGTATGTAATACCACATTCTCTGATGTTATGGAAAACCCAAGTAAAACAGAGCATCTCAGCAGGGTCCCACCTTGTTTTGACTAATCATTTCTTTTTATTACTGACTGTTATGATTAGGAGAATTACTTTTGCACAGACCCTGAATTTCCAGAACTTTAATGAGCAGCATGTTTGGATTCATGCCGTATGATAAGTGTAGGCACAGTATTTCTACAAGGAAATCATAGAGGCTGTGAAAGAAAATAAAATTTCCTGCCACAAAAAAAGACCAAGTGAACCACAGGCAGGGAAAGGCATTTAGATCCATTCTCAATTTGCCAAAGCACAATTCAGAAAGAAGAATTCAAATTTTCTCTTGGAAGTTCATGATAAATTAACAACAACGAATCTAGAACTGGTACTATCCCAGAAAACACAATTTAGAACCCTCAGAGGACCAACAGACAAGTGAAAAGTGATAGACATTGTTTGCCTGAATTTCAGGAAAACATTTCACATTATATAGATATCCTTGTGAACAAAGAAGAGAGACAGATGTGTGCAAGACATTACAGTTAGTTAGATCTGAAACCGGTAGCATGATTAGACCTCAAAAGTAGTCATCAATGTGTTGATGTCAACCTGGAGGATTGTCTTTCCAGTGTCTGGCACACAGTCAGTGTTTGACAAATGCTTATTGGTTGATTGATTGGTCTCTAATGGAGACTCACGACTACTTAAGCTTGGCCCAATGTATTTAACGTTTTTAATTGATCACTTGGATAAAAGCATAGATGTCATGCTTACCAGATTTGTAGATGGCATAAAGATAAGATGATTTGTAATCTTTTGGATAACACAGTCAAATCTAGCCTAGAATATCAGGACGAATCTAATAATATATGACTTATTAAGGATAAATTTAAAACCTTGTACTTGGGTTAAAAAAATGAACTTAGTTCAAGATGGGGGAGGTATGGCTAAATAATAGTTTGGCTCAAAAATGGACTTGGATGTCTTAGTGTATTGAAAGCAAGAGTTTGCTGCTCAATGTTTAACAACCGGCTCTCTAGAAAACAAATATGTACACCACACTTTTAAGTTTAATCAGAATTAATGGTGTCTTCATCACTTTCTTAAGTCTAGACCAATGGTATCAAACTCAAATAGAAATGGGGCCACTAAACTATGCATAAGAATTCCTGCCACAACATACTAACTTAGAAAACTACCTCTTAACATTTTCTATGCTCCATTGTGGGCAGCTAGGTGGTACAGTGGATAGAACACCAAGCCTGGTGTCAGGAAGACCTGAGTTCAAATCTGGCCTCACAAACTCATTATCTGCATGGAGTCACTTAACCCGGTTTGCCTCGGTTTCTTCATCAGTAAAATGGGCAGGAGAAGGAAATGACAAACCACTCTAGTATCCCAGCCAAGAAAACATCAAATGGGGTCATGAAGAGTCTGAAACAATTAAACAGCAAACTGTTCCACTGTATATTTATTTTGTTAAATAGTTCCCAATTACATTTTAATCTGATTCACAGGCACTCAAGATTGTTATGGTTCAGATGCCCATGACTGACCACATGTTTGACACCTCTTACCTGGACAATCAATGAAACAAAAAAAAAATGAGTTCTTACTTGTAGCATTTGTAAATGTTCAAACTGAAAATGTAACTATCAGCACTTGGGAGCAGGTATGAGCTGACTCCAGCACAGCACTGACCCAAATTCAATATATGTCAGGCAAAACAGAACCACAACCCCACCAAAACTAATGTAATCTCTGGTTGCAGCAACAGCATCATAGAATCTGCAACCAGGACAATGACGGTCCCACTCCACTTTGCTGTGGTCAGATCATATTAATAGTATTGTGTTCTGTTCCCGATATCATGCTTTAGGAAGCACATTGTTAATCTGGAAAACATTTAGAAGAGGGTAATGAGGATGGTGAAGGACATTAAGTGCATGAGATATAAGGGCTAATTTCAGGAATCGAGGTTATTTAGCCTAGAGAGGAATATATATGCTATAGGGAGGACATGATAGCTCTCTTCAAGAATTTGAAGGGATATCATGTGGAATATTGATTAGAATTGGCCCATTTTACTCCAGAGGGCACAACTAGGAGTAATAAGTACTTCTTAAAGATATTATAAAAAAGATTCCTATACAAAGTCTAAATGGCCTCTGAGATCCCTTCCAATTTTCCAATTCTGTGATTGTTTCTGTGTGCCCTTAATAATGACCATAGCTTCATTCTGTCGAAAAACAAGAGGGAGAAGCTTTTTAAAAAATACGCTTGTTTTGTTTTTCCATCAGCGTGCATGTTGATGGGGTACCAGCAGTACAAAATGCAGGCCCTCATATCAACCTCAAATGGAAGGTGATTGCAATAAGAAATCATGGGGCAGTGCCATATGTTGTATAGACAACTGGATAAGGAGTAAGGAAAGCTACATTCCAGGCTAAACTCTACCACTTTAGCTGTGTAAACTTGGGCAAGTCATTTCTTCTCTGTACATCTGAAGTGAATTGATTAGACTAAATTAAATTCCTGAAGGCCCCTTATTGATACAATCAGGGATGTGCTGGTAAATGTTTAACAACATTTATCCTCTGGAGGGAAAACATTTGCACATGAAATATTTTCAATTTAATCTGCTTTATTAACATTTTATCCAACACTTTCTTAAGTCTAGACAATCAACAAAACAATTAATCAAGCCCTGATTTGCATTTGCTGATTTCTGAGGTGTACATGCTCACACTGAAAATTTAACAATTGGCTCCTGGGCAATGGTGTGATTTGGCTCCAGGACACCCCTGAAAATAACCTTCTATGATTCTAAGAATATTTGAGTAATCTAATTCATTCTTTTGCCAAAACTTTCCCCTAGACCAGCAGTTCTCCAAGTATGATGTGGAGACCCAGTGGGGATTTCTAAGACCCTTTCAGGGGGGATCCATGAGGTTAAAACCACTTTCATAATAATATTTAGACATTTTAACTTCTAAGATGGTCATATTTATTTCTAATAAATATCAACAGATGTAACACAGATAAACAAAAACTCTTTGGAAGATTCTCAATAATTTTTAAAAGTGTAGAGGTCCTGAGACCAAAAAGTTTGAAAATTGCTGCCCTAGACAAAGTCGTGAAATAGGCAAAGTTTATCTTTGATTCTCTTTAGTTCTGTTTTCCTGTCTTCCCCATCCTTGGGTAGCTTTCTTATTATAATCTTGAAACACCCCTATGCTTATTCTGCTTTTCTCACTATTAAAACCAACTTCAAGGAAACGATCTCATTGTAATAATTTGCATTCAAATGTGAACGCAAAATTTAACTAAATGAGGTACTTTTCCCAGGGGTGTTTAAATTTCAAGACATTTCCAATTGTGGAAATAAGAGATTGTCACAGCTGACCAAGCTGCTGTGGCCAGCAGGGTGCTGAGTGGGAAGCAATGAGGAGAAGGAGTAGGGGCATTCTCAAGACCAATTCACAGTCTTTCACTGGGAATCAATCCATAAAGAGATGAAGAGGAGAGTACGGATGCAAAGTGCCAAGAAAGGATCAAAGCAATTAGCCAAGCAAGAGGCCAAGAGAAATGGGAAATTAAACAGGTCTGGATAGAATATAGTGACACGGGCATTCAGTTGGATTCATATTTTGTTTGCTCAAGGACTTCTGGGAGTTGTGTGCTTTTCAAGCTTTCCTGGCCCAAGCAAAGTTAATGAGCATCAGCATCATTGACACTATTCTTCCTCCTGGAAGGCTACGCTGATCTCTGAAAACCAGGCTTGTTCAGGTCCTACGCTAGAAAGAATGGACTGTCTCTCCAGCATGCTGCTTCTAGTCAGACTCCCATGTGTGTTTTGCAGGTCTAGCTCAGACCGCCAAATATATCAACTCACCTACATCGTTACTGGGAATCTAGTACTTTTCAGCTCTGAACCCTTCCAGACCACCCAATGGTAGTAGCAACAGCAGCTCAAACTTATATAGAGCTTCATGGTTTACAATAACCTCTCCTCACAACAACCCTGGGAGGTGTGCAATATGAGTTTTATTTTTCCCATTTGACAGATGAGGAAAATGAATCTTGGAGAGGCGAAGTCAATCAATCAACCAGAATTTATGAAGTATCTACTCTGAGACAGGTACTGTGCTAGGTCCTGGGTCTATAATGACAAAATAAACTAACAAATAAGCAAACAAAAAAGTCAATGGATAAATAAATAGGCAAGCCCTATTTTTAAGAAGTTTACTTTCTGTCAGGGGAGTCAACATGTACATAAGAATGGGAATAGAGTCTGGACCTTTGGTTTCATTGGCATAGGGAATTTCCTATGCCAAAAAATTTAGTATTAGAAGACAACTTGAGGTCATTGAGCCCAAAATCTTATGTTTTATAGATGAGGAAATCGTGGCCCAAAGAATTTAAGTGACTGACCAAAGGTCACACTGGGAGCAAGTGACACGTCTTTCCCAAGGAATTTGTACAGGAATAGATGAAGGTAATCTCATACCTAATGGAGAGAATGGGATGTTCCTGGAGGGTTAGTTGTATTTGTATCTTATTTCTGGCATTGCGATAAGCACTCAGCCATTTCCAAATGGGATTCAATTGTAATGAAACGTCCTGGTTATAGATTTATGAAGTTTGAGTGTAGCCTTCATTTGGAATCTTCATATTCAGGTTCTTATAACAGATCTTTGGCCCACAGGTTCTCCCAAATAGAAGGGACCACCAGGCCTACTACTCATTTAGGATAAAGGATGAATGAGGATGTTTTAAGTTGTGACTTGAGTATAATGATGGGATTGTAGAATGCTGGGATATCAGACTGGACTCCTTTTTAGTGATGGAATCAGTTCTTAAAACTTGCCTTTTTGCAAGCATTTTCTTCTCCCAGTTTATGTAATTGTGTTATGATGCTGTGGTGAGAGTTTTGGGGGAATAAACATGCAGGCATGAATCCATTATAAAGGAACAGTGTAACTTAGTGTAGTCCGGAAAGGTCACGGTTGCAGGAAAACAAACAAACAAAAAAAAACCTAGTGGATGGATAGATGGATGAAATTGTTAAGGACCTCCTATGTGCCAAGCACTGTGTTAAGTGCTAGAAATAGAAATACAAAAAAGCAAGACAGTTTTTGCCCTCAAGTAGCTTACATTTTAATGGAGTGGAACAATACCTATAAGTCCTTGGAACCTCATTCCCAGACGGAACTGCTGCTGAAATTGTCTAGGGTTAATTCAATTCAATTAATCAAATGATTATTCAAGGAATCCCTACTTTGTGAATGAGTGTCTACTAGAGGCAGTGTGATGCATAGACACTGGAGACACTGGAGACACTGCAACTGAGGAATCAGGAGACCTGGCTTTGAATTCTGCCTCAGGTACTGTTCACCTTCTTGACTATGGGCAAGGTACTTAACCTTTTTAAGATCCTCAGTTTCCTCATCTCTGAATTGGGAATCTCTATACTTGTACTAGCTACCTCACAAACTTACTGTGAAGGGAAAAAAAAACATTCTGTAAAGCTTAAAGTGTTTTTAAAATGAATTATTTTTTGTATACAAGTCACTATGTAAAGAATTCTATCTCTAAGGAGGAAGTAGAGAAAAGATTATTTTAAAAGGAACATTCCCAATACTTCTGACAATAATATCATGTGGAGACTCAAAGAACAGTCCTATCATGGCCATCAGAGTTGCATCTATGGTAACTATTTAAGCAATGAAAAAACAAACGACAACTGAAAATACATTTAATACACATACATTTGATGTGTGCACATACAGTTTGTTTTTGAAAGTATTAAAAAATTGAGCACCTTGTCTGTCTATTAAAATGCCTTTTCTATGAGATTATAAAAAGTTCTCCCAGTAGAAACTGATTACCAACCAAAATTTTGCTACAAAGTTGAATTCAAGGCAATATTAATCTTGGCATTTATGGAGAGCCATGTTCATCCATTCATTCAATAAACATTTTAAAGGACCTGTTGCATACAGATTACTGTGCCATGTTCTTTGGGAGATCCAATGTTTACATAAGAACCAGTTCCTACTTTTTTGGAACATACAATCTAGAAAGGGGAATCACATATACGTGCACATACACACACACAAATGAGTATAAAACACAGTATTGCATGACATGTGCTTCCGATAGCGGTGACACAAAAATGATCTGTGAGGTTCCTAGCAGAAAAGTCATTACTGACCAGAGGAACAAAGGAAGCTTTATGAAGGTGAC
>CM053622.1:547318884-547329339 GCA_028646595.1 Phalanger gymnotis
TGCACATACACACACACAAATGAGTATAAAACACAGTATTGCATGACATGTGCTTCCGATAGCGGTGACACAAAAATGATCTGTGAGGTTCCTAGCAGAAAAGTCATTACTGACCAGAGGAACAAAGGAAGCTTTATGAAGGTGACATCTGAGGCACTCACACCCACAGGAAAGATGTGAGGGATGACTAGGAATACAGCAAATTTGTGACTGATGAAATCAGTTCCCCGAGGAAGGAAGGACACATTGCTCAGGGTGAACATGCCTTGGAGAGTCTCTGGGGAAGGACAACAAATATTGGTGGCCTGGTAATAAATTCCTGAGTATCTCTGGCTGGCTAGAAACACAATGCAACCTAGAAAGTTCAACCTCTTGATGCTTGCTAAGAGAACATGGATCTCTATCTACACCATTCCTACTCATAGCCCGATGGCAAAAATGAACAATTCATTTGAAAAGAAATAAAACATTTTTTGTTTGTTTATATGGTGCCAAAAACTAATTTGTAGATTCTGACACTGAATTAACCAGTTTGTTTTTTTAACTGAATTAACCAATCGATATAGTAATATTGGTATGGTTTAGTATAGTTATAGCTTCACCACAGATGTAGTTTCACATGAAAATATATAAGCCAAAATTTTAAAAAATACTTATTTTAGCCTAAGTTATCTTCAACCATACCTAATTTCTTTCAGGACTTTCTGTGCATCACATGCCTAGATTTTCAACAGGAGTATGAGCAACAGCCATGTAGACTGCAGAGTGGCATTCACTGAAGAAACATCTATGAAGTGCCTTCTTTAGTCAGTGGGGAAATACCAAAGAAGCAGATACCATTCTCCCTCCCTTGGAGGTGTGGAAGCTTGTCTGAACCAAATCTCACCAGATACTAGACACTTTGTGTTTCTCTTTCTCCACCATCTCCTTCTGTTAGAGGTAGTGAGGTGGCACAGTATTTAGAATACTGGGCTTTGAGGCAGAGAGACCTGGTTAAAATCCAGCTTTGCACACTTACTAGCTGTGCGACCCTGGGCAATTCACTTAACCTCTGTTTGCCTTAGTTTCCTCATCTGCAAAATGGGGATAATAATAATATCTAACTCTCAGGGTTGTTGTAAGGATAAAATGAGGTAATATTTGTAAAGTGCTTTGAAAACCTTTAAGATATAGATAGATAGATAGATAGATAGATAGATAGATAGATAGATAGATAGATGGATAGATGGATAGATGTAGATAGATATGTTTATATGTATGTAGATAGATATAGATACATAATATATCATATATAAGTATATTATATAATATATTACTTGTAATATATATTATATATTTAGTATTATTAACACTAGTATTATTTTATATTATATTCCTTGACAACCCAAACATTGTATGATATTACATAAAGACTTCTAATTGCTTACATGCTTTCTAATAGTTTACAACAAAATAGAAATATTCTCCAAAATACGTAAGGACTCCATTCCACAGGTACTAATCTATGTAAGTGACTAGCACAGTGTTCCATAAAAAATTAAAGATTCTAAGAGAAGAAGGTGAGAAATGAGTGCATTCTAGATAGGAAAAGGGACAGAGGAAGGATGTGAAATGTTTTGCTCAGGGAATGGTAACTATGCCAGTTTGGGTAGACTATAGAGTATATGAAGAAAAGTGAAGTGAAAGAAGCCTGATTGGAGCCATGTTGTGAAGGGCTTTAAATACCAATCTGAGGAATTTTCATTTTATCCTAGAGGCCATAGAGAGATACTGAAAACCCTTGAGTGTGGAGAATGACATGGTTGGACCTATACTTAAAAAGATTATTTTGGCAGCTTTGTAGAAATTATGTAGGAAAAGAGGAGACACTTGAAGCAAAAGGATCCAATAGGAGGCCATTTCAGTGTTCTAAGTAAGACATGATGAGGTCCTTTTCTAGGGCAGTAGTCAAATACTAGAGTAAGAGTGGTCATGTGACTGGAGAAAAGGTAATGGAAACAAGAGATGTTGTGGAAGTAGATTTGACAAGACTGGAAACCGATTATGTTTATCATGGAGGTGGGGCAGAATGAGGGAGAGCCAAGGATGATTCCAAGGCTGCCAACTTGAGTGACTGGAAAAACTCAGCAGAAAGAGGGATCTTTGGGGCAGGGGTTAGTTTCAAGGAGAAAATGATGAATACAGTTTTGGATGTATCAAGCTTGACATTCTAGTGAGATATTTAAGGGAAGATGTCCAGCAGGTAGTTGATATGGGACTGGAGTTCAAGAAAGAGATGGGAGTTATATAGGTAGACGTGAGAGTCACCTGGATTGACCCAGGCATACCAAGCAGCTTCTTTCTTAATAGGACCTTAAAGGTTCAGCAGTATCATTGCTTTGTTTTCAGGGACTCCTCAGAACAAAAGACTCACGTGTGTTCAAATGTCAATGTAAAAATGCCTCCCCAAATCAATTTTAAATGACTTCCTGTATTTTCAGTGCTATTTCCTACATTCCATTAACGGATGCAATTAAAACTCGACTGTATTTTATAATTAATATTTGTTCAGCCTGGGGGTCAGGAAGAACTGGTCTGGCCTCAGATATATATTAGTTGTGTAACGTTGGGCAAGGTAGTCATTCTTTCTATGTCCCAGACAAAGATTGGGTTACACAAGAATTGCTAATCTTCCTTAATGTAAACAGTTTCTATACCAGGGATTTCCCCACAGGAATAAAAAGTATAAGTCTGGACATACACACATACACAGCACATGCTCACATACATGCACACAAATAGCTAATACAAAATATACTAGATATATAGTTCCGCATTTCCATACTCTCTTTGTGCATTTTATTTTAGTATTATGCTGAGTTAACTAGCATGCACTCATCTGTAGAACTTGTCTACATTATTACTTTATGGTTTTTCCTCTTTCGCTCTATAACATCCTTTGTTCTGCAAAGTTAGACACAAGAATGTCTTGCTGAAAATAAATTCTATCCTTATCAGTGCCTCAGCAGACAACTAGAGGCTCCTTTGCTCTTTCTGAACTGAGAAATCTATGTAAGTGACTTCCTGAATTTTGCTAATAGGATCACTGGTGAGGCCCACAGGCAAAATAAGGGAACTGACTTAAGTCATTTACAACTCGGTAAACTGAACAGGCCCAGGCTGAAATATTTCCATAAACAATTCCCAACCCTCTGCACCTGCTTTGCCTTGAATTTTTGGTTAGGCTAGGTTCTTGAGAATCCCAAATCACACCAATTAAGTAAACTGGTGAAGGACCAAAATGGATATTACTTAGAATACCAGAATTATAAAATGTTAGCAGTAGAAGAGATCTGAAAGATTATATATTGTGCACCATCGTTATTTTAAAGAAGAAAGTGAGGTGCAGTCAATTCCCTTCCCAGAGAGGGGAATGGATTTGTCTATGGTCACACAGAGTTGAGATTAGAACCTATGCTTTCTGACTTTAAGGACAATGAAAAGGTGGGGAGGGATCAATGCTTTTCTTTATTGGTAGACCAAGTAAAATATTAATAACATATACACATATATTTTATATACACATACTTGTGTATGTATACACACACGTATACATATATAGATGTGTAAACACACATGTGATCATGCAAACATATGCATATAGTTGTGTGTATATGTACACATAGATACATGCATGCATACACATATACATACATTAAAGGAGGCTAAGTAGCACAGTGGATAGAGCTCTAGACCTGGAGTCAGGAAGACCTGAGTTCAAATCTGGCCTCAGATACTTCCTAGTTGTGTAACCCTGGGCAAATCACTTAACTCCGTTTGCTTCAGTTTCCTCATCTGTAAAAGGAGCTTGAGAAGGAAAGGGAAAACCATTTTAGTATCTTTGCTAAGAAAACCCCAAATGGAGTCATGAAGAGTCAGACACAACTGAGACAACCGAACAATAACTATACACACACAAGCACACACACATAAAATATAAAATAATAACATAGTGAGTATATATATATGTATACATAAATGTATGTTTCTCTTTATGGTTTGCAAAATCTGAATGAACAGATCCAGGTCTTCCCTGTCCTGAATACACCTTTTATTGATCATCCGAGTTACCATCACATACTTTTTCCTCCCTCTCATTTTCAAACTTCTCAAGTGATTAATATATGCTTACTTTCTCTTTAATCACTTGCAAAGTTGTTTTTGGCCCTATACCTGTTCAAAATATTTCTATAGTACAAATTATTCAGCCATTCCCTAACTGATGGGCTGTCCTTTTCTATTTTTTTTCTGCCACAAAAATTATTGCTGTGACTATGTTCCTTTATATATGTGTATGATATATTGGTGGTTGGGCTTTAAATATAAAGATAGCTTGGTTCAAGAGTAGATATTTATCTGGGATCCTTCCCCCTCTGCCTGTAAGAGAAGTTGTGAATTCTACCTTCTCAGGGAGCAGGCTGATACCCAGAGCTGGGCATTTGCTTCTTCCCGTACCTATCTCCAAAAGAAGGTTTGAAAGTAGAATTATATCTCCATACTACACTTCACATATTGGTAGCATAGGGATATGATACTTTGATGCTCAGTAGACATGTCATTTTCCAGGATCACTCTCAAGGCAAAGGAAATACTTAACTTACTATCATGAGCTTATCTCTATCCCAACAAATTCTGGTCATACTAAATGTCATCGTGAATAACTAATGAACTTCTTTCTCAAAATAATTAATAAACAGACATTAAAGAATTTACACAGATTGGTGTAACATAAATCAAGCCCTTCAACTTGGGAAGGACGTCAAAGAGTCTGAGCTCGACCAAGAAGAAAATTATTTTACAGAAGGCGGTTGTCCCTCTTACCAATTTTGAGAGTTGTAAGCACTAAAAATAAGGAACATGGGGGTTAGCTCATGTAGCCATGTCTGTAGCTCCAAGGAAGTCTATTTTTCCAAAGTCTGTACTTGCCTCTCTCAAAGTCCTTCAATCATCTGAAGCTATATCTCTCTCACATATGCTGAGCACAATATCATGGGCTCAGAGATCTTGCTGCCAATCGGTAATCATGCCTTTTTATACATATTAAGTGCACAGTGGTCATAGTGCTCTACTTCAGAGTACCACCTCATTCAAGGGAGTGAAAATGTTACATATGGAAATGAATTCACTCTTCATTGTCTGAGATAATTCACATTGTTTTCTCCATGAAATTCCTTTCTCCCCTCAGCATACCTTGTATTTTATTCTTTTGAATCTTTTCCCACATCTTGAATTGGGCGTTCTGTGTTTTCATTGATCAATCCTCTTTTTTCTCCTATCTCCAAGCTGTGGGCTTTCATAAAAAGGCTTGGGGATGGTGAGCACTTACAGGTACAGAAGTCTTATGAGATCTTTTGGGCTCTTGCTTCTTATACTCTTCATCATCTCCCTCAGAGCTCATTCAGCCCCATGGCATAAACTAGTACATCTCTGATAATCTGTAACAGATCTACATTTCCAGGCCTGTCTTCTCTCCAGAGCTTCACTCCCATATCTTATATTGCCTATTGAACATTTCTTCTTGTATGTCCCAGTTGTCATACCAGATAGAAAACGTCCAAAATCAGACATGATAAACTTCACCGCTAAACATCACAGATAAACTTAATGCCTTTTTTCAAGAATTCTCCTTTCTGTCAGTGCTGTCACCGTTGTTCCAGGCATTCGAGTTTAAATATGGATGCTATGGTTCACAAATTCATCCTCTTTTTCCTATATATTCATCAAATCAATCACTCGAACCTTTTTAACTTGTCATTCCAAATGTCTCTCAAACTTATCACATTCTTCCCATTACATGCTGACATGGTAGTCAAAATCTTCATTCCTTCACTCTTGGCTTACCAAGATATCCTTAACTCTTATTGTCTTGTTTTGAGCAGAGTCAAAGGGGAGAAAAGAAAAATAAAATAAAACAATTAACAAAAAGGAGAGAGAAAATGAGCTTCCTCTCAAAAGTTAATTCTGGTTCCAAGTGAGTTTCCAGAAGATGGGGGGCTCTCTGCACAGAGACTTGAGACCTGTGGTTAAATAGAAGTTATTCATGTACTCTTACATGAGAAACAAAACTACCCTAAATGAAAATGATTCCAGCTTCCCTGCAGGACAAAGGGTGCAGCACTTGTAATAGTGAAAGATTCTCTGACAATGAAAGGGCCATCTGAATAGAGGTTCAGACAAAATCTTGCCAAACATGGGATGTGCTACTTTTTTAAAATTTATTTTTTTTCAATTAATGGAACAAAAAAGTATTTCCATAACACAATACAAAAAAAATACGATTTTACACAAAACTGTAAATCTACCATGTGCAACTTACTGTTCCTTCCAAATATAGAACAAAGTTATCATGTAAATTTCTTTTTTTTCATCCCTCCCTCACTCTACCTAGAGATGGCTACCCTTAGACACAAATTATATGTATACACATATACATACATGTAGATACACACGTATACATATATGCATACACACATGTATGTATATACACGTGTGTGTATACATATGTGTGTATATATGTATATGTAAAATTACGCTAACCATACTTCTATTTATCAGTTCTTTCTCTAGATACAAGATAGCATCTTTCTTCACATGTCTTTTATTTTTAAATCTCCATATTTATAATAGTCAAAATGACTTAGTCATTCAAAGATATTTTTAAAACAATATTGCTCTGACCGTATACAATGTTTTCTTGGTTCTCCTCGCTTTGCTCTCTATCATTTCATGCGAGTTTTTCTATGCCTTCCTAAGACCATTGTGCTCGTCGTTTCTTATAACACAGCAGGATTCTATCACAAGCTTATACTATAACTTGTTCAGTCATTCTCCAATTTATGGGGATCCAACTGGAATTTCCACCACAAAGAGAGCTGGTATAAGCAACCCATTCACACTAAAAGTTATACTTACTACTTGTGAATTTCCCTCCATCTTATTTTTACTTTTTTTCTTTCTCAGCCTCTCTTTTCACCCTTTCCCTGTTACCTTATCTTCTCCCCCCACCCTCTGAGAGTCCCTCCATCCCCTCCCAATCTCAATTCACACACCCCTCCAAAATTCCCCCCATCCTTTCCCCCCACCCTTACAAATCCCAATCCACACATCCTTCCAAAAGTCCTGCCAGCACTCTCCCCCAGTTTTCTCACCTCTCTACATGTTAAGAAGACACACTACTTTTCTTTAGTGGTTCACTGTCAATGTAAAGGACAATCTAAATGAAAGTCTGATATCATCCAATGCCAAAACAATAAGATTTTATTTAAAAAGTCAGTAAACAAATTAAGTTAAGCCCTAAGGACATGGGTTGCTCTCCAAAAGATATGAGGCACTCAACATCTAACAATTATAACTGTTGTACATATGCTTGCCCCCTCAATCAAGGAAATCTCGCCCTGGATCCCTGTGTGGTGACCAGGTTTAATCTTCAGAAAGTCTGTCCACCTAAAATAAGGGTTAGACTCATTTTCTCATGTTATTTGTCTCATCGTGTCCCAACTGGAAGCTTAGGTTTGGCTCATATCTAAGGAAGGCTGAGATTGGAAGGGAAAAGCATTTAGTAAGTGCTTACTATATGCCAAGCACTGTACTGAGGAAACAAATAGAAAAGAGACAGTCCCTGCACTCAAGGGGCTCATATTCTAATTGGTGGAGACAGCACATAAAAGAGGATTCATGTTTATATTCAGTTCATGGCAGATGGGAAAGCCAGTTAGTATTTAAGTTCTGTCAGGGAAAGTAATGGGGCATTAACAATATCCCAAGGACCTTGTGGAACAATGAAAGGACAGATGGCCCCCAATCAAGATGAGAGCAATTCCAAGGGTCAGAATGTAGTAGAACTTGGGGTATTTCCAGCTGAAGGAAGGCTGTGTAGGAAGAGTCAGCCTTAACAATGGGTATCCTATGTTTGGTGGGAACTGGGCAATGTGACCATGAGGACTAGTTGGAGAAGGGAAAGATTCATGGCTCCTCACTAGCCAGTGACGTAGCCGCCTTAAATGCTTACCACAAAAGACTATCACAAGCATTCATTGAAAAGGACTTAAAACAAGTGGCAGTAACAACTACTATTATGTTCTTTTGGGAGGGTAAGACTTAAAAATCATAAAAAAATTCTATTAAACATTTGCCAGGACTGCTGAATGGAATTTTATATTTCACCTTGACTCTGCACTGTTCAAACAATTCCTTCCCTGTCTGTGTCTTCTGACAGGACTTGGGCTCATTCTCTTGTCTTTGGTCATCTTCAATGCAGAAACTCCTCCTTCTCAGAGCAATCAGCTCTGATAACAGCACACATGATATCTTGGCAGTAAAGTCCCAATAAGTCTTCCAGACTGGAAATTTTCATCGTATAATTGTTGCTTGATCACCTACAATCAGGCAAAGAAATGTCAAGCAGAAGATGTAGCTAAGGTTCTGGGATACGGTATCAGGCTTGCCCAAGTAAGCCCTGTCCTTTAGTTGCCATGTGACTAGGGGTGATTGGAGGGGGAGAGGTGATCCATCCCTCATGTCTCAAAACAGAGGTTCAAATATTGTTTACTAAGTATGGCTCACTCCATTTTGAAGGTCCATCTGTTCAGTGGCCATAAACCTTAAACCTCCTGAGTCTTTCAGCATTGCCTAGAAGCAAGTAGGGCAGTTAAACCCTACCAATTATGTTAAGCCTTGATGGGGAAGGAATACAGAAGAATAAAGCATGGTCCTTGAACTCAAGAAACTAAAGCTCTCATTGAAGAGAGAAGGTAAAATCATTTAAGAGTTAGAATGCATAAAATGTATAATGATGTATAATTAAGTGAATATGTTCCTTAGCTGATGTTACAGTGTATTATAGTGCATCAATCCTGCAAATTACTGCCAGCTTCATGTGCCTTCAGGACTGCTTTCATCATGCAGTTTCACTGATGGAAAATCCCTTTTGGCACCCCACTTATTGAAGGACATGATTCAAACTCCTCAGTAACCTATCTTCATAACTAATCTCATTGTCTTTCATATCCTTCATTTTCATCCTCACCTTCATGTTCCCTACTTAGATGACCTTCCCTTGCTCTTTTCCCCTGACCCCATCCTCTCTGACTACTGAATACTACCTGTTATTTCAAGATATAGTCCAGGTTTCACCCCAAGAAGCCTTCCCCAGCCTTCTGGCACATAGAAATCTCCCACGTCTTTGACCTATGGATCTTATGGTCTGTACCAGTCACTTGGCCCCTTAATTATACATCATCATACCTTTCCATGCATTCCAACTCTTAAATATTTTTACCTTGTCTCCCTTATGAAACTTTTAGTTTCTTGAGTTCAAGGACCACAATTTATTTTTCTTCTGTGCCCCTTTCCCCCATCAGGCCTTAACACAATGTTTCACATAGAATACTGCTATGTGCTTGATATTTGTTGAATTGAATTCAAATGGATAGAGACTGAGGCTGAATCATTCTTTAGGCACTGAAGGAGGATCGTGTGGGACAGGACTTGAACCCCTCTCAGAGAGAATAAGGAAATCTTCACCCACAAACATCATTGCAAACATCATTGATCACTGCCACCACCATCATCAGTAGTAGCACCAAAAGTCATTTAGGCAGCCCTCAGAAGCATATAGCATTGCATTAAAAGCATTCCAGGCTTCTCCAAGACAATCAAGATTTTTAGCATTTTGGACCAGCATGAAATTCACTTCCAAATTATCGTAAAAGGCTCTGACTCATCGGTATGTGGACAGTTTGCTTTATTAAGATTCCTGATAAAGGAATCGGCTCTCCTGAGCTACCTGTCATTCTGATTACTCAGGAGTGCTCCCGTTTCCAGCCAAATGCCTCCAAATAAACTCCCAAGTTCCTTCCTACCTATTCCATTGTCTCTCCATTCTTTTAAAAACCATCTCTACCAAATCACATTTAAAGAGACAGAGATGTTATCTTAACACAGTAACAGCCTTAAGCCTCTGCACTGTTTCTTATCAAGTGTTCATTTTGTTGTTGCTGTTTTAACCTCTTAGGTGCACTAGTGCCTTCTCCACTATTTCATTAAAAAGACATTCTTAGTGGACAACTGATGGAAGGTGCCTTTCCTTTATTGGAGAAAACTCTGAACACCACCACAAAGGAAAATAGATAGCTGTCTTCTTCCTTTTTCAAAAAGGACAGAGTTTTCCTAGCCATTTTAACAGAGTACTTTCATTTGCAGTAACCCTGGCAACAGATCAGCAAGACTCTCAAAAAAGCCCATCTCTACATAATTAAGAAAAAAGAGGAAGAGAACATGATATTAAGGAGCTTAGACCCATGGAGACAATGACTCAAAATCCTTCTTATTGTATGTCTCTAGGGTTTTATTTGAGAAAAGCTCTCTCTCTCTCTCTCTCTCTCTCTCTCTCTCTCTCTCTCTCTCTCTTTCTCTCTC
>CM053622.1:547329439-547358699 GCA_028646595.1 Phalanger gymnotis
AAACATGATCTTAGGCTGGAATCTTTCTCTGGAGAAGTTTATTTTGAGCTCCATTAAGCTGTTCATAATATTAATTTTTGTCTAAGGCAAAAAGGTCAAGGAAGGAGAGGAAATAAATGTGCATCACAGAAGTTCTTTAAATGACAAACTGATGCAATGAAGAGAATACTGGATTTGGGGTCCGAAGACCTGGATTAGAGTTCCAGCTATCACTTTCTAACTATGTTTCTTTGGATAAATCATTTTACCTCTTAAGGTTGGGCCCCTGATTGTTCATCTGCAAAATAAGGGTGGGAATAGCAAATCTTTAATGTCCCTTATGTTCTCTGATCTGAGGTTTATTTGGGGTTGAAATTTCTGCTTGAAACTGTTCACCTTTATCTTTAAGTGACATTGGGAATAATCCTGTGAATAGGAATTTCTAAACCAATCCACATTCTACCTAATGTTCTATGTATCATTTCACAGCCCTTCCAATGATCATATCCCTTTTCATAATATTAAGATAGCTAAAGAGGAGACATTATGGTATAGTAGATTGAAAGCTATTTTCTCAGAGTTAGCAAGACCTGGGCTCGTCTTTCATGGTCACATGCTGGTTGTGTGACTGGGCAAATCACTCGACCTTTCTCAGTATCCTAGACAATCTCATAATACTATATATTGTAGAATAGTTGTTCATCTGCAGTAGAAGGGGTTTCACAGGTGGTTCCCTACTATGATGAAATTTTCAGGTCCAGGCCAAAGAAGGTAAATGATATTGTCCATGATCTAAGTAAATACCAATTCTATTTTAAATGTTCTTCAAGTTCTGATATGCCTAAGACCTGGAAAATAGCAGTCTGCTAGGCATTTAATTTGGGGTAAAAGGATCTGAATTTAAATCCCAGCTCTAATGCTTACTATACAGGTGAGCTTGGGCAGGTTAATTTACCTCTTTGGGCCACAGTTTTCTCAGCTATAAAATAAAGTGATGTGGTCTAAATAACTTCTAAGGGCACTTTAACTCTAGATGCTGGGATTGCTTTTTAGTCTTTCAAGACCTGGGCCTATGGAACTCCGTTACTTTTGTAGGAATAACTTACTGAATTGAAGTTCTGTATTTGTGAAGGGAATTTCTATAACAATATCTCCTGATGAATCACAGGTCCACCTCCTTGCCTCCCTCTCCCAAGAGTGCAAAGCATTAAGTGTTGCATTAGGTACAAATGGAAACCAGGCCCTGCCCTCAGAGAGCTTACCTTCCAGTACCTACATGCATATATCCTCTTTTTTGATCCATCCTATCTATCTGTGGCACAGTAGATAGTGCACTGAGCATAGAGTTACAAAGATCTGAGTTCAAATCTGACCTCAGTCACTAGCTGTGTGACTCTGAGCAAGTCACATACCCTTTTCTGGCCTCAGTCTCCTCATCTATAAAATGGGGATAATAACAGCACCTACCTCCTAGGGCTGTTGTGAAGATCAAATGAGATGATGTTTGTAAGGTGCTTAGCATAGTCCGTGGAAAATGATAGGTAATTAATAAACGCTTGTTTCTTCCTATCCCCACTGCTACCAAAATGCAAAGTCAGCCCTGTATATGGCCATGCAATTATATCTCCTATATCTTTCTGGCTTGGGCTACAGTTAGTCTTAGGCTCTCCTTTACCTGTTTAAGCCTCCTTATGCCTATAACCCAATGCTGAATAGTTAATAATTGCTTCTAACAGTGCCTTCTCTGAAATGAAATAGAGTGATTTATTTGTGTGGCGTTATGCTATGCACTTTAAAAATTGAGTTTAAATAAGCACGTCATCTCAGGAGAGGAAGGAAACTCACAGGTTATCTGATCTATCCTCTTATCTAGAATACGAATCTCATGTAATGTCTCCAGCAAATGGTTATCCAATGTTAACCTGAAGAACACCAGTAAAAGAGAACTCATTCCATTTTAAGATGGTTATAATTCCTCATACTAAGTCAAAATCTACCTCCCTGTAATTTCCAGCTCCTACTTTGAGACTCCACTTCTACTCCTGTCCTGTGGATTGAACACAGCAAACCTAATAATGCCCCATAGTATTGGTACCTGACTTCTGGGAGCTTCTAATGTAGGACAAATGGTAATGGTAGCATCACCTCCAAGACAAGCATTAGTCAAGATAAATAAGTATGTATAGGCCATGAGCAAAGATTGTCCCAGTGTATATCCAAGGTACGACAGTGAACCTATTGGACTTTCTAAGTAGTTACTCACCATTTGTTACTTCAGGGACATCTTTCTGTTTATTGTTATGCAGATGGGTGGGAAATTCTTGAAAGCTATTTGTAAGACTCTGATAAAAATTCTTCATGAATTCTGCCCTGTCAGAAGCAAACCTGAAAATTGTACTTTAGCTCAGGTCTAATGGGCTGCATAGAGTACTTGACTGATTTTCTTTCATGTTTTAATAGAATCCTATCTAACATGGGCTTTCTACTACAATGTTTTGTCATTGACTGATTCAACATATAATCCTTCCCCAGTGCCCCATGACCTGGTTGTTATTCCCTCATTTTATACATTGGCATTTGATTCCTGTCTCCAGTATAAACCACTTTACACACATCCTCATTCAGTTGCAGAGTGTCAGGTGGATTGATTCTGAATGCATTACTAATATCAACATCTGCTCAGGCAAATTCTTCCTGTCTAAAGATGATATTTCCAGAGGATGTTGTCTCTCTGTTCACTAAACAGTGAGAAAATTCAGGGACCTGTTACTCATGGCTGAACTCTTTTTTTCTTCTCTGAAAGAAGAGTTCCTCTCTTGAGACCACGTCCCTTTCTTTGGTAATGTGGCATGTTGAGCAGATTACTGTTTCCTTATAGATATGTTACTGACAAAGAACACTTGAGACAAAGGTACTGTTTCTAACAAATAACCCTTCATAGAGACAGGGATAGGGACTGGACCTGTGCTCTCAATTAAAAAAAATTCCCAAGTAAGGAAACTCCATCTGCTACTGCAAGTTGTAGTTGGTGCCTTCTCCACAACTTAAAGTTTATAGAGTTGCCTATGTGGTTAAGTGACTTGACCAGGGTCAAAGCATATGTCAGAGGCAAGACTCAGGTCTTTCTGGTTTCTAGGCCAGTTTTCTACCCACTAGGACACACTGCTTTCAGAAAGGAACTAGACTACCAAACGCCTACTCGGTGGGGATGTTATTGAGGGCATTCCTGCATTCGTACTCTTAGGCACAGAAAGAAGTTCATTTTACTAATGTCTGTTCCAGGTGAGAAGACCCCACTGATAAATCCTCAGAGATGAATTCTGTTACTCATCTTAGCTGGGAAGTCTGGACAGAACAGCTTGGGGGTTCAAAATCTGTTATTGGGTAGGACCAACATGTACTTACGATGTCTTCTATCATCAAAGGAGTGGATTTCAATATGTTTTCCATAACTCTCATTTCACAAGCCAACCATTTCTTCATTAATATCAACCTGGGAACCTCCATAAAACTGCTTTATTGTATCTTTACTTTTGATCTTCCTATCCAAGAGTTCCCCAAACATTGGAACGCCCTCTGGTTCTAGAGAGGTCAGTTCACAAAGGTGTTGGGAGCATCACCTTTTATCTCTAGGAATTCACTCTCCTTCCCCCACCTTCAATTTTGAGGAGGTGCTAAATTGTGTGATATTGGTGGATAATTCCAGGATTCCAGTTTAACCTCATAGATCTCATTGACACTAATCTTATTTCCTGGGGATAATAACAGCACCCATTTCCCAGGGTTGTTGTGACGATCACAAGAAACATTTGTAAAGCACTTAGCAAAGTGCTTTAATAAATGCTTAATAGATGCTTAATAAATGCTTATTCCTTCCCCCTTCCTCTTTCCCTTTCCCTTATGAGAACTTGTTAGTATCTGGTTGTACTGTGTAGACAGACCTTTAAGAGCTAAAGTATTATACCGTGGCCAGATTCTGGGGAAGTAAACATTGACAAATATAATACAGAGTTCTACTCTCTGATTTCCTCACAGATCTGGTAATGCTTGACATCAACGAGTAAATGAATGAATATATTTAAAAAATTATTCAGCAGTTACGTACTTAGCACTGTGCTAAGCGCCTGGGATACAAATAAAAAAAAAACAGGACTGCCCCTGTTCTCCAAGGAGCCCATATTCTAACAACAGAGACAACACATAGGTGGTTTCAGCTGTAAATCAAAGAGAAAGGTTGTGTGACTCTTAGGGGTCTAGCAGCAAAGCAGATGTTAACACCTCTTCTTTAACGTCATTTCCACTGATAAAATCACATCATGTTCTGATTTTGAACAACTTGGCAGTGCCAAGGATTTTGGTGGCAGCAATTTTCTTCTCTGGATGATGGGTATGGTAACTCCAGGAGCAGTTGCTAGGTTACATCTCCACAGAGGTGGCTGAGGGTACTGGGCTGGAAGCAGGGCTAGTGGGTGAGGGGTGTGTTGCCATTCCCAGGACTGTTGGACTTAATTGCCTATAAGGAGCATCTGGCCAGCAGGTAGTATTGGGCAGAGGCAAGGAAAGTACACCCTTTTCCAGAGTGATTTTTCCTCAATGATGAATATGAAGACTAGGCTAGAAGCTAGACTGGCAGTATGGCACATGCTACCATTTCCAAGGCTCTCGGGTTCAAGGTCCTGGGCCATCTTGGTTAGTCCAAGTGGTGCTGGTGCTTTGACTTACCATGACACAAGACGTAAACATAAAGGACTATGATAGGCATCTGGTGTTGCCCTGAATAGAACATTGGGCCTCCAGTCAGGAAGACCTGAGTTTAAATCTGGCCTTAGATACTTCTAGCAGTGCTGCTCTAAGCAAGTCATTTAACCTCTATCTGCCTCTATCTATAAAATGGGAATACCAATAGTGCTTAACTCTCAGAGTTATTGTGAGAATAAAATGAAATATTTGTAAAAACACTTTGCAAAACTAAAGTCCAATAGAAATGCTGCCTAGTATTGTTGTTGTTGTTGTTGTTTGGTATTGTCAACTAGGCATGGAGAGAGCAGCGTCACTTGGTCCTCCAAGCTTGGGGATACTGGTCTATGACCCCCTTGGGGAAGGGGACCAAGCACTCTCTCCTTCCTCTTCTTGCCTAGAAGCCAAAGCTGTGGATGGGACAGTCGATATATTACGCTCTGTTATTTACTATCTGCGTTAAGTCATTTCCTTCTCTGGGCCCCATTTTGTTCATTTCTAAAAAATAAACAGATTTAAATTACATGATCTCGAATTCCCTTCTAGCTATAACATTCTGTAAAGTCCACAACTCTGGCATTTTTGCTGCTCCTCACACATAACCCTGAATATCAGATCTCTGAGCCTTTGGAGATGGTGTCCCCTGTGCCTGGAGTGAACTCTGTCTTCACATCCACCTTGTAGTATCCCTAGGCTCCCTCACAATGCAGCTGTAGTGCCACCTTTTACATGAGGCCTTTCCTGATCTCCATCTCCCCTCACCCCCTATCATCACTGCTCGCTACCATTTTACTTCTCAAAAAAAGTGACCAATATTTATTTTGCATATTATTTTGTATATAGCAGTAATGTGACAAAGCAAACAGCAAGCTAGTCATGGGGCCAAAAAGACCTTAATTAACATTTGATCTCTGACATATATTAACTATCCATATCAACCAATCAATTAATAAACATTTATTAGGCACCTACTATGCATCAGGAACTGGGCTAAGCACTGGGGAAACAAAAAGAGACAAAAAACAGTCTCTGCCCTCAAGAAGTTTACAATCCAATGGGACAGAAAACATACAAACAAATACATAAAAAGCAAGCTACGTACAGGATAAAAAGGAAATAATTAACAGAGAGGAGACAATAGAATTAAAAGGGGCTAGAGAAGGCTTCCCGTAGAAAGTGGCATTTTAGTTGAGCCTTAAAGGAAGTCAGGGAGGTCAGTAATCAGAGCACAGGAGGGAGGGCATTCCAGGCATAGGGGACAGCTAGACAGAATGCCTAGAGCCAAGATGGAGTGTCTTATTTATAGAACAACCAGAAAGCCACTGTCACTATATCGAAAAGTATGTGTCATGGAGTAAGGTATAAGAAGACATTGGACAAGGCATTTCATTTTCAGCATGTGGGCAACTCTCAGACTATAAATTGCAGAGAAAGTGCTGCCTAACCTGCTTTGGTAGGAAGTTCCTTACTGGAAGCTCCCTATCAGTAAAATCATAGGTCCAGCTCCTATGCCCAGCCCTAAATTTTGTATATATCTATATGTGTATATTGCCCCATGCCCATCCCCCACCATAGAATGGAACTTTCTTGAAGGCAAAACTACTTCCTTTTTTGTCCTGGTATTTTCAGCATCTAGCACATTGTAGGCATACGGAAAAAGTGGGGGTGGATTAGGTCTATGGTTAGTTCTTTCTGGATCTGTGATTCTATGACTTTATCTCAAGCTACTTTATGTGACGGGGCAAAGGAAAAGGAGGGAGGGGGAAAAGGAAAACATACATTTCACACTAGAAGCCATGAAAATGTATGTTCCTAAATCAGTTTTCAAAATGTGGTCCATAGACCCCTGCAAGCCTCTGTCATCCTTGCAGAGAGTCTTCAAGGTCCAAATTATTTTCATAATACTCCTAAGATGTTATGTGCCTATTAAAATAATCCTCCTTTTTCAACTACATATCTGTGTGAGGACAGATTTTTTTCGTATACTTCAACCAAAACAATATATCACAACAGACTGATTATGGAAACAGATATGACAATCCAGCTGTCTTCTATTAAACCAGCCATTAAAGAGATTTGCAAAAATAAATAAAAATACTCTACTCTTCTCACTATTTTTTTAACTTTTTAAAATATAGTTGCTTTTCAAAAAATACATTACCATGTTATTTTTTGATTTTAAATTAATTTTAAAATAAGAATTTAAAACTTAGCTTTAATTTCTACAGTAAATATCAGTATTTAGTATAACCCATGGAAATGAAAGTTCTTTGGGATCTTCAATAATTTTTAAGAATGTAGAGTAGTCCTGTAGACCAAAAAAAAAATAGAACCACTGATCCAGAGAAGGCTTTAATTTTTTTTTAATCATTTAGTAAGCACATGCAAGGCAGTATATATTCCTTAGAGCAGAAAAAAAGAAACTTTGGGTTTTCCCTGAGGGAATTTTATACCGTTAAGGGAACAAGAGGGATCGGTTTATATGTCCTTTACAATTTTATGGCTAAGATATGGGTAGAGTTTTAATGAACAGAGAACCAGCAGCAGTCATCATATTATAGGTTTTAAGGGGTGCAAGGAGGAGAATGGTTTCAGGATGATCATTTAACATGGAACTTGGGAATGGCTGGGTAGCTTTTTCCTACCCCTCCTTAATAGGGAGGGCATAGTGAAGACTTTAGATTTTATTTTCCAGGCAGAGAGGAACAAACAAAGGAGACAGTGTGAGGGGTTTTCGGGGGAAGTGTACTAACCGTATAATCATACAAAAAGTGTGGTTATGAAAGCTTGAAGAACAATGTCTACCAAAGGAATAATCATTGAGCAATCCTTTCCTCCCACAGGTGTTCCTTCAGGTCCCCGAAATGTCATCTCCATCGTCAATGAGACATCCATTATTCTGGAGTGGCACCCACCACGAGAAACAGGAGGGCGCGATGATGTAACCTACAATATTGTCTGTAAAAAATGCCGGGCAGATCGCCGAAGTTGTTCCCGTTGTGATGACAACGTGGAGTTTGTTCCCAGGCAGCTGGGTTTGACTGAGAGCCGAGTTTTCATCAGCAGCCTTTGGGCCCACACTCCCTATACATTTGACATCCAGGCAATCAATGGAGTGTCTGGGAAGAGCCCTTTCCCCCCACAGCATGTCTCAGTCAACATCACTACGAACCAAGCTGGTGAGTCCCAGAGATACGTGGTGTGATTCTATGCTGTCCTGTCTTCTTGTCTGTCTTTCTGTCTATGGGTAATTGGTTTGCTTTATCTGTTAGTCAGGAGAAGTAACATTTAAAATAAGACTTTTCTTGCACATCTGGATACGTACAAATAGTCAACATGACAACATGACATCAGACTTTCCAACAGCAATGGACTGGGGTAGCAAAGCAGTGTATTCATGTTGCAGAAGATATGACAACTGCATTTTACTTATATTTCCAAGATGAAGAAATGAGAGAGTTTCTTCTTTCCAAGGATGAAAGTCAGGAGGATAAACAAAGAGAAAGTAGAAAACAAAGAGAAAGCACAATTACTGGCATATTATGAAACTCAATGAATATGTGTTAAACAAGTGAATGAATGAATGAATGAATAAAAAGTCATAGCAAACACTTAATATGTGTGAAGCGCTATCCTAGGTGTGCATGTGCAGGTATTGATTGAGAGGTTCTAATCACAGGTACATAAACCCTACTTTAATAGAAATCCAACCAAAGATGGTCTCCAGGGAAGCCTAAGATAAATAGATAACATTATCTTCATATGTTATATGTAAGGAATTTCTTGTTGTTCATGGAGTACTCAAATTATGAGACTAGATTACCTCAAATTTTCCTTTTAAAATGAAATCATAAAGCATCTTCCTTTTATGCTTTTTATTTCTATATCTCTTTTGCTTTCTACTGATAATTATGCTTGTCTTCATTTTTTTTTCATTCTCTGCCCATAATCTATCTATTTTCCACTGAATCCATTCATTCAAAAATGTTTATGGAGTATATTCTGTATACAAGAATCTGTTCTGGATGCTTTCAAGATAAAAATAAATAGAGAGCATTATATAAGGTATATTCATTATCCTCTAGGATCTTATAGTCCAGGTGAAAATTTATAAAGACAGGTAATGAAATAACTATGAAACAAGTGATTATATAATTTAAGGAGAATATTGAGGGTCAGAGTGGTTACTGATGGTATCAAGAGTAAATTAAGTTTTACATCAACCCAAAGGCCTATAAGGGAAAAGAGCTATTCGACTCAACCCTAACATATGAAATCTACCTCTATGGCACATGTTGTTGTTGAGTTGTTTTCAGTTGCATTTAACTTTTCATGACCCCTTTTTGGGGTTTTCTTGGTGAAGATACTGGGGTGGTTTGCTATTTCCTTCTTCAGTTCTTTTTATAGGTGAGGAAACTGAAGCTAACATGGTTAAGTGACTTGCCCAAGGTCACACAGCTGGTAAGTATCTGAGGCCAGATTTGAACTCAGGAAGATGATTCTTCTTGACTCCAATGGTACTTTATCGGCTGTACCACCTATTTTGATTGACTGACTTGCTGTGACACATAAAAGATTCAGCTCTGAGCAATTTGCATCACTACCTATTTTCCATGATAGGAAATGAGGAATGATCATAGAAGGCCTTCCTGTAGGGCTATGGTTTGAATTAGTCCTTGGAATATGAATAGGATTTCAATAGAGAGAAATGACAGGGGCGAGGCATTCTAAGGTGGAGGAAATATTATAAGCACAGGTATTTCCTTCCTTCCTCCCTCCATCCCTTCCTCCCTCTTTTCTTCCAACTTTTTCCTTTTTTTCTTCTCTCATTCCTTACTTTCCCACGACACTTTTCTTTTCCTTGCTCTATTTCTCCCTGCCCCCTTCCTTCCCTTAATTTCCCTTCTCTTTTGCTCCCTTCCCCCATCAAGGTCTCTTTCTGCCTATTTAAATGCCAAGCATCTTTGATAGCAGATGATTCTTGGCAATTGATTGTCAAGATGGAGAAGAAAAAGAGGTGTTATAGGAGAGTTTTGACTGTCCAGATGGCTGCTTTGGGGCGGAGTATGTGTGTGTGTTCATGTGTGCATGTTTGTATGTATGTGTAAGGTCACGCATTTTTCTGCATACATGTGGAGTGATAAAATAAAGGTAAAAGTGTGGAAGCCTCCAGTTGGCGACCATGGCCTCCAGTTCCATAGAGACAAAGGTCATTACAATCCATCTTGAAAGAAGAAAAGGAAATGATAATTCCTGCATCGTGTTGAACATGCAACACAGGCAGCCTTTGTTAACAGTATTTCCCCTGGAGAGTTTATGGCAGAAAACTGGCTTAAATATTTTAGTATCCCGGCTTCTGGGAATAAGAATTCTGTCAGACTGTCATGTTATGTTGGTGCTTGGCCGTCATTTCAAACTTTTTAACCATGTGTTAACAAACCTGCCACTTAGCTCTATTAGCTTTTATTCCTTCTCCTCCCTCCACTTTTTTCCTGTTATTCCCAAACCTGCCCATCTGCTTATCTATGCATCTGCCTTCCATGATGAATCTGAGGAAATGCATGCTTATTCTAAATATTTATTTTTTAATCTCCATCCATTTGCTTGTGCATCGATACATTTCTCAAATTCTTTGTTCTCCATCCACCTCTGCAATCCTTTGTTCCCAGTCAACTGTACCTTTTTAGCCTCTCCATGTCCCTCTCTACTTTTACCGCCATCTTTCTTTTGAAATATTGGCATTTTACCATGGGAATGTTTGCCCTTAAAGAGAGCTCCACAGTTGCTCAGCCGTGATACTTGGATAACCCACTAGAAATAGAAAATAGTTATTTGTTGGCTGAACACAAAGATGTATGCCAAGTGGGTATATATGAGGATGCTGGGGAAGGAGATGCTAGTCCTCTTGAACACCTGCCACACCCCTCTTTCTGTATAGGAAACAATTACAGATGTATTTAACTGCTGCTCTTTGTCAGTAATTGCTCATTATTTAATTCTATTTAATGGCAAAGTGGAACGTTCTCTGAAGTAGGAATGAAGAAACCTAGGTTTGAGTCCAGAGGTCTTGGGATCTGGAAGGAATCTCAGAGTCCATTCTCAACCAACTCCCTGATCTTGCAGTTGAGGAAACCAAGTCCCAGGGAGGTTCGGTGACTTTCCCAAAGTAAAAGGAACAAAAAGGGTTAGAAAAAGAATTTGAATTCAGGTCCCCAAAGTTCTGGCTCTACCACTTATTGTGTGCCCTGGGAGAGCATTAAAAAAATAAAAATCACAACATTCAACATGTATATTAAAGATTTGCAAAGTACTTTTAAAAAATGCATCGTTTCCTTTGAGTTGAAACCCAGAATAGCTTACATTTGTGTAGCCTCTAGAGGTCTAGAAAGCACCTTACGAACCTCATCAGATCGGATCCTCACAATATACCTGTGAGGCAAGTAGTAGCATGACTATTAACATCCACCAAGCAGCTAGGTGGCTCGTTGGGTAGTGTGCTGGACTTGGGGCCAAGGACCTTGACTTTCAGAACCACCTCAGAGGCTAACTAGCTTGGTGATCGTATCTCTCATAGCTTTTGTTTTCTCATTTGTCAAATGGGCGTAATTATAGCACCTACCTCCCAGGGTTGTGGTTAGGATCAAATGAGATAACATATATAAAGTGGTTTGCAAATTTTAAACCACTATATAAATGCTATAATAATAATAATAATAATAATAATACTCATAATTATTATAAAAATGAGAAAATGAAAGCTCAGAGGATTATAATCACAGAGCTAGTTTAGTCTGAGTGCCAGGACTGAGCTTGAGGCCCTTGGCTCCATAGCTAGCATTCTATTCCTTATGCTAGGCTGCCTCGACTCATTTGGGCAAGTCGATTAGGAGATCAAACTGGAAAAAACTTTGAAGATCATCTAGACCAAGTAACTTATTTTATAGATGAGGAAACTTGGGGGAGGGGTGGGCAAAGTGAATGGCTCTAAGGTGACACAACTAATAAGTTACAGACTTGGCATTGGGGTCTTCTCCAAATCCAATACTCTTGTGTTAACATCACACAGATTTTTGGTCTTATTTTCCTATTACTTAATTTCACCACCCACTTAATGGAAGTTTTGTTTTTTCAAACCTGTGATTTCTTTATATAGGGATCTCCCAGTGAAGATCTTTCTATACCATTGCTGATTGGGATTTCTTTGCATTTTGAGAATCTTATTAAAGAGCTGCCTAAGGGAACTAAGAGTTTGAGTAACGTGCGGGGGTCACACAGCTAATAAGTGACAGTGTGCATCATGGGTGGAACTTGAACAGAGCCTTTTGGGCTCCGAGGACAGTGCCTTTTCTATACTGCCTATCTACTTTGTGAAACAGTTTATTTCATAAACTGTGTACTCTATAAACTGTATTGATTCTAAATTGCTATTTTCAGCCATGGCACTACTAAAATGGAGCATTCTCAGACCTTTACCTCTCTGACATTGTTTCTTCTTTCAGCAATTGGATACAGTAATACTTATGCTTCCTTATCTCACAATGTAGTTGTAAGGACCCAAATAAGGCAATTCATGTCAAGTATGTCATAACCATAGTGTTTTATAAATGTGTTTTGTTGTTACTATACGCTGAGGATGATTATAATGTATCATAATCATAGCATACAACATGTATACATATATATTCATAATATACAAAGAAAGATCCTTTTCCTAATCCTTCGATTATGTTGTATGCTGTAGCATTACCCTCGGCAAAACATAACTGACAGATTAGTGTTGTCCACTGATGCCCTCAGGTTCAAGTACTGATCTCTGAATGCCTGGATTCAGTATCAGCTTGAAGAGACTGAAGAGTAGGGATGGTTGACTCCTTCCTCAGATCCATTGCTTGGCTCAGATCCAAAAAGTGAGGATGTGTACATGTGCATAGGCTGTGATATTTTCATTCATGGCCATACCTTAAAATTACTGCTTTGTTTCTCCATAACGGAAGTGCCAGAGATAGGGAGGCATTGATTACATGCTCTAGGAAAGGTGGGAAACCTGTGGCTTCGAGGACACATATGGCCCTCTAGGTCCTCGAGTGCAGCCCTTTAACTGAATCTAAACTTCACAGAACAACCAATCCCCTTAATAAAAGGATTTATTCTGTGAAGTTTGGATTTAGTCAAAGTGCCACACTTGAAGACCTAGAGGACCACATGTGGCCTTAAGGCTGCAGGTTCCCCACCTCTGCTCTAGGCATTGGTAAGAGTTTTGGAATTGGAATCAAGGGACCTGGGTTGAAACTTCAGCTCTGTCGTTTATTACCTGTGTCAGCTTCTTTGAATGAATGAACAAATGATTGAATAAAAAAGTATTTATTAGAATCTTACTATGAGCCAAGGACTGTGCTAAGAAATAAAAAAGCAAAGGCAGTCCCTGCTCTTGAGGAGCTTACATTTTACAAGAGAGGCATTATACACAGAGGAAGAAGGGACACTTTGCTCTACATTATAGGTTAGTGAGTGGGGCAGTAAATTGGCACACCCCTTCCATGAACAATGGCAGAGTTGATTTGATCAAGATTGAAGTCTCAAAACTTCAGATTGGAATAGAGAAGAAAAGGGTAGGAGTGTAAGTCAATAAGGATATTGGCAAGGAAGTTTGGGGGCAGATAGAGAGGAGGAAGTGAAGTAAAGCATGTCTAAGACGTTCCTGAAATAAAGTTCCAAGAGGGCAGTTATCAAGAGACAGTTATTCAGACTCTCTGAGACTTGATTTACTCATGTGTACAATTAGAGACTTGGACTGGATGATCTCCAAGTTCGTTTACATCTGTGACCCTTTAATTCCATAAGCCTAATGATTGGCTACTTTGGGCCTGTGTACAATGTGATTTCCCTCTCCCAAGATCTCCCTTTAAAGGACACCTACCAAACTTTTCCGCTCACAAAATTCACTCTGGAGCACATCACTAAGCCCAACTTAGGTATCACTACTTCTTCCAGGAAGCCTCTCCACCTCTGCCTAACCCCTACTCTAGTAGAAAGTCAAAGACTTTCCCCATCTCTCTTAATTCTAGTGCCTTCCCTTGGTTATTTCCAATTTTTTCTATATATAGCATATAGCTTGCTTGTAAATAGTTGTTTGCAAGTTGTCTTCTGCTATTAGACTGTGAGCTCCTTGAGGGCAGGGACTATTTTTTTAACCATTTTTAACCATTCTTTGTGTCCCTGTAACACAAATGTTACTGGCAGCTTCTGCGGAGGTATAAGGCCAATAACTCCAGCACACAGTCTGCTAGCATAGGTTCTTTGATCTGCTTTTCTAAGGAAAGCAACTTTAAGGGGTTTACAATCTCACTTTAATTAAACATACATATATCATTAACTTAGTTCAGAGGAAAAAGTCAGCACCCTGAACTTCAGAGAAAACACAAACAGAAATTACAAGAACAAATTATATAAAAACAGCAAATAACACAAATCAGCAGACAGGCCTTCTATTGTCCATAGCAATACACACATAGTTAGCAGAGAGAGAAGCACCAGCTTCTGGGTTTTCAAAGCAGGGGTTGGGGGGAGGCGCTTAACAGCTACCCAGAATCTCGTCTGGCCAAATCACATGAATATTCTTCCCATGAGTGAGCCCCCAAAGCAAAATGCTTTGTGTGTATGTGTATATATATATATATGTATATGTATATGTATATATATATGTGTGTGTGTGTGTGTGTATGTATGTATATATATATATGTGTGTGTATGTGTCTGTGTGTATGTATATATGTATGTATACACACACATATATGTATGCAAGTATGTATATATGTATGCATATGTATATATACAGTATAGTATATGTAGCATATAAGTATATATAGAATATATGTATATATAATGTGTATAGATATAGTTTGTGTATATATATATATATATATATATATATATACTTCTTCAGGATCAGAGGGAGTCACAACCATGGGACTCAAACTCATGTGACTTAGGCTTTCTTGTGACTTAAGCAGGTCATCAAAGACTCTTGATTCAATCAAAGGCAAGGCTCAATCAAAGGCCCTTGGCTGCCTTAGTGCTGAGAAGCACTCCAAAAGACAAAAGAGAGAAAACTCCCACTTTGCTTGCCATTACAGTCCCCAGCACTGACACAAAATATGTACTTAATAAATACTAATTGACTGACTGATTCTTTAGACCCTTAGTAATAGTTTGTATGACACTTTCCTTCCTCTTATTTTACACCCTGTATGTCAATTACACATGGACATATTTTCCCCCCATTAAATGGTAAGCTGTTTTGGGCTGTTCTGTCTTTTGTTCCTAGAAAAATGATTTGCATATAATAGGTCTTAATAATTACTCATTGAATGGAATTGGATCATAGGTTCATAAATATACTAATGAAAAGAGTCTTAGAGACCAGCCCAACCCTTTTATTTTATAGATGAAGAAACTGAGGCAGAGATGTGAACTTGCCCAAGGTCATTGTGGTAATTAGCAACGACTCCAGGATTTCAACTGAGGTCCATTGACTCTGTATTTAGTACTTTTTCTGTTTTACCACCCTGCCTAGCCCTCAGCTATTTTCTTTCTCCAGTGTAATGGAGAATATTGATACTCTCATGGCTCTGAAAAGTTTGTGGCTATGTAGATAGTTCAACAGTGAATAACATGACTTAAAGTCAAGGGGCAAATACCGGAAAATGATTGCTTAAGTCAACGGTTAAATAAAACAAGCCGTTTACTGAAGACTAACCATGTGCTCATAACTGTGCAAGGCACTATAAAGTAAGCTCTTCATTTGTACAGATTGCTGTAATCTCTGAACAATGAAGTCATTATTCTTTGTTTATCTCACTCACTGTATTGGGCATGAGAAAACAATGGATGGATCTAGGGCACTGTGAAGCTAACCAGGCCAAACTGTGCTAACTGTGCTAATTACTAGAGATATAAATATAAAAACAAAAGCAGCCCCACCCCTTGAGGAGTTTACGTTCCACCAGGGGACCATTACATATAGAGGAGGAAGGGGCACTTTGGTCTGAAAAGTTCTAGGGTTAGTGAGTGGGGCGGTAAATTGAAACACTCCCATCCAGGTACAATGGCAGAGTTGACAAAGAATGCCTGTCACTTTTTGTTTTGTTTACCCTTGGTTTTTTTCCCCTTGGGAGGCAGCTTGCACAGTAGATAAAGCACTGAACTTGGGGTCCAGAATTCTTGGGTTCAAATCCTGCCTCACATACTTAGTAGCTGTGGGATCCTGGGTAAGCTGCTTGACTTCTCTCAGTACTGGGAGGATCAAATAAAACGATATATGTAAAAGTGAACCATAAATCTTAAAGTACTTACATATCATTATTGCTCCTTTACATCATCCTCTCCAGGAGCTGTAAGACCCATTCTGATGTCATAGGCTTTCTGTTACCTTCTAAATATCTGGAAATCGCACAAGCCTGAGGTCACACAATGCAGTTCCTCCAATTGAGCCAACTCATGTGGCCCATCTGAGAGTGAATGAGGCCTGTTGGCTGCCACAGTTGCAATCTGTGGTGCGGCACGGTTCAAACCATGGACAGCTTTTCCCTGACATTGGAAAGAAACATTGGTGTGAGTGCCCAGAGCCGAATCTCGTACAGTATTCATTGCATTGCTAGATCCCATGCCCAAGAGTGGGTTGGATAGTCTGATTGCCTTGTAGGCCTTTGGCTTGGAGTGAAGCGCATTGCATTATGGATGTCAGACACATTTTGCTGCTGTTCTCAATCCTCTGATGCAGTTTCCTCATTTCCTTGTTCTAATAGATGCAGTGTGGGCCAGTGGAAAGAAGACAGCATTGGAAGCTTAGGGCCTGGTTCTAGTCCTTGCTAGGTATCTTCGATTTAGCAAGTCACCACATCTTTCTTAGTCTTACTTTCCTCATCTGTAAAATGAAGACATTGGATTAGATTGTTTTCTTTTGGAAGGGGGAAGGCAAGGCAATTGAGGTTCAGTGACGTGCCCAAGGTCACACAGCTAGTAAGTGTGTCAAGTGTCTGAGGCTGGGTTTGAACTAAGATCTTCCTGACTCCAGGGCCCATGCTCTACTCACTGCACCACCTAGCTTCCCCAGATTAGATTGTTTTTGATGTTCCTTCTCTCTCTAAATTTCTCTGACAGCAGGAATGTAGGTAGCAGGATTTAGTGGCAGCTGGACATGAAGTCAACAAGGACTGAGTTCAAATATGGCCTCCAATGCTACTTATATGAACCTGGGCAAGCCATTTAGCTTCTGTTTGCTTCATCTTCCTCAAATGTGAAAAAAGGATCATAATAGCACCTATATGCCAGGGTTGTTGTGAAGATCAAATGAGATTATACTTGTAAAAAGTGTCTAGCACTTAAAAATTGTTTGTTCTTTTCTCCTTCCCCAAACACCCACTTTTCTTTTTTTTTTCCCCCTTGGAGGCAATCAGGATTAAGTGACTTGCCCAGGGTCACACAGCTAGTGTCTAAGGCTGGATTTGAACTCAGGTCCATCCTGACTCTAGGGCCAGAGCTCTATCCACTGCATCACCTGGCTGCCCCTCTCACTATATATCTTGAATCCACTTATGGATGAATATTAGGTTTGTACCATGTAGGTTACCTCATGGCTTTAGTATTCTTCAATCTTATTATTAACCAGCAATGCCATACTGATGTTAACAAATGATCCAATTTATTTGCATTTTACATGACAGATGAAGTATCAGTTATTCTTTTCCAACTATAGGGCTAGAATGGAAGGTACTATTGTCGTTGGTGTTAATGCATCGAAGTTAGCTATAAGAAGGAATTTCTAAAGCACCAACGATGTGAACTAAAAGAAACCAAACTATAATTAGAAATTTCAGCAACTGGAGCAAATTCAGTTGGAGGTGAGGAAGACTCAGAAGACAGTCTGCCCAAGTCAGGCTTGGTGGTACTGGAAAAACTTGTTCTCCAGAAAGACAGTCCTAAACTCCATGGTACAGCTAAAAACCCCAAGTCTTTGAAGGATACCGAATGAGGTAAGGTAACAGAGAATGGTGGAGAAAGGTGGGCCTGGGAAAAGGATGGAATCTCAGGGCTGGTGTCATGGTTGGCTGGGGACCACCAGGCTCAGGAGAACTAAGATGGATTTCTTCTAAGGGGAAGAAGTATGACTCACCACCCAAAGAACAATGTCAGGACTTCTGCTCCCAATATGGCAGAGCGAGGAAGGAACCCTCTGAAGTCCTCTCAAATTCCATCCGAAAAACTAGAAAACAGCCTCAGAATTTATCTAGGAGCAGGGAAGCAGCTTACTATCCTGGCAGGAAAGGTCTATCTCACTGGGTGGGAGGTGAGCAAGGTCCAAAGTCAGCAGCAGCAGCAGCAGTAGCAGCCTGCCTCAGGGTAGGGGGCCTACAGCAAGTCTCCAAGCCTGAGGCAATCCGCCAGAGAGGTCTCACTCTCCTGTAAACCAGCAGCCTCCTAGGAAAGTGAGCTGTCTGTGAAGCACAGTAAGGCCCCACTCCAATGACCCCATCTCCAGCACAAACCACCAACAGGTCCTTGACCCCCATTGCTGACCAGTAGTGAAGGCCCTCCCAGGGCTAGCCAACAGCAAGACCCCATCCCTGGGGCCTAATAGCAGAGAGAGACCCTGTTTCCATAGCAACCCAACAGCAGGAACTCACCCTGGGGGAGATCAGCAAAAAGATCCCTCTTCCAAGGCCACCACCAAAAAGATTCTGTTACCATAGCAACCCAGGAGCAAGGCTGTGCCCCTGGAGAGGGGCCAGCAGCTAAATCCCACACCTAGGGGAGGCCAACAGAAAGATCCAACCCCCTCCCCTACCAGAACAAGCCAGAAGGGGAGTCTACCCTCTAGAGAATAAATAATAATAATAAAAACAAGCAAAAATAGCATGAAGGGAAATACAAATTTAGTTTTCATAACTATAAATGTGAATGGGATGAACTCACCTATAAAAAAGAAGCAGATAATAGAGTGGGTTAAAAACCAGAATCCTGCAATATGTTATTTACAAGAAACACATTTAAAGCATAGAGATATATACAGGGTAAAGGTAAGGGGCTGGAGCAGAATCTATTACGCTTCAGCGGAAGCAAAGAAACAGGGGGTAGCAATTATAATCTCAGATGAAGCAAAAGCAAAAATAGATCTAATTTAAAGAGATAAAGAGGAAAACTGTATCTTGCTGAAAGGTGCCATAGACAATGAAGTCATATCACTACTAAACATATATGCACCAAATGGTATAACATCTAAATTTTTGAAGGAAAAGTTGAATGAGTTACAGGAGGAAATAGATAATAAAACTATACTAGTGAAGGACCTCAATTTTCCCCTCTAAGAAACAGATAAATCTAATAAAAAAAAACCCAAGAAAGAAGTTAAGGCGGTGAATAAAATTCTGGAAAAGTTAGATATGCTAGATCTCTGGAGAAAATTGAATGGGAATAGAAAGGAATATACCTTTTCTTCAGTCGTATATGACACTGACACAAATATTGACCATATATTAGGACATAAAAACCTCACAACAAAATGCAAAAAAGCAAAAATAGTAAACACATCCTTTTCAGAACATAATGCAATAAAAATTACATTCAGCAATGGACAATGGAAAGAGAGATTTAAAATTAACTGGAAAATCCTAAAAACAAATGGGTCAAATAATAAACCATAGAAATAATTGACAATTTCATTAAAGAAAATGACAACAATGAGACAACATACCAAAATTTGTGTGATGCAGCCAGAGCAGTACTTAGGGGAAAATTTATATCTCTAATTGCTTATATCAGTAAAAGAGAGAAAAAGCAGATCAGTGAATTGGGCATGCAACTAAAAAAGCTAGAAAAACAACAAACTAAAAGTCCTCAATTAAACACCAAATTGGAAATCCTGAAAATCCAAGGAGGGATTAATAAAATTGAAAGTGAGAAAGCCATTGAACTATTAAATAAAACTAGAAGCTGTTTTTAATGAAAAGAAAGAAACCAATAAAACAGATAAACCATTGGTTAATTTGATTTTAAAAAGGAAAGAAGAAAAGCAAATTACTTGTATGAAAAATGAAAAGGGTGAATTCACCACCAATGAAAAGGAAATTAAAACAAGTGTTAGGAGCTATTTTGCCCAATTATATGCCAATAAATTTGACAATATAAATGAAATGGATGAATATCTATAAAAATATAAATTACCCATATTAACAGAAGAAGAAATAAAATATTTAAAGAACCCTACCTTAGAAAATGAAATCAGTGAACTTCCTAAGAAAAAACTCCCCTGGACAAGATGGAATCACAAGTGAATTCTACCAAACTTTTAAAGAATTATTAATCCCAATAAAATGTAAACTATTTGGGAAAATAGGTTAAGAAGGAGTCCTGCCAAATTCTTCTTACAATACAAATATTGTGCTAATACTCAAACCTGGAAAAAGCCAAAACAGAGAAAGAAAATTATAGACCAATTTCCCTAATGAGTATTGATGCAAGAATTTTAAATAAAGTACTAAGAAAGAGATTATAGCAATTTAGCCATGCCAGATCTCATACTGTATCATAAAGCGTAATTATTAAAATGAGAGACAAGACAAAAGTTGGATATGTAAGATGAAGGCAAGTGAGGAGTTAAGGGCAACACAGTGATTGTGAACTTGGACAACTAGAGGGATGGTGGCACCTTTGACAATAATATAAGTCTAGAAGAGGAGTGGATTTGGGGGGAGGGAGTTCTGTTTCAGATATGTTGAGTTTGAGATTCCTATGGGACAGCCAGTTTTCAATGTCCAGTGGGCAATTGCATGCTCAGGACTACAGGACTGGAACTTGAATTAGAGCTGCATCTATAGATCTGGGATTCATCTGATGTGTGTATGTGTGTGTATACATCTTTACGTATATATGTGTTTGTATGTGCATACATATGTATGTATATATGTGTATGTGTGTATGTGTATGTGTCCCATGAGAGCTAATGAGATCACCTGGAGAGAGAGTGTACAGAAACAGGGTTTAAACACTGCCCAAAAGTTGACAATATGATCCCTAAACGTGACTTTAAAAATTGATGGGTTGTGAATAAAAAGCAGAAAAGACATGACCAATATTTGTTCATCCAGCCACTCTCTGGTGCTCTGGACCAACATCCAGGCTCTATCTATGCAACAACAGCTGGGCTTTAGATTATTCAAGTGGTTTGTTAGTGTCAATCAAATTGAGCTAGAGATTTTGCTTTATTTTGTTCCGCATAGATGCAGCTTAAGCCTCGGAGATGATCTCACTAACCACTATCGCTCAGAGAAAGCAAGGGGCAATATTTTTGAAAGATTGAAATGAAAGAAAATAAGGAAAAATAGAGGCACAGCCATATATCTATAAAGTACATCTCTAAAAAGATAGCAAGAATAAATAAATGAAGTGGAGCAAAAGAGTGAATATTATTCAATGAATTGAGAACTATCTAGATAGCAAATCTGAAGTACTTGGGTCTTAAAATTTGGCCCATTGTCTCTCCCCAACTCACTTAATCATGACATCCTCACTTTTTTTTAGCCAGAGTAAAACCAAGTTTATTTTAAAAATCCACCATATTCTCGAGACTCTTAAGAAATCTCAGCATTGGCTAGACTCTTAAGGAATCTGAGAACCTTCATGGAAACAAGATGAGTCTTATATATATATAGGAAGACTGTGGGAGGGATCTAGGGTTTGCCAAGTAGTGTGGGGTGACTAAAGGAGAGGTTTAGGTAGGGTCTTGAAGGGAGTGTCCAGTAGCTGGGGCAACATACTCATTTTTAAAATATTTCCCTTCATAGTGTAGATCTGGGGAAATGTTGAACTTCTCAGACATTGTCTATAATATAGGACATTTTGGAATGACTTTTTCCTTCTAAGAACTTCCAAATTTCCATAATTTGTGTTTCAGGTTTAATATCATCCCCTAGAGGTTAGTAACATGTTCATTTTTTCCCATTATGTTGAAAGAAAAAGAGAGGCACAAAAAAGGGAGGTACAGTAACTGACTGAAGTAAACAAGTAAATGATGATTAAAAATAAAGCCCAGAATCCAGAACCTGATAGCACAGAAGACACTGTGTCTATAAAATACCTATCAGTGTATTTAATTTTGCATAAACTTTCCCTTGGTTTGATGACGCCCCCTCTCCCGCAAAAAAGGGGAATGAGCCTGTGTCTGATATTTATTTACACACAAATTCATAGTTAACTCATTATTCAAATGCCACTGGATACATTAATATCAGCAGTGGCCAAAAAACATATACATTCTTTTTTCCTCCAGATTGACTTTATTAACTTGTTCCTTTTCACCATGAGTGTGATGCCATTTAGATTGTTCATTTCAAAAACAGGAGACAGCATGGAAGAGAATTGGCTCTAGAGTCAGACTACCCGAGTTCAAATTCTGCCTCTGACACTACCTGTATGGCCTTAACAGTCACTGTCTGTTAGGGTTATTGTTCTCTTATGTATAAAATGAGATTTTTGACCTCTGACATCCACTTTCACTCTAGATCTATGGTTCTATGATCCTAAGTTCTCAGAAAAAGAAATTGGAACAAGTATGTTATTTTTCTCACAAAGATAAAGAAAACCTGTGGAAACTACTAGCACCTTTGAATATATTACCTAATTTGCATTATTCCTTTGTTAAATATAGGCTATGTATGCATAAGGGATAATCTTTGGGCATGAAAAGAAGTTTTATGCTGTTGTAACATTTTGAGCTCTTTAGAGTTAAAGATATCATGTAAATCCACTAATTAAATATTAAAATAATATTACATTGTTACAATTTCAATATTTATATTAAGACCGAGATACAGAAACCAGTTCATTTCCTAGTGGACTGGCCTATCTTCAGGCTGACAGATGATACTTACTGAAAGGCAGGGAAGCACACAATTCAGTATTTTAAAAACCAATGAGGTTATTAATTTTTTTAAACTTAGTGAAGTAAAAAATGTGATTTAAAAATAATTATGTAAATAAATGCCTCACTGTTTTTGCATGCAAGTATTTTATGAATGTAATTACTTTCAAATTCAGAGTTTATTCAACTCAATGCAAATGTTATTTTTTTTAAATTAAATTCATTGTTTCTTGACCTGAGTCCCGAATTGAGCTTTCCTGTGGATTTGCAAGGTCTTACCTGGCAATCTAAAGATGAGCCAGACATTTCAAGCAGGTCTTAACCTATTTTACACAGGATATGGTAATGTAAGATAGACTAATCAGCAGGTAATTAAGGGTCTACAACGAAGACTCCTCAGAGATTTGTCATGTAACCAAAGGGAAATATTGAACTTCTCTGTGACTCAGTTTCCTCATAAGAACATTAGAATACTATATGCTTAAATGTTTCTTCCTTACTTTCCTAAATATTTGATTATTTATTTCCTCTTAGAACTAGAATAAAATAGACAATACATTTTAAAATGTTTTTCTTTCTTAGATACTATCTTATTTGGAAGGATCTGTAATCTCATGTATGGGTATAGTCTCTCCACCAAGACAGATACAACCTTATCACCCTTTCCTATGGTGTATGATTCTTGTCCTTATCTTTCCATAAGATGTACCTAGAGTTAGCAGGATGACTGGAGAATCCAGCAGAGCTGAAGAAACCAGAGAAACAAGTGAAATGTGTCATGAGTGATTATTTTGGCATGTTAGGGGTAACTTTTAGCTGCAATACTTAAAGACAAGGTAGAATGATTCATATTACTGGCAGACATAAGACTAGTCATAAACTTTTTGCCTTTGGGAAGAATTAGCTTACCGATAAAAAGTAAAATGGACCAAAATAAATGATCGATGAATGAGAAAAAAAGCATGACTGTTTCTTTGTGTTCAAATCCTATCTTAACTACAACAGCACAGCTAGTAGTAGAGGAAAACTATCACCTCCATGATAAAGATCTGGGGAGCTGTGCAATACAAACATATTGGTTTGACTGATTCCTTACCCTAAAGAAGCAGGTGTTTGTATCTTTTGCTAGGGACTATACTCAAATGTCAGAGTATCCCCTTCAGCTTGCCAGGAGAATTGAAATCAGTCTTATCATACATCAGACAGATTTTCACTACACTGAAAATAATTGTACTGGGGAACAAGCTGTTAGGACCCTTCTTCGTTACTCCACCCTTGGATAGGTGCTCTCACCTATGCCAGCAACTATCAGTCTGAATTGTTTGAGGTATTTGAAAATGATGACCCTGTAGGTGAATTCTTAATAAGTTTCAAATCCTGGTGCTACTCAAAACCAAAGGTGCAAAATATGCCATTGGGTCCTTAGCTCTCATTGCAGTAGGCTTTGTCTAAAGCCAAGGATCAAAGCTTAATTGGCCTGAAGAATGAATGCCTTAGAATCTGAGAGGAGATATTAATTCCTTCAACAAGCATTTATCAGGTATATACTACTCACTAGACACTGTTTGGTGTCCAGGATAGAAATATAAAAACAAGAGTCCCCCCCTAAAGAAGTCTTAATTTTAGTGGGGGGAATGACAAAATAAATATATACAAAGTAGATGCAGAGATCTTTCTTAGTGGAAGCACTAGCATCTATGTGGTTGGCATAAACTTCCAGTAGGAGGTAGCACGTGAATTGAGCATTGAAAGAAAATAAAACATTTTGAGGGGCAGGAGAGGGCATTCCTAGGATAGACAAGAGCCTGTGGAGGTGGGAGATGGAATGTTGTCTATGGTGAGTATCTAGTAGAATGTGTGGCAAGAAGAATATATATATATATATAGTAAGCCTGGCAGGGTGAGCAGGAGGCTAATTCCAGCCCAATAAACATTTGTTAAGTTCTTACAAGCACTAGGGATACAACTGATAGAAAGAAAAGCAATCCTTACCCTCAAGAAATTTACAGTCTAAAAGGAGAGACAACACAAAAAAAGAAGGCAGGAAAGTGTGTGTGGAAGGCACTGGGAGTACCTGACCTCGGGGTATCTTGTTCCTGGAGTTGAAACCAGGAAGGGCTGCAGAGTAGAATCTAAAAGATTAAAAAAGTAAACAAATAAATTTCTATTTTATCCTAGAGGCAAGAGGGAGCCTTGGAGTTTCTTGAGCAGATGAGTGACTTGGTCAGATCTATGCTTTAGGATCATCAATTTGATAGCTGTGCTAAGAGCAGATTGTCAAAGAGAGAGACTAGAGACAGGGAAATTAATTAAGATGCTTCACAATAATACAGATGAGAAGGGATGAAGACAGGAAGTAGGATAATGGCTATGAGAATGAAGGAAAGGGGAAGGATGTTGGAGATGTGGAGATAGAATTGTTAAGACTAGACAATTTCATGTGAAGGGTGAAGGAGAGGAAAGTGTTGTGGATGACTCAAGTTGAGGATGACACAAGGTGCAAATCTACATGACAGGAAGGTAGGTCATAGAAGTTAGGAAATGAAGAGGGTTTTGTTTTGTATGTGTTGAGTTTAAGAGGCCAATAAGTCATCAACTCGGAGAAATCTATCTAACAGGGAGTCATTGATGCATGACTGAAGTTCTGGAGAAAGATTAGGTTCGATACGTAGGCTTGAAAGTCATTGCCATAGAAATAATAAGCTCATGGAAGTGAATGAGATCACCACTAAAAAGAATGCAAGGAAAGAAGAGAAGACGAGATAAGACAAGAGGAAAGAGGCTAGGATAGAACACAGAAATGAGTTCTAAACATCAAGGAGAAAAAGAACCATAACACCAACATGTCCACATAATCACATTAGCTTCAAGCTACCTTCTTAATAGTTGTCAATGCAGGGAATGTGGTAATTAGATATAGCTACAGCTATAGGCATAGACACGCATCTACACACACACACACACACACACACACACCTGTATATACCTGAATCTATATCTAAATCTCTTGATATTTTTTAAAGATTCCATGGAAACAGAAAAAAAGAAAGGAGCAAGCCACTGTTGCTTCCTCTGCCTCTCCAGAAGGAATACTGGCGATGGATCATTGGCTAGATTTAATCATTCACAGGCTTTCAAATGACTCCCTTATTTCTGATGTCAAGGGGTCCTGAGATAGGCTCGATCTAGGTTTCTTTCTCCTCCCCGTTCATGCTATGATGGCATGTTGGGGACTCTCACACTCTATGACCTCATGTCCGCAGTCTGAAGGAACACTGCTGGCTGGTTCCTGGGAGCCTGTAGAGAGCTGGTGGGTGATTTTTAAAGCCGTTGTCTGTCCACCTGCAGGCCAATTTTGTGCCTATCATTTTCACAGCATTATCCATGTTAAACAGGCAGGAGCACCAGGGGTTTTTGAATGTAGCAATTAACAAAACAGTAATCAAGCTAAGTGTTTAATTTCAGAAAATTAACATCTTCTCTGAGCGGATGTGAAAAGATTTTTTTTAAAGGAGGCAGATTAAATATGCTGGGTAAATAAAGGCAATACTGGACCATAAACATCTCCCAATGCAAGGGAGAAACTGGGCCAACCTTTAAGAGCTTGGAATCTGTATTCTCCTCAGGGCCCCAGAAACAGGATCAGCATTAACTCTGGAATCCACAGATAAGGAGCTAAGTCAAGGAATTTTGAGAAGAACGTGTGATTATTTCTACATACAGAAGAACTCTGCTACAACTTGGCTTATTGACGAATAGATCCACTGTTGTCAGTCATCTATCATTTCTCCTAAAGCAAAGACATAACAGCAAAAGACTGATACAAAACCGACATATTTTCATGAGCTCCCATACAAAACCCATGCTTTGAATCATGTACGTCAACACCTAGGTGGTTCTGTCCTGATTTATCCTCTCATTATTTTATATTTTGTAATCTTGTCTCCTCGATTAGATAGCAAGCTTTTCTTCCTTCTTTCCCACCTTGGTTCAGGGTACATGGGAGACTCTTAATAAATACTTAGTTGATGGAAAAATGGGAAACACAAAAGTTCCTTAAAGCAATGTTTTTGAAGATGGCTCCTTATATATGGCTAAAATTCCACGTCTTAATCAACAGGAATTTATCATTTATAATAACAATAAAGTAATATAATATTTATAATTAATAATATTATTATTTATTTATTGTAGTTCAGTATGTAAAATAACCACAACGCTGCATCTGGAGTCAGAGACAAATCTTCCCTCTGTCATTTAGTATCTGTGTGACCTTGAACAATTCACTTAACTTTTATGGGCCAGTTTCCTTGTCTCTGAAAGGAATTGATTAGCATTCTCCAGTCCCTTCTAGCTCTAAGTCTATATAATTCTATGAGAGGGAAGGGAATAAGCATTTATGTAGTGCCTAGTATGAACCAAGTACCATATTAGACCACTTTTAGAAATATTATCTTATTTGATTCTCGCAATAATCCTGAAAGGTAGATATTATTATGATCCCCATTTATAGTTGAGGAAACTGAGGTAAATGAAGGTTAAGTGACATGCCAGGGTCACAAAGCTAGTAAGTGTGTGAGGCTGAATTTGAACTCAGGTCTTCCTGATTCCAGGCCAGGCATTCCATCCACTGAGCCACCTAACTGCCTCTCTGGCCAATATGTGTTATATACAAGAATATAAAGACAAAATGAAAACATTGACTTTGCTATCACAAAGTTTGCATTTTCCTGGAAACTTGATGGGTAATATCATATTTAAACATACAATATCATTTGAAAAGTCAGAGAACGCTAATAACTAAGGAGATTAAAAACGACTTATGGTACCTGGAACCCCATGGATATATGAAGAGTCATATTTTGCCCAAATTAATATGCCTAAGTCAAAATTATAAGGACATAATATTATAATGAATCAATGTGGCATTTCAGTGGCCACCCTTGATTGACAGAGTTCTATGTGTTTTATATAATTAAGGTAGGAAGACACAGGGGCCAGACTTCCAAGTTCTTTCAGGCCAATGAAAGCAAAGTGAAAGAACCCCATGCAAGAGAGATAAGGAGTAGGATCAGGGTATACATACAAATATATGGTATATACGTACATACATACATATATGATCCTTTAAAATAGCCAAATCAAGAACAGAAAAAGTGTTCGAGGAAGTTAGAAATGAATGAGATTTCCTTTCACCATTCAGGTTTTTAAATAAAGTCCACTCCTTGAGCTAAAAAGAAACTTCATCAAGTGTTTGTTGGGCATGGATGTGAAAATATCTATTCATTGATGTTTCAACTTTTAAACTACTTTTGACTAGATGAGGCTATTTGACATGCATAGAGAAAAGCCAGAATTTGAAAGATTACGAAGAGCCAGGGCATCTGTCAGCTCCTAAAGCTTTCTTTATAAAACATGCTGAGAGACTAAGAATAGGACAAAGGTCAGATGGATGAGACAAGTATATGCGACCAACCAATACGTATAAAGCCCTTGCAGGGGTACATGATTGTGCTAAGAATGAACAAATGAACAAATAAGCACTGCCCTGTTTTTCTCTTACTTGGAATTCTTTAGCATCTAATTGCATTTTACAGCCTCTTTTTATTTTCCATAGATAAGTTTCAATTTATTTTGCAGGCTTTGCATTCCTTCTTTACCTTCACTGCTGCATACTGTTTTGTGGTGCTCTTTCCCCCAGAAAAAAATGAGAAAAGATATGTGGGTAGAAGTAGACAGAATCCCTATGAATTCCTAAGTTCTGGCCCTGATGCCAAAGGAATTTTGCCAACTCCTATATTTGTCTTTATCTGAGTTATTAATTGGCCATGCACTCAGGGGTACCTGAGGTCTAATTACCCAAAAATAGCACTGGTAAAAAGGTTCCAAGTCCCTTTGTCTACCCTAGTATGAAGCTAAACAGCCCTGAACATCAATGGGCCACCCAGCTGATAGTCTGTAAAGAAACACTGTTCTGTGAGTGCTCACATGTGCTACTTCATTTTGTAGAGTTAGACCAAGATTAGGACTGAAAGGTGGCGATGAAGCCAAAGCACATGTCTCTTGTAACCTTTTGTTGCAGGTGAATGGGCTACTGGCTTTTTGTAAATTACCAGTAGACCCTATATTTAGCATAAGGTGAGCATGTTTGTGTTTCTATTCCTTGAAATACTGGACCTGACTGGTAGACTGATTCTCGACAGCCACGTCTTCTAAGCAGTGCTTTGTTGACTTTAGGCCTAGAATCAAAGAATTTGTGGGCAGATGAAAGATGTGAGAATCTCTGTCCTCTTCTCCCTGGTGTGGGGGTGTCTGACTTGCTTCATTAGTATGATATAAACTACTAGACATGGACTGGAATTCTTTCTGTATCAAATCTCAGTGTTCTAAGCACCTCTCTAAAACTACGAGTTGTTGAAGGGAGTTTCCTCATTTGGGAGTTCCTCAGACGAATGACATCACAGCTTCAGTGACTATTCCTATCCCTATCATGTGCTCACTGGCTGTAATAATCCAGTTTTAAATAATAATGCAAAATATATGCAAAGTTGGAAGGAAGGAAGGAAGAAAGGAAGGAAGGAAGGAAGGAAGGAAGGAAGGAAGGAAGGAAGGAAGGAAGGAAGGAAGGAA
>CM053622.1:547359199-547498534 GCA_028646595.1 Phalanger gymnotis
AGATTCTCCCGGCTGGGAAATTTGCCCCAGTCAGAGTGCTCGCAATTTGTAACTCTCTCAAATCTGCTCAGATTCACTTTTTTTATAGGAATCCAACAGAACTTGTGAGAGAGCTCTGGCAAGACGCTGTTTTCATGCGGCCATCTTGGCTCCGCCCCCAATGGATAGTTTTAATTACATAAAATTAAAAGAATTTTGTATAAAAATAAAACATGTAGCCAATACTAGAAGAAAAATAGGAAACTGTGAAAAAACTTTGCATTGAGTTTTTCTTATAGAGAATGGAACCAAATTTATAAAAATACAAGCCATTTCTCAATTGATAAATGGTCAAAGGATATGAATAAGCAGTTTTCAGAAGAAGAAGTCAAAGCTATCAATAATCACATGAGAAAATGCTCTAAATCGCTATTGATTGGAGAAATACAAATTAAAACATCTCTGAGATACTACCTCACATTTATCAGATTGACTAACATGATGAAAAAGGAAAATAACAAATGTGGTCAAGGATATGGAAAAATTGGGACATGGGTGCACTGCTAGTGGAGCTGTGAATCAGTCCAGACATTATGGAGGAGAACAATATGGAACTATACCCAAAGGGCCACGAAACTATCATACTCTTTGACCCAGCAATGCCACTTCTAGTTCTACATCCCAAAGAGATCAAAGAAAAGGGAAAAGGACCTATTTGTACAAAAATATTCATAGTAGCTCTCTTTTCTGGTGGCAAGGAATTGGAAGCATAGGGAATGCCTATCAATCAGAGTATGACTGATCAAGTTGTGGTATATAATTGTGATAGAATACTGTTGTTCTGTAAGAATGATGAGCAGCATGGGAAGACATATGAACTGATACAAAGTGAAATGAGCAGAGCCAGGAGAACATTGTACATAGTATCAGCAATATTGTAACAACGATCAACTATGGAAGATTTGGCTACCCTGATTAAGACAGTAATCCAAGATATGATGAAAAATGCTCTCCACTTCCAGAAAGAGAACTAATGAATTCTGAGTAATATTGAAGCATACTTTAAAAAAATCTTTTCTTTCTTTTTCTTTTTTTGTATGTGTGCTTTTTCTTTTGCAACATGGCTGGTATGGAATATGTTTTACATGACTTCACCCATATAATCAATATCATATCATTTGCCTTCTCAAGGACTAGGGGAGGGACAAGAGTGAGAAAGAACTCAAAATTTTTTAAAATGTTAAAAATTTTACATAAAATTGGGGAATATTTAGCAAAATAAAAAAAAAATTAAAAAGAATCCCTGAAAGGGACAGCTTCTCCTATAAGAATTCATCTTTCTGACTCTCAGTCAAACAATGCCCACAAGGCAAAAGTGGTCACTGGGAGCTCATCAGGGTAATTCCCTGTGTTCTCTCAGCAAGGGCCTAAGGCACAGGTGAACCACTATGGGAGGGGATGTGTCTTCCTGTGATGTCTGCAAGTTGATTGAGGGAACTTATCATATTAATTAAGAGGTCCCCTGGTCATCCATACTATACTCATAAGCTTCTAGAGGATAGTGACTTCTTCATTTTCCTTTTGTGTCCTTGGCTAGGCACAGTACTTCATATACAGTAGACGCTTAAAAAAATGTTTGTTGAATTGAACAGAAATGAGCCAGGGACAGTGTCATGGGGCTCACTGGTCCATGGAAGACCTTCTTTCAGGTGCACATCGATCAAATTCATTAATCAGCACTGCTTGGAGACATTCAATCTGCTACAACCAAGTCAAGCTACATCTCTTGAGGTCTAGTTGTGGTCTCTCCAATTTGTTCACAAGGATATTGTGAGAGGTCTTGTTAAATGCTTTGCTTAAACTTACATACACCAGGTTCATTGCAATCCCCCCTACTACTCTAATAACCATTTTAGAAAAGGAAATGGAGTTAATCTGGCATATCTTCATTTTTAATGAACTCATGCTGGCTTTTAGTGATAATCACCAGCACTTTCTAAGGCTCAGAAGCCATAACTTTAATTGTCTCTTCTAGGGTTGTATGAGTATATGAAACTTCAACTACTGTTCTGTAGAGACCATATCTTGGCTACCTTTGTATAGTTTCATTTGAAGATATATTTTTTAAAAGAATCAAAATAGGGTCAACTTTCAATTATTATTGACAAAATTTCTTATATGGAGCACCTACTTGATTGTCATTCTTCCTTCATTTTCAAATAGGACAAATGATGTCACTATTGGATCAAGGTTCTTTGTATCCTGCTGTGTCTGATCAGGCCAATGTTAGTTTAAGGCACAAATAGTTCTTTTGAACAATTGGGAAGGAGATGTCTCTGGATTTGCACAACTCAAATTTCCTTTGTGCTAAATAAGTACTTAATAAATGTGCATTGGATGAATGAATGAATGATTCATTTTAATGAAGGGGAAATTTGGATTATTCATAAATTCAGATTATTCTAAAAGAATTTACATATGATTTTAAAATAGTATTTACATTTCATTATGGGTCTATCTGAAGTTCTAAATATTTAAACTAAATAAGGAAGCCCTATTATGAAGACTTGGTAATTGAAAAGCAACACCATTTACTATCATGCCTCCTTGCCTTGTTCCAAGTTAGACATTGGCATCACTTCTCAAAATGATGCTCCTTCTTTCTGTCTCTTGAAAGCCAATCTGTCTGACTAACTCATATCTTCCCTCAAGGCAAGGCACTGACATAATGATTTGAGTTTAAGAAGTCTTTTCTGAGGGCTAAACCAGATACCAAGCTCCGATTTTGATTCAAACAAGAGGCAACAAAGTACTAAAGAGGCAGCCCATTTTACATATGAGGAAACTGAGACCTAGACAGGTTAAGTAAGTAAGTTAAGTAACTTGCTAAAGGTCATGCAGGTAATAAGCACTAGAGTCAAGTTTGGAACCCAAGCCCTTTCACCCTACGGGCCATTTTCTTCCCACTATATCTTTTAACTTATTACTGAGGTTTTATTTAAAGACAACTTAAATCAAGAAGAGATGAGAAAATAGAACAAAATAGATTTCCCCTCCATAAAATCTGCAAAATGGAGAGCAGAAAATCCAGTTATATTTTTGTCTTTCAAAAGATACTTAATTTCATTGTTTCAGTTAGCTTGTCCCTTTGCCAGTGCAGATTACTACTATTCCATGTCTCAGTAGACATTTTCATGGCTAAAATGCAAAAATCACCACCTGGCTGCTAACTGACAATGAGCCTTTCCAAACCCAACTAGACTGTTTCTTGAACTACACAATCTATCACAAGGCCCATGCATTAAGCCTTTCTACCCAGCTTTCAAGCTTACTATGTCAGAGGCATCAGGGTATAGTGGCTAGCGTGTTGAACTTGGAGTGAGGAAGAACCAGGTTATGATTTTACCTCAGACACTCACTGACACATAAATGTACATAGATGTACATATGTATGTAGGTGTATGTATACATATACATATATATATTGCATAAATGTGATATGCATGTATATATATGCAGATGCATTTACATATATAACCACATGTATATCATACCAGGTGTGTATATGTGCATGTATACACACATACATGCCCACACACATACATGTGTGCACGCACATGGGTGTCTGTATGTACCTGGCATGCTATGGTCCATGAGGTCACAAAGAGTTGGTCACTGTGTGTGTGTGTGTGTGTGTGTGTGTGTGTGTGTGTGTGTGTGTGTGTACACTTTAAAGGGCTAGACTTTGAGAATCCAAGGTTACTCCCATCCTATGATGAGGCATAGGAACAGGGCTTAGGAATCTAATCATAGATAAACATGAGTTGACCATATATCAAGCTTGTTTCATTTTTTACTTTGTATGACAAGAGCCTGGCATGGTGCCTGGCTCATAGAGGGACTTCAATCAGAGCTTGCAGATGGATTGATTGATTAGTTAGCTTTGATCTCTTTCTGTTTGTCTATGACTAAATGACAAAATTGATGTATGTGAAAGTCTAGGAGTACATATTTTAGACTGCATATTTTACCTGGATTCCAATCCTTCTCTTGTTTGGGATGACATGCTATCTTGTATATAGTAGGCACTTAATAAAAAGTTGTTGAGTTAAACTGAATGGAAATGAACCACAGAAGTCCTGGCAGGAGGGGGCAGGGTACTCTATTTTCTTTCCAGACTGACATTGATCTATTGATCAGAACTCTCTGGGTCCATTCATTCTAGTAGTTCTTAGAATTCTTAGTTTCCTTCAAGTCTCAGTTCAGATGCTTTCTTCTATGTGAAGTCTTCCTTCTCCCTCCCAAAGTATTTATGTTTCCTCCATCTTCAGATCATTTTGTATTTACTTACCCATGAGCATATTCTTATCCCACCCCCAACATGTTTGAGGTCAAGGATGATTTTCCTTCTTTGTCTTATATCACTAATGCCCAGCACACAATACGTGCTTAATATTTTTTTTAAGAATTGCATTATTAAATTGAATGTGACAAGAGGTTTTATAGAAACATAGTATTTAATTTTCAGCAGTAACTGGTTTGGAACTAGAAAATTGTTTGGGAAAGCTATTTCTTTTCAAAAGAGGAAAGATTTTCTTCAATTTGGAGGAAAAAAAAAGAAACCAGAGTTTTATTTTTCTCCAGAGATTTTTCCTTTTTTCATTGGCAGAAAAGAGAACAAAGGAGGGAGTATAGAAAGGGCATAAAAACAGAGAGGTCATATCTTTTTTTTTCTACCAGAGGTTTCTTCATTATGTAGCAAAGAGAGCAATGGGCTCTGCATGTGTAAAGAGACCCATGTGTGGTGAGGGGCCTGCCTTTGTGTGTAACTCTAAGGGAAGCAGAATAGATATCTCTAGCCTCTTTTCCTTGCGCCTCCCAGAGGGATTTTCATTCCTGGCAAGAGGAGAAGCACAAAGTTGGGGCTGAGGCTACTGCACTATCCTCAGAGAAAGGGGTACTGGGCTAGAAGTCTATCTGTTTACTCCCTCAAATATTAGCCTACATGATATGATTGGGTTCCACATAACTTCTAATTGTTTTGTCATTTTTTGGGGGAAAGAGGATTCCAAGATCTAGTCTGAGGCTTGACTCCTTTCCCACCTAATACCAGTTCTGCAATGAATACACATAGCAAATAGCAAAGAAACCCATTTAACCATATCATAGCAAAATGGCAATCAGAAAAGGAACACATAGGAGAATATTTACCAGACAATGTAGCATGAAGGAGCTCTGTCATTGGGAGCAATACAATTCAACTCAAATGAGAGAGGGTCCTGGATCTCACCCAAGGGGAAACTACCCAAAGTCTCTGGGGTAGCAAGCTGTGAAGAGACATGATGGAAATGACCAGCTCTTCTCATGTCTTCCCAAAGACATTTCCTTCAGCAGTTTCAAGTGGAATTGTCCTCTTCCATCCTCTTTCTCAAAGATGAAAGTTAGGAAGACCCAAAGTGACTCCATGCTAGAAGATTTGAAGCTTGACAAGTCCCAAAGGGGACTGGCCCTGAAGAGTCACAAAAAAGCCCAAAGGCTGGAGCCCTTTCCCCTGTCACCAACTCTATTCCACCCCTCTTGCAGGGGAGGGCCTTCATCTCATCTCCACTAATAAGGAGTCTAAAATCAATGGGCTTTGGGACAGGGCTTAGCAAGGCAATAAACACAACATCGATGATAATTGTGAATATGCCTACATAGTTCTGTACCACAAAATATGAGAGACTCTCCATATAGAAGGGAGAAGCAGTAAAATATTTATCCAGACACCAGAAAACCAAATCCCATAGCCAAGCAACCAACTCCCACAACCAGTAAGCCCACTTTATCATAACAGCAAGGAATTTAAAACACAATATCATAGCATGGAGCCTCGCCATCCCACAACCATCCACCCCCCTGCTGGGGACTTCCCCAAAACTCATTCACAGCCACCACATGTCTGCTCTTTCTCTCAGCTCTAACTGCTCTCTCTATTTCCTGTGACATATTTTCCTTTTTCCTCTCAGGACATGTGATTTAGGCTTCCTGTGACATAAGCAGGTCACCTGACCTATTAATGAGTGGGAAAGATCTTCGAATCTAAATTGTCATTGCAGATTTACACTTGTACTATTTAAGAGGGTATTGAGTGGAAAAAATTGATAATCAAAGTTCTAAGAAACTTCTCTGTAAACAAGGTAGCCTATCACAGTCCAGAGGACTCTTTCTAAGAAACATGTAGCCAGCAGGCATGAGAAATAAGAGCTTTTGAAGACAACTTGACCTAAAGTATGAAAATGTAGGTGAGCTGAGGAGGGGTCTAATTCCAAAGTAAGCATACCCAGATAGTTAGAAAGAAGCACTGTAATTCAGTTTGGTGGTAAAAGCAGAGTTACCTAAGCTGTGATTGATGCTAGTCAATGCTGAATGAGAAAGGTATCAAATTGTACCTTGAGTTTTGCATTCTTTAAAAACTTTCTTTTTTATTTTTCAACAAAATATTATAAAGTACCGGTTAAATTTAGCTCCATTAATAATACTTTTTTTAACAAACATACATGCAAAAGCATGAAAAACTCGTAAATAAATATTTAGGCATTTGCCAATACCATGTAACAATATATTCTAATTGATGCTCATTTCTTTGAATGATGAAAAAACTGCCTAAAGCAAATTCACCATCTTAAATTTATAAAGTGACAACAGTAAATGTCACATAGATATATTCTATGGAGTCTTTGAAGGTATAGTATAGAATGTGGAAGCAATGACCTTCATCACAGCTAATGCGGCAGGACTAAGCTGAACAACCTTCTGTGGTGGAACACTTACTGAAGACTCATCAATTACCCACCTTTTCTAAGAGACTCATTTATTATTTCCAGACCATTTTCATTTCATGATGCTATATGAAAACATTTGAAACAGGAAATAACTAATATTATTTCCAAACACAGATTTCTGAGTCACAGATTTTGAAATTATTACCCTTCTTCTCTCAAGCGCTTTTGTTTATGCCATCTTTTCTTCATTTGCATTCTCAACTTCATTATTGCCAAATGTCTTATCGTGGAAACTGTTCTATTGTGACAATGCTTTCTTGAGAGATAATTTTCCTTTGAAGTACAATGAAACTCTAAGTCCAACCTTAAGAAACCAGAGAGGATTTTTTTTTTTGTTTTACTGGATATTTCTCCCTACTCCAGCTATATTTTTACATATACAAGTTCCTTCTTTTGTAGTCTTTATTTCCTCCTATCCAACACACACATACACACAAAACACACATGTTTGTGTGTATATGTACAAATATATACACATAAGCGCATATGTAGGTACATATGTATATACACATACATATACATAACACATACGCAATACGTATATACACACATCTGGCAAGGAGATACACAGGTATCTGTGTGTATATATGTATGATAAATGTATGTACACAAAGATAGATATGTGTATACATATATATGTATACACAGATATGTGTGTGTTTGTGTGTGTGTTGTGTGTATTGCCCTGTCAGGCTAATCTTCTTCAAAGCTTTTATCACTAGATACACCCTCATTAAATCATACCATCCCAACTGACTATCATACTTATCTCTCTTCTTCCTGGCTAAACTCCTTGAAAAATCAGCCTACACTCAGTGCCTCCTCCACTTACTTCTCATTCTCTTCTGAGCCCTCTACAATCCAACTTCCAGCCTCATCATTCAATCCAAAGTACTTTCTCCCAAGTTACCAATGATTCATTAATTCCAGTGTGCAGTGGTCTTGTCTCAAAACTCTTCTTTCTTGGTCCTTCTGTAGCATTTTGCATTGATAACCACCTTCCTTTCCCAGATAATCTCTTTGCTTTAATTTTTGTGACACCCCTCTCTCCTGGTTCTCTCCATAACTTGTGTGACAGTTCCTTCTCGATATCCTTGGCTAGATCCATATTAAGCCCTCTATTAAATGGTGGTGTCTCCCAAGGTTTTGTCTAAGCCTAGGCCCATTTCTCTTTTCTCTGTGTAATCTCTCTCTTAATGATCTCATTAACTCCTGATGATCCAGCTATTTTTATGCTGATGGCTCCCAAAGGTACATATCCAACCCTGGGCTCTCCCCAATATCGCATTACCAACTGCCCTTTGGACACTTTGAACCTGATGTCTCAGAGGCATATTAAACTCAGTGTATCCAAAGAAGAGCTTGCTATCGTCCCTCCCCCCACCCCACAATTTACATTTAAAGATATGAAACTTCAATATATAAAATTTTGTAACAATTTTTAGTCAGTCTTTCTAATCCATCAACAGGATTCTTTTATTTTAAACTCCGTTATCCTGGTCCTTTTTTTCTTGTTGCTTTACATTTAAAAATAAAAACTCAAACCTCTACAGAGGTCAGGTTTAGTCAGTCATTCACTATTACTCTTTAAATTTCAAACTCCATGAAGATGGAAACTTGTCTTATTTAAACTGTGTAACTTTCCCAGTATCCACCAGTGCTCTGGACACTCAATAAATCCCAGAGCCTCCCTATTACCTCCAGGATCAAATATAGTCTTCTATTTGGCATTTAAAGCCCTTCAAAACTGGGCCCCTTCCTACCTTTCCAAGCTCCTTACATTTTTCACCCTTCCATGTATTCTACAATCCAATTACACCTGTTGATTCTCTTGGACCATCCCCCATGCCAGGAATGATCTCCTTCCTCACCCCTGTGCTCTGGCTTCTCTGGTTTCCTTCAAGAGGCAGGTCAAATCCTACCTTTCTCAGGAGGCTTTCACTAGCCTCTCTGCCCAAATCCCACCCCACCCCAATGCCAGTGCCTTCCTTCTCTATTCATTTAGTGTATATTCCATACTGTATTTATGTCCATTTATACTGTGTGTGTATATGTATATATATATATATATAGTATATATATGTATGAGAGAGTGTATATATGTGTGTATGTATATATATGTATGTATGTGTATATATACACATATGTATATACACATAAATAGTTAATTGCATGTTGTTGCCCCTATTAAAATGGGTGCAGAGACAATCTTTTTCCCCTTTCCTGTAATTCTAAGCAAAGTTCCTAGAACATAGTAAGTGCTTAGTAAAGGCTTTCTAACTGATGAACTGACTTAATGAATATTTGTTAAAACAAATTGGACACATATGTTGACCTAAGGCTGGCGATGCCGTTGGTCCTCCTCCTTAAATTCTCCTTGTTTTATAGCAGACATCCTTATTCCACTCTTTCCCCTTTACCTATGTCTACTCATCAGTTGACCAGGGAGATTATGAAGTGCTGATACTAAAAAGTGAATTGTAGTGAGACAGCATCAAGGCATGATTTCTATAATCTTTTTTTCTCTTTCTATCCAGTAACTGGAATCAACTAAGAGTTTTAATATATGTGTGTTGGGTACGAGGGGAGTAGGGAACATAGAAAAATGCATGAGCCATAAGCAGGTTGTCTGAAGGGAACCAGCAAGTGTTCAGAAACAGGTAAATTGAGATCAGATGCCAGGGAGGGCATAAGATTATCCTTCTATTCCTTCAAGCAATGCCAGTATTAGTAGCAGCATTAGCTGCAGCAGCAGCAGCCAGCTAGATGGCTAGATGGATAGAGTGCTGGAACTGGAGTCAGGAAGACCTGAGTTCAAATCTAGCCTCAGACACTCACTAGTTGTATGACTCTGAGTAAATCTCTTAACCTCTGTTTACCTTATTCCAGTGGAGAAGAAAATGGTAAACCACTCCAGTATCTTTGTCAAGAAAAACCCGTACGGGGTTGTGGAAAGTTGGACGTGACTAAACAACAACAGTAGTGGTAGTACCAGCAGCTGTACACAGTAGCCAAAACTCAAATACTTGTAGAAATGTATTTTAGATAAATTTTGTATTTATATTAGAGGTGATAACTAGCAGTTAGAAAAGAATATGGAGGGTGGGGAAGGGGCAGTGGAAAAGAATCTGAATGTCGAGTCAGATGACCCGGATTTGGATCCTAGCTATGCCATTTGCTATCTGTTTGACTTTTGGGCAAGTCACTTCATATCTCTGGGCCTCAATTTCTCCATCTGTTAAAAGGGTGGTGGTAGTATTCTCAAGGTCTCTTTCAATTTTAAATCAAAGATTTGATGTTCCTACAAAGATCTTATATTTCTTTAAGAAAGAGGAGAACATCCTACCAAATACTTTGTCTAGAAACTTTCTGATAAAAGGACAAGGCGAAATCAAAACTTTACTTCCAACTCTTCCTAAATTCCCATTTCTCCAAATTCTGGATAAGCCAGGATCATCCTGGAGGAGAAATAAACAGAGGGGAGGTTTTGGTTGTTGTGGTTGTTTCTTGTATTCAAGCATCTTACTTTAATCTGTCATTATAAAGACGCTCGCTTCTGCTACCTATACTGTCCTCTCCTCTCTCCACAGCTCCCTCCACAGTTCCCATCATGCACCAGGTAAGTGCCACCATGAGGAGCATCACCCTGTCATGGCCACAGCCGGAGCAGCCCAATGGCATTATCCTGGACTATGAGATCCGTTATTATGAGAAGGTGAGCCGGATCTGCACTCCTGACATTAGCAGCACTGTGGGCTCAAGACCAGCCACCGTAAGCCTGAATGTAATCAGAAGGGAAAAGGGGAGGGATTGGAGGAGAGTTCCTGAAGGAGGGAAAAGGCTCTCTCGAATTATTTCTTAATGCAGAACTATTTCTATCTTGGCAAAAATGAAGTATCCAGATATAATACATAATTATGTATTATAGAAAATAAATATGTATTATATATTATTTACATAATAAACATAAATAAATATAATACATAAAAATATATCTTAATATACATAGATACCTCTTACACTTATGTATTTTGTGTACTACACACACACACACACACACACATACACATATAAAACCGAAGGATATGGTGCTTTCATGCTTTCTCCACAGGCACAGTAAAATACCTACTAGAGCCCTGACTGCTCTGGTGTACTTTATTTGTGGTTAATTCACTGGGAATGTAGGGAAAGGCTCATATATCTCAAATCATGTATTGAAGTAGAAACAACTTCACTACTGACTAGTTAAAGCTGTTTCAATGTTACAAAAACTCTCTAGGAAGAGTCATTAGTTTTATTGAGACTACAGCTATATCTTTGCTGCTTGCCTGATAAGGGAGATTTGTTAGGATCATAGCATCAAAAAGTGAAATATGTGAAATTGCTCACAAACATGTTTTTTGGTATCTAGGGCTGTCCTATGGCTGTAACTACACTTCCTATACTAATAGCAATTTGAAAAACAAAACAGAAAAACCCAAACATATGTATGCACGCATGTGCACATGCACACACATACACACGTGCATGCACACACACACACATACACACACAAGAGAATGAAATTAATTATGAATTGTGTGACCTTGGGCAAGTCACTTCATTTCCTATGGACTTTATTTTTGCCTCTAAAATGAGGGCCTTGGATTGCTACCTCTAAGGTTCCTTTTCACTCTGAGATCTCCCTTGATACCAATGCAACGAAGTAAGAAAAAGTACTGCATTAGGAAATCAGGACCTAAGGGTCTAGCTCCCTCCTGTTGGTCCCCCACCATCCCATTCCTCAGCTAACAATATGTAGGACATTGGACATGTCATTTTATTTCTCTAGACCTTATTTTCCTCATTTATAGAGTGGAGGTAATTTTATGTTATTATGTTACCCCATAATTATGGGAGGTAAGGAATGGCTGCACCATACAATTACTCAAAATCCTTTTCAACTCTGGAATCTCATAAATCTATAGTTTTATGAGAAATTTATGAGAAGATATTATTTTATAAGAAAGTGAGCAATTTAGCTGTGTCTAGACAACATGAGCAATGTACAAGGTTAGGTGGTTATCTGCTATTGCCTACAGCCCTTTGCAAACTTTAAAGGCCCATATAAATGCTACCTCTTTTTCTTATTGTTAAACCACAAATTTCACAAAGGCTGTGAGAGACTGTAGGTGATTGAAACTTTCTATTTTACCCAAGACTCTGAACACAGCAAGTTCCTAATGAATGTTTGTTAAATTTTTAAAAATCTGTTGCACTGGGGCTGGAAGCATGATTGGTCCATATCATTCAGGGGATTTGGAGAAGCTAGAATGGAGCTAAATCTATGATTCTTAAGTGTTGCCCAAGTGACAGAACATTATAGGGGTGGGGAGGGGGAAATCTAATTTCTCCCTAAAAGGAGGAAATCTTCTTTTCTTCCTCTTCCTCCTTCTCCTCTTCCTCCTCCTCCTCTTCCTCCTCCTCCTCCTTCTACTCCTCCTCCTCCTTCTCTTCCTCCTCCTCTTCCTCTCCTTCTTCTTCTTCTTCCTCCTCCTCTTCCTCTTCTTCTTCTTCTTCTTCTTCTTCTCATCCTCCTCCTCATCCTCCTTCTCTTTCTTCTTCTTCCCCTTCCTCTTCCTCCTCCTCTTCCCCCTTCCTCCTCCTCCTCCCCCTCCTCCTCTTCTTCTTCTTCCTCTTCCTATTCTTCCTCTTCTTCTTCTTCCTCCTCCTCTTCCTCTTCTTCCACTTCTTCTTCTTCCTCTTCCTCCTTTTTCCTCCTCCTCCTCCCCTTCCTTCTCCTCCTCCTCCCCTTTTCTGCCTTCTTTTTCTTTTTCTTTTATTTTTGTATATGCTAGAGATTTCTTTATTTGACAGCCAAGCAGCCAAAGAGCCTTCTGAGCTCATGAGAATGGAATTTAGGCTAGTACTATTGTCTGAGTCAATTATCTACAGAGTTCAAAATTTCCAGCAACTTACAGGGGATAATTTCAGTAGTACCAAAAAACAAACAAACAAAATTTTCCTCCTGTTCCTTGCCCCCCATTCTCCCACCAAATACAAACAAACAAGATTAAAAAAAAAAGAAAAACCTTTCCTCTCCACAGCCCTGTAATTAGCCATTTATTCCTTTGGCTTAAGGATTTTTCCATTTTACTACCAAAAATAACTCTCAATATCATGGCATTAGAACTCAAAAAAGAAGCCATCCAGTCCATTCCTCTCATTTTATAGATGAGGAAATGATAGCAAGAGAAGTTAAATGATTTGCCTAGGCTCACACAGTCAATGTCTGAGGTAGGATCTGAATCGACCTTTTCCTGAAATCATCCAATTCCATTTACCAGTCCATTAAAGTTAATTGATTTATCAGACCAAATTTCTGAAGGGGGAGGGTGAAGAAAACAAGATGGCACCAACCACCTATGCTGGGGGTATGAGGGAGAAGGGGGCCCATGAAAGGGGAGGAAGAAAGCAGAAGGGAGAGCATAAGGTGATGGAAGAAGACAAACCTTGCTTATTGCATTGGAGGAAGAGTGTTATTGTAGGAAAAGACACTGGAGTCAGAGAACTTGGGCTTGCATCCCACCTACTTAGTCTTTATGTGATCTTGTGCAACCAAATCACTCTCTATTGGCTTCAGTTTCTTCATCTGTAAAATGGAGAGGTTAGAATAAATGCTTTCTGAATTCTCTTTGAATTTTGAATTCCCATAATTTTTGCCCAGATCAGCCCATTCACCACCTTTGCGCTCCATAAATAGGGCTGACATGTTCTTAAACAAAATGATGAAACTCACTCTTGTTATCACCTTCTCACCTCTATACTATCCCACCACCCTGACAGAAGTTAAAATCTCCTCCAGGTGCAAGCTGCAATTGCTATTAATTCCTGCTACTGAAGGAAGGCTTATTTTCTCTGTTAATGCAACTTCTCCTGCTTGTCTATAATTTATACTAATTACCAATACGGGCATGCAACAGCTCACTGCCTGAGGCTTTTTCTACACCTCAGTGAAGCACATTATTTCTCTAAACTCCAGAGAATAGAGGAGTTTTCTTCAGAGGCAGGGGGATTTCTGTGCCAAGGCACCAGCCTGCTCAGCAGTATTTTGGCAAATGATCCTGCAAGTTATGCCTTTGTATGTCACTATGGAACTTTTTCATTCCATTTTGAAATAAAAATCTTTGGCTATTAAATTCATGAAGCTGTCCCGAACCATCCCCAGTGTGGCAAGAGGAAAGGATTATATGGTGAAAGTTCTTCAAAAAGATATGAAGGGCTATGTAAAAGGATGTGGTGGCATTACTATTGGCATTATCAATATTATTTTGTTAACAACAGCAATAATAATAATAATACTTTGCTTTTTCAAAAGACCCAAGGTTTCAATGGTGCAGCCATCCCCTTCACTAATGTTAGATCGCTTGTTTTCTACTTCTAATTAGACAATCTCCATTGCTTCTGAAGAATGTACTCAGCTGGTGTCCAACTTTCTGGTAATGCGTTTTTCTGAGCTAAGCTAGACCAGTCTTCTGAGGACAAACAAAAAGTCTGTCATTGACCCATATTGGAATTCTTTGCGGAAGTAGAGCTTAGTCTGCTGGTATAGCGGGCTAGAAACCAAGTTCACCTGCCTATAGTTCATTTGACCTTCACCTTTATCATTATTCTCAATTCACCCAGTCAGCTCAGTTGAATAGATCACTGGGCCAGGAATGATGACCTGAGTTCAAATCCTACCTCATGTGACCTTGGGCAAAAAGTCACACTTAATCGCTTTCTACCTCGGTTTCCTTATCTGTAAATGGGGATAATAACAGCTTCTAACTTCTAGGGTTGTTGTGAGGATCAAATGGAGATAATATTTGTAGCACTCCTTAGCACAGTACCAGGCACATAGTAGGTGCTACACAAATGCTAGCTATTATTATTATTAATAATCCAAATTACTCATGCTCAATGATATTTATTAAATATGACCTATGGGCTTTATTAAGAATGAACACCATACTAGGTACCCAGGATACAAAGACAAAAATGAAAGTCCTTGCCATTCAGGAGATTACATTCTACTGCTTTTAACAATACTATTAGTTTTGTTAATAATATTGTCACTTTCAATATTTCCATCCCTCAACATGAGAGGAAGTGAGTATTCCTCTGATACTGAGCCTCTTAGCCATTGCTTCAAATGGACCAGCCAAGTTATTGCATCCACCCACATGCTCTGATTTGACCGTGTAGTCCTAGCTTTAGATGACTGTCTAAAATTCCTAAAGTTCAGCTCAGTAAATGTCTACAATTCTAGTTCTAAATTCCAAAGGCTACCCTGAAGGAATAAATCCTGTTTGTTTGTTTTTTATGTGCCTGCCTATCATTAATAATATATGTTTATACCTTTATATATCCCTTTGTAGCATTGTCTCCTTGGATCCTTACAATAGCATCTTGATTTAGGAGAGGAGGTTATAACAGAGTGGAAAAGGCTTGCCGCTGGGGTATCAGAGGGCTCAAGTTCAAATCCTTCTCCTGACATTTAGTCTGTATGGCTTGGAACCAGAGGCCTGTGAGGCTTGATCTATGGTTAAGTGAATGCAAATGTAGTTATCTGCATTTATACATGAGGAAACTGAGGCTTAAGAAGTTGAAGTTTGGCTTACTCAAAACCCCTAATGTCTAATGAATGACAAATGTGTGACTTAAACCCTGATCTTTTGACTCTAAGTCAGATGTTCTTTCTGTTATATCACACAATTTCCTTATTAATTATTCCTGTTTAGAGTTTCCCCCATGAGGATAGATTTTTTTATTATTTTGAATCCCATGTTGTTATTCTCCTGTTGCCATTTTTAATGTGCTAGGCTTCCTTCTCCCTCTGCTGCTCTCTCTTCTCTTATGCCTTTGTCACCTCTCAGTTTCAGCTCCCTTGAACAGAATTAATATGCATCTCACCTCCCTGCAAGCTCATTAATAAAGAAGTCAAATGGTACCAAGTTAATGACAGTCCCAGTGGCTCCATCCTGTTCATCTCCTTTCCTGTTTTAACACATTTTCATTCATCTTCCCCCTTTGTTTACTCTTGTCACACTTTTCCCTCCTTATGTCAGTGCTCATAGGCAGGCCATGGATGGAGAAGCCACATTTGCTCTTGGCTGTCTCAAAGATTAAGCATTTAGAGGTTTAATATATCTTCATAATAATCTCTACTAGTCGGGGCTGGTTCTGGCTTTGGGAATTTCAACCCCTTAAATTCCAAGCTCATTTTCCCAAGGAAACTCTATTTCAGTGCATGATAATGTCTTATGCTTGATAGGTTGGATCATATGATGACACTCTAGAGCACGGCATGCTCCTATGTGTTTGTGAAACTAGCCTTGCCAGATATAGCCTTGCCAATCAATTTGCTTTCATTTCCCAAGTCTAATAGTAGTATGAGGCAGTATAGTGTAGTGGATAGAGAAAGGTGGCTTCAAATCCAAGAGGACCTTTGTTCAAATCCCACCATTGACATGATATCATCTTGAATGAAGCATTTATCCTCAGTTCTCTAGGCAACTCACTAACCTCTCCCTTGGTAAGGAGGGTCTCCTCATCTGGGGATTTCCTATACAAATGAAATCCAGCCCCTAAAAACAATTTGGTTGGGTACGAGCATTGGTCCTTATTCTAAATCCAGTACACCTGGAATAAAGGCTAAGCTAATTAAAAATTGTGAGCTAATGTTTGGTAAGAAGTAGTGAGGCATAGTGGATTAAGTAAATAGACACTGAATGAAGAACATCTAGGTTTGTCTCTGAACTCTGTCACATGCTAGTTGCATGACCCTGCTCAAGTCACTTAAACTCTCAGTGCCCTGTGCAATTCTTAATTAGTATAAGTTATAGAGACATAGCTAATCTGTATTGGAAGGAAGGACTTTCTTCACCAGGAGTTCCCTATAGACATCAGTCTATCACGTGTTCCCACTACCAAAAAGTTTGGTAATCAATACAAATTCCATGGTACCAAATTATATTATAAAAAGACTCTCAAATCTCAAATAATGCTCTATTTATTGAAATAAATATTGGATTCAACAAGAGCTTATCAAAACAAAAGAACTTAACCTGTTCCTTCAGGATTGCTGAAATGAGATTTGATTCATATCGTTAAGGTTATGTATGGGTTTTCTCGGTTTCACTTCATCAGTTGGATTAGTACAAAGAGAGCCCTGGTACATGCTTCAAAAAATGACTTTGTTGCCAATAATAGTAAAGGGAGACTCATAGATGCTAAGAATTAGAATTAGAGGAAGTGTCAGAGGTCACTCTGTCCAATCTCCTACACAGTGAGTTTAGCCTTTCTGACTTGCAGTTATCCAGCCCCTGCTTAAATATGCCTAGTGAAGACCATACTTCTACCTGGAGCAACTTATCCCACTGATGGACAGCTCTGGTTGTTAGAAAGTTCATTCTTATATTAAGCCCAAATTAACCTCTTTGCAAATTCTACCATGGCTTTACTGAGAATAGCATAAACAAAGTAAATTCCTTCTTCTACGAAATAGTCCAAATATTTGAAGACAAAAATCATCTCCTCTCGTTTTTCTCTTTTCCTGGTAAAACACCTTTAGTTCATTCAACTTTTCTTCTTGATTGCTACAGTCCTTATAATCTTGGGCCTTTGTAGGTTCTCTTATTTACCAGTGTATCACTTCAAATGTAATACCTAGGAATTAAATGGTATATTCCAGATCTATTTTTACCAGAACATATGAGAGAAGATACTTGTAATCTAATAATATAGACTTGTAATCTAAATATAATGTAGACATCATAATTCTATTAAGCTTGAGATTTCAAGATTTTTTAAAAATATATGTCATATCATACTGTTAACTCATGTTAAGTTTGCCATCCTAAAACCCCAATCTTTTTAAGAAAGTCTTGAGATCAAGTCAGGCCTCCTTCATCCTAAAGTTCTGTAATTAATAAATTTTAGAACCTAAATCCCAGGCTTAGTATTTATTCCCTAGTGAATTTTATTTTATTGACTTTAGCCCAGGGATCCAGCCTTATTTATTGAGATCATTTTGAATCTTGATTCTATTCCTCCTGTATCATCTGCAACTGTGTTGATCAGTCCTTCTACATATGTCTCTTCTGCTAAATCACCCTTTAAAATGTTAAGCAGAAGAAAGTAAGAGCCCTGGGAGGACTTTGGTATGCCAAGTGAGACCTCCCTTGTGATGAACAAACCTTTAGATGTGCTAGGCCCCGTGGTAAAGGGGATGATTGAGGTACAAAAGAAGTATAAATGATGAGAAATATAAATAATGACCCCTGTACACTAGAGGCTTCTAATCTACTTAGGAAGAAAAGATATACACATGAAGAAATTAGAAAACAAGATAATTTATGCCACAGTACTAAATTGTGCAGCACAGACAATTAGCTCAAAGGATAGGGTCTAATAAGGTGCTGATTTTACAGCACAGCTAGTAAGCATTAAAGGAGCTACAGAAGAAGAGCATGTTGTAAACTAAAATAATGAGAGGAAGATTTACAGAAGAGGTGAGGACTTGAGTTAGGATTTGAAGGATTGATGGATTTGGCTACATAGAGAGAAGATACACTTTTTTTGGTTTGTGGAAGGGGAAGATGAGGCAATCAGAGTTAAGTGACTTGCCCAAGGTCACACAGCTAGCAAGTGTCTGAGGATGGATTTGAACTCAGGTCCTCCTTACTCCAGGGCTGGTGCTCTATTCACTGTGCCACCTAACTGCCCCTGACAAAATATAGTTTTCCAGGGATGGGGGATAATGTCATTAAGTGGAAATAGTAATCAGTACAACCAAATAAAACTAACATTTAAAGGCCTACTAGGTGTCAGGCAGTGAGGGTACAGACACAAAAATGAAACAATCCTCAACTTTAAGGACATTTCATTGCATTCTCTCTATTGGAGAGATATTCCAGAAGAGAATTTATAAGGAGCAACCTGGTAAGAGGGAGGAGGGGAATGGTAAGGACACTGGTAGAGGGTTCATGTTAGGGAACAGTGCAGAGATAAGATTGTATGGATAAAAGGGAGCTAGATACAAAAGAGGTTTCAATGTTAAATACAAGAGTTTGGAGCTAATCTGTCATGAAATAGGGAGCTGTTTGTTAAGTTTTTATTAGAATAAGATAATGAAAGTATTTTAGGAGAAGTGATCTAGTGGTCTCTTCCTTCTCCCTCCCCTATTTCAACAGTGTTAGAGATTGCATAGTTCCTAGACCAAGTACAGACATTCATTTAACTTCCGGCATATATAATGTGAGATCTTTGTCCAACAACCAGTAAGTCAGTATACAACTGAAGCCGCTGAACTATATCTTTATTAACAGTCTTGCTATAAATGAAACTTAAAAACACATAAGAGTTGTAGATATGGTACAAGCTCTACTCATAGCAGCACATAAAGAAGTTGGTGGGGTTCTGATACGAACTGGGCAAGGGAACATATCTGCCCAAGAAAGCATTGGTTCATATGTGTCCAAATGGCCATCTGGACAGGATGGACAAGAGGGAATGCCGATGTGGTCAAATTTATTCAAGAAGATAAGCATCCATTCAAAGTTAAGAAATAGAATATTGACCTGAAGAACTACACAAAGAGCTCAGTGTGGAGTCTAAGAATCATGCATGTTCAAAGGCACGAGGGAAGTAGCCAGTAGGGAGCGAGGAATCGGAGATGTTAGAGAGATAGAAGGACAGCGGTGTGTTGAGATAAAGAGATGGGTACGTGCAGTTAGTAACAGAATGTTTTTATTCCTTATGGCAAAGTATGACAAGGATTGAGAAGGAGGAGAGAGAGAAAGAGAGAGACAGACAGACAGAGAGACAGACAGACAGACAGAGACAGAAAGACAGAGAGACACAGAGACAGAGACAGAGAGACAGAGACAGAGAGAGGCAGAGAGTGACAGAGACAGAGAGACAGTGAGATAAATAAAATGATTTACAAGAAGTATTAAGAAGTTGAAGTTTGCTGACATGAATTTAAGATAGTTTGTCCTTTTTTTGATATGACAGCTAGCATTTACATATCTCTTTAAGGTTTGCAAAGCACTTTAGATATATTATCTCATTTGATTTAATAGATGTAAAAGCACTTTTTAAAAACTGAAATCACTAGATAAGCATTAAGTACTCATGTAAATGAGTACTTTGTCCTACCCAATAAGGAAATATATATGTGTATGCATATATGAATGAAACACCCCTGTACTAAGATAACTCAGCCAATTCCCTAAGTTCCTTTTATCCCGTGGATAATATCTCTGCTGTAGTAGCATGGCATAGTGGACAGTGAGCCAGCCTTAAGTAAGGATGGCCCGAGTTCAAGTCCCATACATTGTCTCTGTGACCCTGGGCAAGTCACTTAAACTTCCGGTGTGCTCAGGCAAATCTTTAAAAGCACTGGTCTGCATTGGTCCAGAGGATTTTCTCACCAGGAAGTCTCTATAGCATTGTAATCACAGGTATGAACCAAAGATGAAAACCTAAATTCAAATAAAACATAAATATCTACGGAAAGTAGTAGAGAATCATCATAGTGACACATTCCCTATGTATGTTCTTCCTCTTTGAATAGATCCAGTCTTCTTTATGAGGCAAATCATTTAGCTTTTCATTGCTCCAGGCAAGTCTCTAAAATGCTATGCTATGGAGACTGAGAAGGTCTTGTGCTGCATTAGTAGAGGGAGCTTCCTTACAGGCATTTCCCTACACCACTGAAATCACAGATCTAGTTTCCATCTCTACAATTTATCACATGTCAGAGGTGACAAAATGATGGTTATCTTACCCTATGTGCTATAGAGGAAAACAGGATGTCAGATGTAAGTTTTGGTGGGCGGATACATTTCTTGCTTCTCTGTGTGACCAATGAACACTTTTCTTCCTCTTATGAAGGAACAGAACGAGTACAACTCTTCAATGGCAAAGAGTCAGACCAATACGGCTCGGATTGACGGGCTTCGACCTGGCATGGTTTATGTGGTTCAAGTGAGAGCTCGAACAGTAGCCGGTTATGGCAAATACAGTGGGAAAATGTGCTTCCAGACACTAACAGATGGTGAGTGGGGTGCTTGGCCAGTGGAAGAAGAGGGTGGGGAGAAAATGCAAAAGAGGACAGAGAGAAATTGCACTGGCTGCTAAAATGTCAAGCTATAATTGGGTTTAAGTTAAATTCTCTCTTCAGAGTCCATTTCCCAATAGGACAACTTGGAGAGGACCTAGTGGTGTGCGGGGATATTTGATTAATCACCAGCTGGAAGAGGAATCTGTTTTCAATCTTTTAGTTATGTTTCTCCTCCCTCCTACTTCATCCCCAGTATTTAATTGAATTTGGGTTTGAAGCTTGTTTCCACATGGTGAACATATGGGAATCTGTTTACTTGTATATCAAAACTGACCTGAACACTCCTGCTATTCAATAAAACAGAGATAAAATAGGGGGAAAGGACACTTTTAGAGTAGTGGCTTTTGAGTGAATGTCAACCTGACTCTTCATTCTTCAAATCACTGCTCATTTATAGGGTACCACAATGACCCTAGAATGAGAGGAACTTGTTTCAGAACGTGTATCTGATGCTACCTGTATGAGACTGGGCAAATCATTTCACATTCCTAGGACTCACTTTCCTCATCTGTAAAAATGAGAGTGCTGGATGAGAACTGATTCTTCAGTCCTTTCTGGCTCTAGAGCTCGTTATGGTTCTGTGGACGATAATACTAATAATAACAAATGCAACAACAGCATGTATATAGTGCTTTAAGGTTTACAAAATACCTTACACATATTGTTATCCACATAATAACCCTTGAAAGTAAGTGCTAGTATCATTCCCATTTTACAGTCAAGGGAGCTGAGGCAGACAGCTTATTTGACTTGTCCAGTGTCACACAAGCTAGTAAATATCTGAGGCCAGATTTGAACTCAAGTCTTCTTAAAGTCAAGTGTTGTACACTAACCACTATGCCTCCTAGCTGTGTGAACCTAGAACCTTCTTGAGTAATCCCAAGTCCCCAAGAAAGAGCAGGCAGATTTGGCTCCCTAAGGATCTGACTGGTGTGACACAAAGTTCAAAGCCAGCCTCAGGTACTTAGAGGCTGTAATACCCTGGGCAAGCCATTTCATCACTGTCTCCCTGAGTTTCCTCATCTGTTAAAAACATTGGACTAATAACAGCTAGCACCTAATTCCCAGGATTACTGTGAGGATAAAATGAGGTGATATTTGTAAATTTCTTAGCAAACTTTAAAAATATATGTATACACATATACATATTATATATATAATATACATGTATATGTATTATAGTACACATAGTATACAATGCTATATATGATATATTTAATATTATAAATAACACATGATGCTATACAGATAGTAGCTATTATAATTTCACTCCCCTATAACCCAAGGTTTAGTTCAAAGAACTCCATTATGAGATAGTCACCATTTTTCCATTGAAACTATTCCCAATCCCAACAATGAGGCTTCTAAAGAGAAAAAAAAAAAGTCTCACCTTGCTTTTTCTCAATCTAGTACTTTCTTCCCTTTGATTTGTAAGTGTTCTCATTAATAATTCCTAAAGTCTTATTTCCCCAGTTGCTGTTTTCTCTCTTTGTAGCTTTGCCAATGGTTATTTTGTGTGTTCAGATGCCTTCTTCTTAAATAGAGGCTTAGCAGAGTCTTCCTTTGAGGTATTCAAATTAATCAACTGAGGTCCAATCAGCCTCACTCCTTAAAGCATTTTAGCTTTCATAGGAAGCAGAAAAGAAAGCCAAGGGAAGATATCGATCTTCAGCTCTTATCTAATATTCTTTAAGGTATATTTTAGGTGAATACTATGTCCCTTTAGGAAAAAAAAGGGAAAGCTGGACAACTGAAATTGGACAAATTACGAAGGAGCACTTAGGATGCTGAAAGTTCCAGCCAACTCCTCTCCCAGAATTCTTTGGTCTTTATGTCCACATTGACTTCATGGAATTACCCAGGATTCAAAGCCAACTATCTGATGCAGGGATGCTCTAATCACTGTTTTCTACTAGATTAAATGAGACAAATCCAAAAGTAACACATTTCTCTCAAGAAGACTTAAAGTTGGCAGCGAAGTTGAATAAAGTCAATAGGGAGAAAGATGAAAAATGGTTAAATTGGAGATACTATTCTTAGTCCTACTAAACCATTTCTTTTTGAACTTCGTGTCAATTGATTATATTACCCAGGCTTGATCCTTCTCATTGCTATCTCTTAAGCAGTGGAATGAATCTCTCACCTTCCTCAATCATTTCAGTAGTTAGAGTACAGTCTTCTTCTCTACCCCCAACTCTAACCCCATCCTCAGAGGCTTCAGAATTCAAATATATGACTTTTCTACCTTCCTGATTTCTCCATTCATCGGTTTCCCCATACACAAACCTTACTTCTATCTGGACCCCCACTACCCAGACCTCAGTATCACCCCAACTTGCTTCCACCTCAAAGAGTTTGAACTCTGAGATTCCCCTCTGTGCCCTGACACCTGATACACCTGATTCTCTCTTCTTAATTCTGCTTTTTCTGCTTTGTCACCCTCTGTCCTCCCCACCCCCCCACCCTATCCCCTCTTGTGTTGCTAGTTCATTAATCTTGTTATGATTTCCATTCCCCCGCCCCTGCCCTTATACCTGACCCTAAAGACATCCACTTCAACAGAAGCTTATTTTCATTTGCCATATCCCATTGTTTTCTCATACTGACTCTAACACATCGATCCACATAAATGATATTCCATCACTTGTCTCTCTGATTTTACAAAGTCTGCCCCTCATTGCTAGATTGTCATTCCTGCTCATCTTCACCTCTTGGAGCCCCTGGCTCCACATTGGGGTCAGTTGAAATACTACCTTCTATAAGAGGCCTTTCCTGATTGTCCCAGATGCTCCCTACCCCATGAAATTACTCTGACATTTGTATTGAATAGGATCAAAGATCTAGAGCTGAAAGGAACTGAAGAGGCCATCCAGTCCAATGTCATTATTCTGTAGTTGGTGAAGCTGAGATTTAGTGACTGGCCTAGGATCGCACAGCTACTAAGTCTCAGAAGCGATATTTCTTTTGTATAGGAATAGGGACAGTGTACCAGCTCAGTGATTTCATTAGTATAAGGTACTCCAAGATGGAGAAACTCGTCTTTTCAATGTAGATCAGTACTTTCTTTTCAATTTACAGTTTTAGACTAGACAGAATCTGGGATCTAAACAGTTGCCTAGACCAGGGCTGTCCAATCTTAGGTTTTTATTGAAACAATAGACAATATATTTTGATTTGCCATTTTAGTGAGAGCTCTTCCATAGCTCAGCTTCCTTTACTAAAGCATTTAGGTAAATTTCTATGCTTGTAGGCAGGACTCATAGCATAAGTTCCACTGCCTGGGGGCCACATTTTGGACAGCCCTGGCCTAGAGCATTGAGAGGTTAAGTGACTTGCCTAGGGTCAAACAGCCATTGTGTGTCAGAGGCAGGATTCCTGATTCTGAGACCACTTCTCTGTCTAGAAGCCCTATGCTTTATTTACTTAACCATGTACTTTCAATTAGATTTTAAATTCCTCAAGAGAAGGAGCTGTGTTACTTTTCATCCTTGCATTTCCAGAACCCAACAAAATGCATGACACATAGTAAGCACTTAGAAAATGTATATTTGAAAAAAATGGTTAAAATTTAAAATTAAAAAAGAAGGTGCATGTTGAAGTGAACTAACTACTGAGGTTTACATGAGCCATTTATAATTATACGTAAAGCTCAGTCTGCCAAGCTCAATTCAATTTAAAAGTTGATGCAATTATCCATGTAATTAAAGTTGTGTCGGGGGAGCTTTTGAGGGGGACTGACTCAAGGAGTGGCAGTGTGGTCTAGTGATGCTTGGGCTGAACTTGAAGTTGAAAAGACCTGGGTTCAAATTCTACCTCTAAAATTTATTACTTGTATGACTTTGAACAAGTTAGTAAACCTCTCTGAGCCATAGCTGCCGAGCTGATAAATAAGAACAATCCTTGTAATAGCTACTTCACAGGATGATTATGAGGAAAGTACTTTGGAAGCCTTAGAATCATATAGGGAAAGGGACTGGACTTGGGATTTAATTAATGTAGGGAATTTTCCTCTACAAATTTAGATTGCGACCTTCTGTGCAGATGTGGAGAGTTGCCAAGAGTGTGGAGAGTTTCCATGACCTGACCAGAATCACAGAACCAGTATATATCACCCATATGGAACCCAGGTTTTCCTGGGTCTAAGAGCAGTTCTCTATCCATGACACACTCCAGTCCCAGCTCATAACATAGGCGAAAACCACAGTAACACATTTCCTTTTTTTCCAACAGGCAATCAGTCACATGATCTTGAGGTTGTCATTCAATCTCATTTGGCCAAAGGCTTTATTTATATAATGATTAGACTAGAAGATTTCTAATTCCCTTTCTGTTTCAATATTCTATGGTTCTACTTTTGAATTTACAAAAGAAATTAAGAAAAAACCAACAAAACAAAACAAAACCTTTGACACCTGTTCTCACTGAACAAGAATTATAATGTAAAGAAGCTAGGAAGTTCAGGTCCCAGCAGGCCTCTGCTGCTACATGAGTTTTTGACTGGATAACTGATGAAACTTTAATTAGTGGCCTTTCAAGTGGAATTTCAGATATTCACCCACTGTGTCTTAGACACTGTTCTAGATACTAGAGATACAATGACAAAAATAAATCAACTCCAGGAACCTACATTCAATATGGGGGTGGTATTGGTTCAAATATGGTAATAGGTAAAGACAATGTAATTTGAGAAAGGGGCATGCTAATAATTATTCGGGGTAGGTGGGGGTAATCAGAAAAGATTTCACATGGTTAGCAACACCTGAGCTGAAACCAGAAGAAAATTAAATATTTTAAGATGTAGATGAGATTAGAGTGTATTCTAGCCATTAGGTAAGTAGGAAGGGGAAGGCAACCTGTGTGAAGGAAGAGAAGGCAGATGGAAGGAAAAGCTTGAGGAACAAGTACTCTAGGTTGGTTGGAATGTGGCATGTGAGAAGAGCGGTTAGGTGAATTGTTTAGAAAGGCAAGTGGGCCCTTGATCATTCAGGCCTTTCAGAGTCAGGCTGAGGATTCTATTTTCCTAAGAGGGGAGATAGAGTTTTTGAGTAGAGGATTGATGTGGTGAGACCTGTACTTTAAGAAGATGATTTTGGTTTCACAAAATGCTAGGTTGAGGGTCTGTTCAGAGCACAATTGCTTTAAAAAAAAAAAAGGATAGTTCACCTTTGACCAAGGAAAGTCAATGTTTATTGGATGTCTAGCCCCATATTGGTAGTGGGGGCTGCTGGTAAGTATAGTTTTCCCATCTGGAAGGAGAGATTTCATTATGCTGGTATGGGTCAACAAATAGATCAAAGGTTTCCAATGGTGCTTCCTCTCCTAGATGATTACAAGTCAGAACTGAGGGAACAGCTGCCACTGATTGCTGGTTCTGCAGCCGCTGGAGTGGTGTTCATCGTATCACTGGTGGCCATTTCAATTGTCTGTAGCAGGTATGTGGCCTTCCCTATTTTACTTTTTTTCTTTTTCATTTTTTTCTTGGACACATCACCAGAAATGCAATGATATTGTGGGGTTAGGTCTAGGCAAGCCATTCTCTTTGAGCTTCAATTTCTTCATCTGAAGAATACCAGGCCTGAAGTCAGGAAGACTTTAATTCAAATCTGGCCTCAGACCTTGGGCTGTATGACCTTGAGCAAGTCACTTGTCCCTGTTTGCCTCAGTTTCCTCACCTGTAAAATGAGCTGGAGAAGGAAATGGCAAACCCCTCCAGTATCTTTGCTCAGAAAACCCCAAAAGGTGTGATGAAGAGTGAGACGTGAGTGAAAAATGACTGAACAATATGAGTGCATGTGTGTATTCATCCTACACTGATAGCCAGTGAGTCCAGAAATAGGGTGCACAGGATCCAGGATGCCAAAGACAGGAGAGTTATCAGGGAGCTGCTTTGGGAGCTAAAGAATCCAGGGATGAGCAAGTAGCTGGGACATCAAAGACATGGGAGTAAACAAGAACAGAGACAAGGGAGGAGAGGAGCTGGCAGAGATAAGCTGAGGAGTCCCTCAGGTGTGTTTTCATTTCAGGTAAATAGCATAGGCCTTTGTGTGGCTTCTTTTTAACTGTGATCTTTGACATTTCAGCCACAGCAGCTCTTGTGTCTTAAAGGGGCTGGGTTGCTGGAAAGGAAGGGAAGGAAACAAACATTTAATAAGCAGGCCAGGCACTGCGCTAAGAGCTTTACAAATACAAATACAGGAGCCCTGAGAGGTAGGTGCTGCTATTATCATTTCACAGTTGAGGAAACAGAGTAAGTGTCTTGTCCAGGATCACATAGGTGATAAGTGTCTGAAGTCATATTTGAACACAGGCCTTCCTTCTCAGTGATATATCCACTGTGACAACTAGCTGCTTTTGGGTGGTGTTCAAGGATCTAACAGTGAACACGTAAAAGAAGCATGCCCAATTTACTGTGAGACAGTGTGAGTTCACTATGAACAGGTAGGTGCCACAGTGCGGAACCTTGAGTCAAGAACACTCGAGTTCAAATATGACCTCAGATACTTGTTAGCTGTGTGACCTTGGACAAGTCACTTAACCTTTGTTTTCCTCAGTTTCCTTATCTATTGTTTTGAGGCTCAACTGAGATGATAATTGTAAAGCAAGTTGTATAGTGCCTGGTACATAGTAAGTGCCATATAAATATTAGTTATCATTACCATCATCATCATATTAACTAGCCTAATTTTATTTATCAAAAAGAACCTGGAAAATTAGGGAAATGCTATAGACATAGTATATTTAAATTTTAGCAAAACATTTGGCAAAATATTTCATGACGTCCTTGTGGATAAGTATTTTATTTTGTTTTTTTCAAATAATATTTTATTTTTTTCCCAATTACACATAAAAACAATTTTAATATTCATTTTTTAAAAAATTAAATTCCAAATTCTCTCCTTACTTTCCTTCCCAATCCCCTCTCTGAGATGGCAAACAATCTGATATAGATTATATGTGTATAATCGTGCAAAACATATTTCCTTATTAATGAAGTTGTGAATAAAACATAGGCCAAACCCCACCCCCCCAACACACACACACACAAAAATAAAGTAAGAAATTCATTCAAACTCCATCATTTCTTTCTCTGGAGGTACAGAGCATTTTTCATCATGAGTCCCTTGAATTGTCTTGGATCATTACATTGCTAAGTTAATCATCATACAATATTGCTGTTACTATGTATAATGTTGTCCTGGTTCTGCTCAATTCACTTTGCATTAGTTCATATGAGTCTAGGTTTTTCTGAAATAATCCTGTTAATCATTTCTTATAGCACAGTGGTAATAAACCACAACTTTTTTAGCCATTCACCAATAAATGGAAATTCCCTCAATTTCCAATTTTTTGCCATCATGAAATGAGCTGCTATAATTATTTTTGTACAAATAGGTCCTTTTCCTTTTTCTTTGATCTTTTTGGAGTACAGACCCAGTAGCTGTATTGCTGGGTCAAAAGGTATGCACAGTTTTATAGCCCTTTGGGCATAGTTCCAAGTTGTTCTCTAGAATGGTTAGACCAGTTTACAACTTCACCAATAGTGCATTAATATCCCAATTTTTCCACATCCCCTCCAACATTTATTATTTTCCTCTTCTGTTGGATAAGATAAATGTGTGAGTTGATTTATAGCATAGTTAAAGAGAATCATAACTGGTTGAATGACAAAATCCAAATACTGTTGGTTAATGGATTAATGTCAACAGAGAGGGATGTTGTAATGGTATAACATAGGAATATATACTCTTTTTTTCTAGTAAATTAAATAAACGTATAGATGTTATACTTACCGCATTTTCAGATAACTGCAAAAAAGAGAGGTGCTGATGTATTACATAACAGAATCAAGATTCAGAAAGATCTCAAAGGGTTGGACTGGTGGACAGAAACTAATTAAACAGGGTATAAGAGGGATAAATGCAAAACCTTTTGAATTTTGGGTTAAAAAATTAACTACATTAGGATAGGATAGGAGAAACAGGTCTAGTTAACAATTCACACAAATAAGACCTAAAGGTTCTATTTAGTTAATACAGGATTAATATGAATCAGTAAAACCACTGAAATACTTAATACAATCGGGCACTTTAATAGGAATGTAATATGCAAGGCAGAGGACTGTTCCTAATATACTTTATCCTACCCAATCTACATCTGGAAAATTGTGTTATTTTTTCTGGGTCATGTTTTAAGAGGAACATTGAAAAACAAAAATAGAAAGAGATAATGGTTGCCAAAATAGCAAAAGGCTCCAAAATCACGTCATAGGAAGGGTAGCTAATGGAAAGAGTTGGCATTTAAACTACTGAACAATAGTTTGTAAAGGTAGCTCATCTAGAAGAGGGATTGGGGTGGTTATAAAGTAACTAAGTTGAAGAGCTCTGGCCTTGGAATCAGACCTGAATTCAAGTATTCATGTTGCCACTTACTACTTGTTTGATCTTGGAAATGTTGTTTCATCTGAGCATTCGTTTTCTCATCTTTAAAATAGAGATAATAATATTTTGTACTATCTTCATCTCAGGGTAGTTTTAGGGCATATCATTGCAAACTGGAAAGTACTATATTAATGTGAGCTGTTATTATATTATACTTGGCCCCAGAAAACAGAACTAAGATGAGTGTACAGAAGTTAAAATAAGGCAGCATTAGCCCCACAAAGAACTTTAGAGGCTGTTCAGAAATGGATTGGTCTGCCACATGAGGGAATGAATTCTACATCATCGGAAGTATTCCATACAAGTCTCTGTTTATCAATCATTAGAGAAGTTGCTGAAAGAATACTTATACTGGGAGGAAGACCGAATTATTTGTTGTTGCTGCTGGTGGTAGTGGTGGTCCTCCTTTTTCCTTGAAGAGGACCAATGACATCATGAGGGTGGGAATTAGAGAACCACTGAAGATCCTTAAACCTACTTATCAAGATTCTATCGTGACACAATTTCATTTCAGCCAATAATCTTGACCCCTTTCAGTTTTTTTTCCCCTAGAGGTGCCAGCATGTAACAATATTTCACCAATTTTCGTTTCATGCCTTATCTTCCCTAGTCTTATCTTATGGTTGGGGTGCTAATGAAAACAAAAAAGGCTATGGGGCAGGTAGCAGGGGGAACCAGAGAAGAAACAAAGGTCCTGAGTCATTGTACAAATGGGAAAGTTTTTATTGCCCTTTTCATCATCTTCATCCTCATGTGGTACAAATATCACCAGGCTAAACACCCCAGTCTCCATAGCCAAGGGTAATTCCATAATGCAAAGCTGATGACCTGCTAGGTGCCCTTGCTGGTTTTTTTCAGAGCATGGCTACGATCCATCCATAGCCCCAGAGAAGTGTTTTGTAAAATCTCCAAGCCTTTTTTCATTCCAGGTCAAGGCCTCTGTTGATCTTTGAGAAACTGTTACATATCTTAGATTTTTTTTTGCCTGAGTGAGTGACTGATGGGTGGCAGCTCAGAGCTTTAATAAGTATTTTAAATGTCTTGAAAAATAAATTGTGTACAGATTCACAATCCTGGAAGCTGCTCCCTGATTTTGAACATTTTGATATAAGACTATGTAAGAGATATTATGTATTATTGTAGCTATTGGAATAATATTCCTAACTAAATTAAGAGAGATCATTTTCTCTGTTCTCAGGAAACGTGCTTATAGCAAAGAAGCTGTGTATAGTGATAAGTTGCAGCATTACAGCACAGGACGGGGTAAGTAGAAAGGAAATACTCCTTCTGTCCTGACTCATGTATGAGTCATCCACCAGCACAAGTAGAAATCCCCTGTCCCTTCAAGGAGAAGGTTGTCCTTTGTGTACATCAACACCATTTGTGTACATCAACACACACATACTCCCGTTTTCAAGATACCCAATCACTCAAAATTGCCCTCTGTCCTCCTTAAGTGTCTACGGCACGCACACACACACTTGCATGTTCCTGATTTTATATGTCTTCATTTCTGTTGGGGTGGAAGACATCCTTATTGGATCCCTGCTGGTTTTAAATTATCTGTTGCATTGATATCCAGGCCTCTATGACACCTACAGTAGAAAATGATTGGCTTTTGCAAGTCAATGAATCTTAAAATCAAGCTCAGTAGGATAAGACAGCAAGCTGTATGTTAACATCTCTTGCCTTGTCTTACACAACTGGGTTGGTAAACATTAACCAAATTAAGACGATTATATCTATCTATCTATCTATCTACCCATCTGTCTGTCTATCTTTTCTTTTTTCCTCCGTCTCTCTTTGTCTCTCTCTGTCTCTCTGTCTTTCTGTCTCTTTGCCTCTCTCTGTCTCTGTCTCTGTCTCTCTCTCTCTCTCTCTCTCTCTCTCTCTCTCTCTCTCTCTCTCTCTCTGTCTCTGTCTCTCTCTCTCTTTCTCTCTCTCCTACAAATATTAAGAAGTAAAGGAAATAAGAGAGCCCAAGTAGCTAAAGGCATCGTTTTATGTCCCAGGATTTTTCTTTTAAATGACTTCTTCAAAAATGTTTCTCACTCAGTGTTCTGTTCCTTTTCTCTTCACCCGTATGTCAATTCTCTTTAGTGCAGAGAAATGCTGGTCATATTTCTTTAACGTGTCTAACGTGTAGTACTTTGGTAGAATTGTTTCACTCACACAATCACAGAAACACAGAAAGATGGCCTTCAAAAAGACCTCAGTACATCACCTCATCTCTTTCCCTGCCTTCAGGTAGTATAGGACCTGAATTGCTACTGGCTGATGAGTGGATGTCCTGTTCTAAATGATTTCCAGAGAAATTCCACGGCCTTTCTCAGAAACCTGTTCCAGCGCTTGCAGGGTGTGCTATCCTGGACTTTTCCTTTAGATAATGTCTAACTTAAATTCTTTCATTTACAATAAAGGGTCTTTTCTTCTTGCTCGGACAGCATAGTAAACAGAAAGCAGTCAAGAAAGAAAGAGACAGAGAGAGATGGGGAGGAGGGGGCTAAAATAAACATTTCCTAAATGGTGATTCTTTGCGTGAAAAGTTTTCTGGTACATCACTTCACTGATTTACCCCTTTCTTTTCTTAGCCTAAATTTCACTCAGGAAGGGAAAAATGCCAGAATTCAGTTATTCAGTAGCTCTGTGACTCTGGGCAAGTCACTCAATTTCCCCGCGGAGGGGCAAAAAAGGAACAAGTATTTATTAAGTACCTACTATGTGGCAAACAAGGTGCTAAGCACTTTACACATATTATTTCACTCAATCCTCACAACAACTTTGGGAGGTAAGTGTTATAATCGTTCCCATTTTACAGGTGAGAAAACTGAGGTAGACAGAGGTTAAGCGGCTTGCCCAGGGTCACACAGCTAATAATGTCTGCAGTCAAATTTGAACTCACATTTTTCTGACTCCACGTCCAGTTTTCTATTGATTGTTCCACTTAGCTCCCCCTCTCATTTCCAGTGTCCATATCTATAAAACAAAGATTATGATAGGTGCAGCTGTTTATTTCACAAGGCTATTGTGATGATCAGTGAAGTTAATGTTTGTAAAGTGCTATATAATTCAAAACACTACAAAATGGCAAGTTTTGTTATTATTATTATCATTATTATAATCATTGAACAAACATCCGACTATCTGTGCATATACACTGTTAGTCAACATACAAGGAGAACAAAGGACAAATACAACCTGTAAACAGCCTTTCCCCTCCCCTCCACTTCTCTCTACTCCTCTCCTCTTATAATTTTGATGGCCAAAATTTGCCTCCATTGCTTTGGGTTTACTGGCTAGATTTCTTTCTCAAAAGGGTGCCTTAAACCCACCTCACTCTGGAGCTCATAGATTGGACAATAGGTCCCTGCCCTCCTAGCACAGAGTGAATGCAAATACTAAATAGTAACTGTTTCTCTTTTGGGCAGGAACCCTGAGGGTCTTCCCCTCCCAGTATGATTTTTTTTTTTGAGTTTTTGATTAATGGGGCCATCCCTTGATTAACTTCTTAAAAGAGGCCTATTCCCTGAATGGGTGTTACCTCACTCACAGTGAGCACCTGAAAAGACCTTATCCTGAAAGGGCTAGGGTCTCCCAATGCATTCTGGGCCTTCTCCAGGACTGGTGAATATCAGGCCACTGGACTGAGATGGCTCTGGAGGAGAAAGGGAGGTTGGTGACCTTGCACAGCCCTCCCTCATTAAAATCAAAGTCAACTGCAAGTCATGACATCGGGGAAATGATGATCCTCTTTCAGAACGAAGGACAAATGCAACATACAAAGCACCACACATCATCATGGTACCTGTTGCCTGGGAATTTACAATCTAAGACAGACGCTGACAGTGTTTCCCCTTAGATTTAGTGATCAGGGTAATTATTCTGGGTACTTTGCGGTTGAGGAAGGGGCTGGTTCTTGTAGGTTCTGCTGTGGGACCTAAGCATCTTGAAGCTGGATAACTTTAAGGAAGCACCTGCTGGGAGTGAAGATGGTGGCTCAGATTATATTAAAGTGGGCTGCGGGAATCCAGAGTGGATCACTGAGGACTGGGGAGTTACTTCAGGGCCTCGAAGGATGAGTTGTTGTTCAATTGTTTTAATCATGTCCGACTCTTCATGACCCCTTTTGGGGTTTTCTTGGCAAAGATACTAGAGTGGTTTGCCATTTCCATCTCCAGCACATTTTACAGGTGAGGAAACTGGGGCAAATCAGGGCTGGTGATCTATCCACTGCACTATCTAGTTGCCGTGAAGGATGAGTATGATGAGCAAAAATGCAACAGGGCAGAGGTGGGGATTAGTGCTGGCCTTAGATGGAAGGGGGAATTTGGAAAGGGCTACAAGGAACTGAGCAGCCTGAGTTGAAATGAAAGATTCTTTAAAGAGTAGCGGGCAATGACATAGATAAAGTCTGAATTATGGAAAAAACATGAGAGGAAACACAGTATGGAGACTGAGTTATAGGTCTGGGGCCAGAGCTTGAATCCTGGCTCTGCCACTTACTGCCCCTGTGACTTTAAGCAAATCAATCACTTCAGCTACCTGGGCCTTGGTCTCCTCCTTTGTCAAAGGGGTTGGACCCATTGATGTCTCAGGTTCCTTTCAGCTCTAGGTGGCCCAACAGAGAACTGGAGTCAGGAAGATCTGAGTTCAAATCTAGTCTCAGTCACTTACTAGCTGTGTGACCCTGGGCAAGTCACTTAGTCTCTGCTTCAGTTTCCTCACCTGTAAAATAAGGTTGATAATGGCTCCTGCCTCCCAGGACTTTTGTGAGGACCTAAGAAGATAATAATTACAAAGTGTTTAGCACAGTGCCTGGCACATAGTAAGCACTATATAAATGTTATCGTTATTATTATCATGATTATTATGTTATGATCCCATGAGGGGTCAATGAGTGAGATGACCAATTTCAAAGTCTTTCCCTTCACTGTGAAATATAGAGAGAGCCAAACAGGGTGATAAGAGGAGACTCACTCCATATAGCAGTGGGATTTATTTCCAGGGACTCATGAAGACTTTTTCCATTACCAGCCTCACTACATTCTGTACCCTATGAAAGACATTTCCACTGAACAAGATGCACAAGAAAAGATGCATTGATAATACCCTTTATTTTTATAACACAGTCCCCCCCATTTCCCCTCCACTAGAATTTAATTCTGGAACAGTTCCCTTCCTCCCATAAGGTAACAAAGACAAATAATTAGATAAAAGCAACTGAGCCAGTGACCATACATAATGATGCACGTGAAATTCCTCCCTTTTCTTCTACCACCTTGCAAAAAAGAAGATAGAGGGGTTGGTATTTTATTATCTTGAGCGAGAAATCGTCTAGAAGAAAGGACTATTAGATGCCCAGGTACAGCACCATAGCCAGGCAAATGTCTAAGCTAAGTTTTTATTTGCCAATTCCCTCCATCCCATGAGTCCTCCTATTTTCTCCTGGCTGCCCTTTCCTGTCTCACTGTGCCTGTCCCCTGTGGGTAGCACTCTATGCTCTGGACACTCCCAGATGAGGAAGGTGGCAATGCAGACCAGCACCTTCTCTGCAATTCAGTCTTAGAAAATTGCATATGACACTGAAAAGTTAAGTCACTTGCTCCAGGACACACAACCAATATGGAGCATTTGCACTTGAACTGGGTCTTTCTGACTCTGAGGGCGGCTTTCTATCTATTACCCCAAGCTGAATTTACTTAGCTGTGTTCTTTGCATTAGATTTTATTTGCTCCGAGGGAAGGAGCTGGGTTTTTCATTTTTGTATTCCCAGTGCTCAAGCAGTGCTGGGCACAGAGCTGTTACTGTTCAATTGTTTCAGTCATATCTGACTCTTCATAACTCCATTTGGGGTTTGCTTGGCAAAGATACTGGAATGGTTTGCCATTTCCTTCTCCAGATCATTTTACAGATGAGGAAACTGAGGAAAACAAGGTTAAGTGACTTGCCCAGGGTCACACAGCCAGTAAGTGTCTGAGGCTGGATTTGAACTCAGGAAGATGAGTCTTTCTGATTCCAAGCCCAGTGCTCTATCCTTTATACCACCTTTCGCACACAGTAAGTACTTTAAAAGGGAAACTTTAAACTGAAATTGTGCTTATACGCTCTTTCCTTTCCCTTTGAGTTCGGTCTTATCAGAGGATTCGATGCTTATTGGTACAAAAGCTGTAAGTAATTTTTGATGGTATTAGTGTCACTTGCTTTCTCAGACTAAATGCACTTTAACAAAGGACTTTGGAACAAAGCCTTCATCCAATGAGTTGTCTGAGATGTTGGGAACTGTTGCACCTTGACGGAAGGATTGGGGAGTAGGTTAATCTTGCAACCCCTCAAATCTAGTCCTGTAGTTTGCCCCCTATTATGTTTGCCTAGAGATAGCTCTGTCATGTCCCTACAATGGAAAAGGAAGTTCTCAAGCAGCATAAAACTGGGGAGATCTTCTCTGTCCCACAGTCTAGCATCGAAACACAGAGTCTAGTTGGATCTTTAACCATGGCTTGAGTTTCTACTTATAGAAGCCATTAATGTCAGAATCAGAGCGATAGAACATCAGAATCACAAGGGCTTCGACGCTAATCTAAGCCAACCTGTACCTGAGGATGAAACCTGAAATGACCTTGACAAATGTCCATTTACCCTCTTCTCAAATACCTCCAGTGACAGCAGATTCACATTCATCTAAGACAGCCCATGTCCACTTTTACATAGCTGCTGTGATGCAGGAGCTACAGTTTCTAAGGCACGCCATTGGTTGCTTACCCAGCCATAGCAGCCCCTAGAAATAGAGGAGGAGAATCATGAGGAATACTTCTGCTGATCAAGAACAAGGCAAAAGAGTTCCTGGGAGATGAGAGAAAGTTTATGTTGGGCGTCCCATGTGATCTAAGAAGGACCTGAGTGTCAGGTAAATTGGTACTTGACAGTGGCTAACACCTTGCTAATTGCTAACAGTCAGTAGCAAGTTCACAGCTATGAGGAAAAGCCAAGCAGCTTTTAAAAGCAGCCTTCCCATGAGTACCAGGGTGCTTTGGGAATCTGCAGATGTTATCTCTGAATTGCTGAGAGAAATTTTTGAGTAGTCTTAGAAACTGTGGTGCTTGAAGATTATAGACAGGCCAGTGTCCAAGTTTTCAAATGGGGAGGAGAGTAAATATCGACTTTAGGATTTCCAGATCAGTGATATTACCATGGATTTCCCAGCAAAAGTTTCACAATAGATTCCTGAGCAGATGGTTTGTGGGATGTAGGAAAAACTGTGTTGGTCATTAGACATCAACATGTATTCATTAAGAACAAGTCATATCAGGCTAAGCTAGATTATTTTCGATAGGGTTATTGGGTTGATAAGGACTATTATAAACAAAGTATTTCAATTTCTGCCAAACGTTTGATGAAGTTTCCTATGACAATCTTGCAAAAAGACAGTGAAATATGGTTTTGCATTATAGTCCTTAGATGTAATAATATTAATAAGTAACATTTATATAGCACTTTAAAGTTTGCAAAGCACATTAGAGATACTATCTCATTTGATCTTTAAAGCAACCTTGCAACCTTTGTTACTATTCTTGCTCCCATTCAATAGATAAGCAAACCAAGGCTGAGAGGTTAATTGACAGGATTCAAATTCACATTTTCCTGACTACAAGTCCCATCCTCTACCCACTATGAAACCTAGCTGTAATAGCTTGCTAAAGAGCAACATCCTAATAAAACTGACTTATGATTCTGCATCTTCCTGGAAGTTCTCTGGCTGAGTCAGTCAGTCAATAAACTTTTATTAAGTGCCTACTATGTGTCAGGCAGCAGACAGCCAGATTCAAAGAAAGGCAAAAGACAGTCCCTGTTCTCAAGGGTCTCAGAATTAAAATGGGACAGACACCATGCAAACAACTATGTACTGACAAGCTATATACAGGATAAATTAGAGATGATCCTCAGACAGAAGGCACTAGCATTATAGGGGACTGGGAAAGGCTTCTTGCAGAAGGTGGGATTTTACCTGAAACCTGCAGGAAGCTGAGGAAAACAGGAAGCAGAGATAAGGAGGAAGAGTGTTCCAGGCGTGGTGAGTGGAAATACCCAGTGGCTTCAATGAAAATGCCCGGTCATTGTTGTTGTTCATCCTTCGTTCTTGAAGAGGACCATGACCTCAGGAAGATGATGCGATGACTTGCAAGTGAATTGGATTTAAGTGAGGGAGGACTATGCAAGGTCACCTTCCTCACTTTCTCTTTCAAAGCCATCTGGGTCCAGCGGCCAGATATAGATCAGGACAACTGGAGAAAATGCTCAGAATGCAGAGATAGATGGTCTTGTGAGAGGAACAGCAAGGAGATCAGTGTCATTGGATCACAGAGTACATGGAGGGGGTGAGGAGTAATGTGGAAAGAAGACTGGAAAGATGGGGAGATTTTAAAGGGCTTTGAATGTCAAACGGATCACTTCATATTTAATTCTGGAAGGGATAAAGAATCACTGGAGTTTATGGAGTTGAGGTGGAGAGTGACATGGTCAGATTTGAATTTTAGGGCAATCACTTTGGCAGCTGCATAGATGATGGCTGGGAATAGGGAGAGACTTGTGGCAAGAAGGCCAACTAGCAGGTATTGTAATGTTCCGATTGCGAAGTGATAAGGGCCTCACCAGGTTAGTGTCAGTGTGAGAGGAGAAAAAGGGGCTGTCTGTGAAATATTTGTGCAGATGAAATCACTGGGTGTTAACAACAGATTAGATATGGGAAGTGAGAGAGAATGGAGTTGAGGATGATGCCTAGGTTGCAAGCCTTAGTCACTGAGTAGGTGGTGAAACCCTTAACAGTAATAGGGAAGTTAGGAAGAGGGAATGACACGGGGGAAAGATAATGAGTCCAGTTTGAGACATGTTGAGTTATGGGACATTCAGTTTGAAATTTCCAGTGGGTAGTTGGATGTAAGATTGGAGGTCAGCAGAGAAGTTAGGACTTTCATGAGGCCCTTCTTTTGTCTTTTCGCAGTGAATGTTTCAGTTTCAAGGGCAGCTAGGCAGTGCCGTGGATAGAGCACTAGCCCTGGAGTCAGGAGGACTTGAGTTCAAATCTGGTCTCAGATACTCCTAACTGTGTGATCCTGGGCAAGTCACTTAACCCCGATTGCCTCCCCCTCATTTCAATATTCAACACACATGCATACATATTTATGCATGCATATATGTGCATTATATATCTCTATATATGTGTATATACGTATGATTATATATTAAACATTGTAGGAGATATCAGTTCCTCCATGCTCTGCTTTGGTGAGACTGCATCTATAGTATTAACTTTAATTCTAAATGGTTCTTACTGAGTGGTTTGTGAACTTGGGGATTCACAAAGATCATCCAGGCATTTGTGCTAAAAATTCTTTGATGACCTTACGCAGTAAATAATTACAAACTATGATGAGTAGTACATTAAATTACCCTGAGAAGTCATAAAATATTTTTTGTTGTTAAAAGAGGTTCATGGAACAAAATTGTTGGGAGCCACTTCTGTAGTCCATATGTTAAAGGGCACAATAATAAAAGAATTCATGCCAAAGAGGAAAAGAAATAAAATAATAATAATAATGATAATCAGAATAGCTAGCATTTTATATAGTCCTTTAAGATTTATAAACTGCTTTACAAATACTGTCTCATTTGATCCTTATAACAACCCAGAGAGGTAAGTGCTATTATTAACCTCTTTTAACAGTTTGGGAAATTGAGGCAATCAGCATTTAAATGACTTGCCTAGGGTCACACAGCTAGTGTCTAAGGCCAGATCTGAACTCAGACCATCCTGTTTCATAGGCCCAACACTCTATCCACTTAGTCACGTAGTTGCCAACATGCAGGCTATCAAGGAGCCTGTAAACTATATCCTATGAGAAACAATTGGAAAAAAAAATAGATTTGGCTTTGAGAGAGAGAATGCCAAAGTTGTATTTGTGTATGTGGAAGGGTGGGTACCAAAATGATAGCTGTCTTCGAATAATTGAAGAGACAGCAGACTTGCTTTGTGTCACTCCAAAAGAAAGAAGATAGACCAAAATATGGAAGATAAAAGAATCCTGATTTCAGCTCAGTCTAAGAAGGAACTTTCTAACAGCTGATGGTACTGATTTTCATGGACAATAGTGAGCTCTCTGTCATTAAAGAAATTTCAGCAGAACCCAGGCAGCCATCTGTCAGGGATGCCATAGAAAGGAATCCTGAAATGAGTGAGAGATTGGACTAAATGCCCTTTGAAGTACAATAGAGTAGATAGAACATTGGGCCTGGAGGCAGGAGTAAAAATGAGTGCTAAGTGCTTGACAAATATTATCTCATTTGGGGCAGCTAGGTGGTGCAGTGGGTAGAGCACTTGGTCTCAGAGTCGGGAGGACCTGAATTCAAATTTGGCCTCAGACACTCACTCAAGTCACTTAACCCTAGTTGTCTTAAAGAAAAAAAAGTCATTTGATCCTCACGACAATCCTGGAAGGAGGTGCTGTTACTATCCCCATTTTACAGTTGAGGAAACTAAGGCAAACAGAGGTTAAGTGACTGACCTAAGGTCACTCAGCTAGGAAAAAAGGCTTGAGTTTGAATCCTGCTTCAGTCACACGCTGATTGGGTGGTCTTAATTTTTTTCCTCTGTAAAATAGGGTCAGGGTGAACATATACCTTAAAGATTGCCTACAGATCAAATGGGCCATAATGGCCCACGAAAGGATTTCAGGGAGCCCGTGAAAAATGTAGAAAATGTAAAAGAAAGCAAAGATATAAGGAGTGCTTTGGCCATGCCCCTCTTACCTTGCCTTCAACTAGTCACTATTGTGCTGGTCATGTAACTTGGAGGGTGGATTGCTCCTGGGCATTCGCTCGTGTTTGTCACGTGACCCAAGGCAAGCAACCATCGTCAGTCTGTCTCTACTCTCAGAGGAAGTCTTTCGTGATAAATAAAAATCTTAAGCAATAAGCGTAATTAATTGATATTAATTGAAAATTTGCTTTTAAAAATACAGTTTATTTGCAAAATAGTTTAATCATTAATTATACCTTTACATGGAAAGTGAGCTGCTAAAAACCTGTCTATGGTCCAAAGAAGTTTAGTCTATTTTAATTTTGGCCTCTACCTGTTGCCAAGCTGTGCAGGTCTGCCTTAAGGGATTAAATGAGATAATGGACTAAAATAACTTTATAAACATTAAAGTTCATGACAATGTGAATTGTTATCACTTTTATTAATATTACTAATATTAATTTTATAATCATGATCCCTTGATTCTAATTGTATGTAGACACTAGTACAGTGCATTAATGGATCAGAAATCATCTTGACATTGAGAATCTCAGTGGTGAAGACAAAGCACGTTCCTCCAGTTAAGGAAGGAGGGCCCGGCCACTGTTTTCCCAAAGGCAGCATTTGGTTGCCTCATCTTACAAGAGACAGGCGCCTCAATAATTGTGAGGAAATCCTGGTGGGGGAGGAACTGTGGAAACCTCTGTGAAGAAGGTGGCTGAGTTAACCATGAGGGCTTAATAAGTGTCAAATAAATACAATCAGCCAGCACTAGGAAAGCGCCTAATGTACTGGCTCTAAGTTAGATGCCTTCAGAGCTTGCATTCATTCTTTCAGGTCATTACCAGGTTGTCACTGATGCTCTATCATAGACTTTGCTATGTTTGGCTTTCCCCCAGTAGCTCATCACCAGGGTGCCCATGCCACCTCCTGAGGAAATGCACAGAAATGTTCCCTTGGATCCCTCCTTGGCCCTTCTCTTTGCCTTCCATGGAAGGGACCGGCTCTACGATGGGTGGTTATTCAGAATCTCTGCTGCTCTTACGTAGCATTCACAATAAGAGAAAGCAAGTCAAAACCCTCTTCTTCTCCTTAGCTGGGAACCAAGTCACATTCTGCAATAATAACCACATCTATAAAGGACATTTCTCTCACCCCACTCCCCTCTCATCCTCTTTACCCTTCCTTTCTTGTAGGGCAAGGTAAATTTCTATAAATGGGGAGAAAAGTTGTAATTCAAACTCTTGTGAAAATCAATGCTGAAAACTAAATATATTAAATTAAAAATAAATAAATAAATTTTTTTTAACAAAAGGACATTTCTCAATGTTTTCTGGGAGCATATCCTCAAAACACAATGAGACTTGGCAAAGGAAATAATGTCAGTTTAAATATCAGATGCTCAAGCAACATTATACAGAAAGGCCCCTTCTATGTTCACTGCTTCTGGAAACATCCTGGCCATACACACTACTGGGGTAGGTGCCTCCCTTCAGGTACCCAAAGTGGTGATGGGATATGTAGCTTCTAGTCATCTTATAAAAGAGATTGACACATCATTTTAGAAAGGACAGCATCTCAAATTAGATAAGTGTGACTGGCAATTGGGTTTTTTGTTTTTGTTTTGTTTTGGTTTTTTGAGACAGGGTCTTCCTATATAACCCAGGCCAAAAATGCAGTGGTCACTCACATAGCCAATCTCCATATTGATAGGCACAGGAGCTTTGACCTGCTTTATTTCTGACCTAGAAAGTTCATCCCATTTTAGGCAACTTGGTGTTCCCAAGAGGCTCGCCATATACTGGACCAGCTTAGTCCAGTGCAGCTAAGAACTCCTAAGCTCAAGAGATCCACTGGCCTTGACTTCTCAATAACAAAGATTACAGGTGTACATCATTATGCCCAGAATCTGCCTGAGAATCTGAGGGAATTTTATTTTTTATAAATTTTTTCAGGAAAAATTCTCATGCTTTATTTACATCTTCAGAGGTGGGACTCTGTCATGTTCTGAGAGTGTAAGTATGATTCTAAGCAGCTCTATGAGACTCTAAGTTGGAGAAAAAGGGCTGACATGTTAGTCAAGGGAGTCTCCTCCTCTCTCCTCTGGCACCACCCTTTATCAATGAAATTATTAGTCCATTTTCCCATATCTAATTTTTTCTTTCTCAATGATTTATGGAGTTGTGATCTTTCCAATATAGATAATCCAATGAATTTGTGCCTTCTTACTTTGTGCCACTGTTGGTTATTTATTTTGGAGGGGGAGAGGCAGGAAGGAAAAGCAACATGGTGGATTGGATACAAGGCTGACGTTGGAATCGGGAAGACATGAGTTAAATTCCTAATTCTGACACATATTGCATGTGATCTTGGGCAAATGACTTAAGCTCTCAGGCTATTCTCTAAGACCATAAACTACAGAGGTGTTGCTTCTCTGCATCAGCTTCCATAACAGGAGTTCTCTACACCGTTGGGACCCCAGGATTCTTGTCCATGCCCTCCCATAAATCCTCCATACTCTGTCAATTCAACTCACTGAAGGTCTTCTGAAGTAAGATGGCACAACTTGGTGGCACCATAGTGCACAGTGCACTGGGCCTAGAGTCAGAAAGACCTGAGTTCAAATGTAGCCAGACACTTCCTAACTGAGTGATCCTGGGCGAGTCAATTAACCTCTATTAATCTCAGTTTCCTAACTTGTAAAATGGATAATAATAGCCTCTACCTCTCAGGGCTAGTGTGAGGATCAAATGAAATGTTTGTAAACCACTTAGCACAGTGCCTGACACATAGTAGGTACTTAATAATTGCATTTCCTTCCTTCTTCTAGGTCTTTTAAAATATTATATATATGTATATATTATATTACATACAACAATACATTGTTAATGCTTGTTTCCTTTCTTCTGCTATGTCTTTTAAAATGTATATGCATATATTCTATCACATACAACAATACATTGTCGATACGTTTTATATATATATATATATATTTAAAATATTGGCCACTTTCAGATCATACATTTCTACGATGGTATCCTCTTCTAACAGGAAAATATCCAAGCGGCCAGGTGGTGCAGAGGAAAGAGCTCTGGGCCTGAAGTCAGGAAGACCTGATTTCAAATCCAGCTTAGACACTATCTGTGTGGCCCTGGGCAAGTCACTTAACCTCTGTTTGTCTCAGTTTCCTCAATTACAAAATGGTGCTAACAATAACCCCTACCTCCCACGGCTCTTGTGAGGATCTAGTGAGATAACAGTCGTAAAGGCACTTATAAGTGTTGCCTGTTATTATCCTTATTATTTCAAGGGGGAAAAAGTTGTGCAGTGCTATGAAAATGATGATACACAAAGCAAACAAAGAACCCAAGCCTTTCTGTTAAAAAAAAAAATCCTGTTCTCAAATCTTTCATTCTCTCCATGATGTAAATGGCTGTTTACCTAAGGCATTACCTTCCCTAAAGGCATTGGCATTTTGATAACTTTAGGAGAAATGAATGAAGCTCTAATAGCACAATTTCAGGGAATCAGCCTGTATGGGGGCTAGGAGCTTGGTGGGAGAAGCTGTGTTCCTTGGCACTTCTGATATCAAACCATATGGACAATTGTCACCTATTGAATCTGTTTAGAACACCAAACCTCTGAGGAATACTGTACTTTCAGAGCTGCAAAAGGCCAGGGGAAGGCTCTTTTTCCAGCTTCAGCAATCCCCTACTGCAAACCTTCTCACTGCCTAAAACCAGCTCTATTTCCTATCCCTCCCCTAATGCCTGCTCTGCCCTAGAGACTTGGCACCTTCTTTTCAACTAAAACCAGGTTTGCAAATATGTCTTAATCATCAAACAACTCATAAGAAGTTTGCCAGAACTTGTCACTTTTACTTAAGTTATATTCATTTTATTCTGTAGTGAAAAAGACACGGGGAGTCCTCCCAGCAAGTTCTGGAAGGTCCTACTCACATAGACAGGCTTTAGGCACGAGTCAGGTGATAGACTGATATGGCCTGGCAATGGATTTCTTGGCCACAGCCATGGTTAAAGAGGCTGTGACTTATAATTGGTGAAGAAGCCTTGGAGGTCTTCGATTTCCAGAACAACCATTTTAGAACTAAGGTCCAGAGAGCTTACTCACCCAGGGTCACACAACTAAGAATTATCTGAGGGAAGATATGAATGAATAAGAGGGCCTGGACCAGAAAGCTCTCCTTCAGCATGGAAAGGCCTCAGAATCCCACCTCCGCAATTCCACAACAAGGATGTAAACTTACTGAGAAAAGTGATTGTTCATTCTTTGTATTTGATGTCACCGGCATCTTGCATGGTGCCTACCGTTGAGTAGATATCTTGATGCTTGAATGAGTCATTGATTCATCATTAGTGTGCCATGAGTGGCTTTCAGGCAGGCCTCTATTTTGGTTGGGTACATTTGCTCTGGGAAAGGAAAGCTATAGTGAAGGAACTCTGAAAGAACTGGCCCAGGCTGCAGTGAGGAAGTGGAAGCCACATTGCCATGCAGGGTGGGGCTGGTGGCCTGCTATGGAGAGGAAGCACCTTTCAATTTTGATGCTGTTTCAACAATCCAGCTAGCAGCTTCTATGGGGGTGTAAGATCCACCAGCAACCAGCACCCAGAAGGCTTCCAACAAGCTGCAAAAGCACAGGTTCTTTTGATCTGCTTTATTAAGGAAAGCAACGTTAAGGCATTGACAAGCTTACTTTAATTCAGCACACAAATATCATTCACTTAGTTCAGGGGAAAAGACCAGCACCCTGAACTTCAGAGCAAAATACAAAGTACAAACATGGACAGACAGACGTTGTCTGTTTCAAATCCCAATACATAGTTACCAGAGTTTAACAAAGTCTCAGCATCCAGGTTACAAGCTGGAGGGCCCTTAGCTACAGCTGTCCGGAGTCTCTGCATTAACACCACCGCGAGTGAGAGCCCTAAACAAATTACAAACATCGACAGACCAAATACAGATTCATAGTTACCAACATCTAGGTTCAGCCTGGGAGCTCATAAAGAGGGCTGGCCCAGAGTCACTCGTGCCGCCACTGCTGTGGGTAAGAGCTCCAAAGAAGAGAAAGCTAACCCCTGGTTTTATATCTTTTTCAGCGTCAGGGGTGAGTCACACATGCGACTCACCCGTGTGACCTAAAATCGGCACAAAGAGGTGACTTAAACCCACATGGTCTAAGAGCCTCTAATGTCCCAAACCTATCACTCAAACTCATGTGTAAAGTAGGCCCTGCCTTAGTTAGCCCCACCTGGGGCCCCACCTCGGCTACCAAGTCACATCCACATAGGTTCAGCACCCAATTGGGGTTTGGGCCTGGGGCCTAGCACCCCGTAAGACTCAAAGACACTTAATCATTTTAAAACAGTAAGAAAGTCCCAACTCAATTGATATTACAGATGCCCTGGGACTAATCCCCCCATCACTCTAGCCTAGTTACTACTCTGAATTCCCGTTTGGTTAAAGGATCAAAAGATAATTATTTTGATTTTTGTAAGCTAAGACCCTAACCTGGTCTTTGAAATCCAGGTTAGGGTATCAGCCACACTTGTGAAATTGTTTATAGGGTAATTAATATGCACAACCTTATAATTATTGCAAAATTTCATGAACAGAATTGCAAGGGGGGAAAAAATAACTAATTCTATGTTTCTTCTTGAAAGCTCTGGAAAGCATAAAACTTTTACCTGTAGCACTTTTGCAGAAATGGAAGCTCAAAAAAGCCTCTGAATTTCCAAATGATCCCCAACTAGGAACTATTTTTCTGAATCATGTTTTCAGATGTTCTGCTCCAACTGCTTCCACAGATGATTGGAGTTCCTCGTTTACTGCAGGATGATTCATTGCCCTAAATGCCACTTTCCTGATAATTAAAAATTATTTCCTCATAAGTGCAAGGAGAAACAGGCTAGCACGGTGTGCTAGCTTATGAAAAAGGCATAAAAAAGGGATGCCAAACACAAATAACCCGTTCAGCTTTGCCAAGCTTTTCTTATCTTCTGGGACTGGAAGAAATCCAGATAAGATGCCCGAGAAAGAACTGAAAAAAAGGTGTCATTCAGAAAAAAGTGGGCCAAATTGCTTTATTTAGTATATGAGGTTTTCCTGCCACTAGTCAGATGAATTGCCTTTGGTCAATTTTTCTAAGCCTGTGTTAACAGCCTCAATTCAGGAGAAAAGCCTTCGTTTGGGGGAGACTTTTTCCCCTAGTTTTGTAATCTCCCTTCCTCTGCTTCTCTATCAGTACCAAGATACCTAGAGGAGGCCCAAATGCTAGCGCTTGTATTTCCATAGACCATGTATTTGGGCTCCTTTGAACTTCACCTCTCATAAACTGAATCATAATGTTCTATCCATCTCTGTCTCTCTGTCTCTATCTCTGTCCCTCTCCCTCTCTCTCTCTCCATCTCTCTCATTCTCTCTCTCTCTTCCTCTTTCTCTCTCTCTCCATCTCTCTCTCTAAAGTCTTGAGAAGCATCATGGAATAGTAAATAGAGAGCTGGCTTGAAAGCCAGAAAGACCTAGGGTCAAGGATGACCTTGAGCAATTCACTTAACCTCCCATGGTCCTAGGCAATTCTCTTAATATTGTAAATTGCAGAGTAGGCTCTAGCTGGTATTAGCAAAGGGAATTTCCTCTCCTGGGAGTTCCCTTTGCCAAAGAAATTGTATATCCAGTCCATGTGTGAAATGCTTCCTTGTGAAATAAAGTCCTCTTCCCCTATAGCGACACACAGATACTACATAGCCAGCCTTACTTGTGAACTTACTTGTGAAAGCTATTCTCTATGAATAAAGTTCTTCCCTTTTCAAATAGCATGAAGTCTTCCTGGTATTTTGAGGCATTTGGTAAATTGCACTTTGGATGTGCTTGGAGGTACATTAGTGGCCTAAAGGAATTCACCAGCTTTCAAAAGATGAACAATTTCTCCCTAGGGAATAGATTTCCTTCTGATCTGATTGAGGCCAGTGACTATAAACCTCATTAACTTGGCATTCTTCTCCATCCATCTTTAAATAGACTTTGTTTTGTAACCTTTCATCATAGCACATTCTGGACAGTTTAGTTTTGTTGAAGGAATTACTATTTGAGAGCTTAGAATGTTTTACTTATAAGCATTGAAACTCAAACACCAAAGTAGTCATTTAAAAAGCAATTAACAAGCACCTAGTTAGCTGATCTCTCTTCCCACTCATTCACCTTCCCCAAACATTTCTTGAAGCAAATAGTTCCTTAAACACCAGAGGACTAGGAATACTAGCACTCCAGGCACTTAAAAGATCTGAAGCTCTTGTTCACTTTTGCACTTTGAGTTATGTCTCCAGGAAGAGATTGATTTGGGTCCTACAGACCCTTCCAGACCAGTTTTATCAACCCTCACCTGCTCTTTTGTTATAGTGTGCTACAGTTACACACCAAGATTGTCAATTCCTCTCCAATTTTACAGTTTACTGAGAAGATAAAAGAGTGTGGTCCATCAGCAGCCTTCATCTTCCCCTTCTCCTTTTTTGTCATCTGTTAAAATGCAGTGACATTCCTGGGGAGGGGAATACTCACAGTAGAAACAAGATGATCTATTCATTTCCTTTGTTCTCATACCAATGATCAAGTTCCCATTTCAATATCATTCAGAGATTTTTACAGACTAATTTTTAAATTAAGTGAAAATATTGTCTGTGGAAGGCAATGTTATCCAGAATGCCATCATTGATTTATTGTTGGGGTTTTTGCATTTTTTTGTGATTGGTGTTTGAAAATTCCAATTTCAGTGAAATTTGATATGTATGAATGATCTGGCTAGTTTTCTCAAATTCTTTACTAATATAATTTCCTCTTTTGACTTAACCCAATTAGTTTCTTCCTCCCTCCCTTCCTTCCTCTCTCCCTTCCTTCCTTCTAACTCTGTAGGGCACCATAGAAGGGAAAAGAAACCATTGTCTTCTGTTCCAGGAATTGAACCTTGGTCTTCCAGGACAGTTGATATAGCTTATATACCAAATGTGGTATCAATTAAGTAGGAATTATAAAAGTACCAAAATAATTCTTCAGTTCAAATGCCTTGCTGTGTTTTGTATGAAGGATGAAAAAGTCAACAAAGTATAGAACATTGGGGTAGAAAGCATTCTGAGGAGACTTCAAATAAAAATCACTCTCTTCTGTTCTCATTTGCCATACCATGAGTTCAGTTTTATATTAGTCCCCTACTGACTCCCTTTAAACTGACCTGACCTGGAGATGCTCAGAACTAAACATTTTTTAAAAGGCACTATTTAAGGAATGGTGCTTTCCCCTCCAACCATAACCTCACCACCAAAAAAGTACACCCTCTGCTTACACTTCTTCTAATGACATATCAGGAATGTTGAAAAATTACAATTGTGAATGAAATCATTTATTTCTTGAGTTCCATTTACTTTTTGTCCTCTTTCTTCCACTCTTTGAATATATCTTTCCTGCAATGACAATTCTCTATTTTCTTCCTATGTACACCTATTTATCTTGCCACTGCATCTATCAGTGACACAGTCTATGTTCTTTTATGTATTTCTCTTTCACTATTTTATTCCTTTTTTATATACTTTAGTGTATCTGAAGGAAGGGCCTTCAATTACCATTTTTCTTCCATTGTATCTACTGTTATTGTGTTTTTTTCTTTGTAGAGTTTGTTCTATTTTTCTATTAGTGGTTTTCAAGACTTTCTATTCACTTTCTTCTGTTCTTTTTCTGGCACTTCCATCTTGCTGGTTTTCTAATAGCAATTTCTTTTTTTAATCCGTCCCCATCCCTCTTTCATTCCTGGACCAGAAACCGTCAGTTATAACCTTAACAGTGGCCTCCACTCAGGAAAGTTGTCAAGTTGATAAATATTGATATCTACCCTACCATTTTCCCACCACTTTTCTGCTAATGCATTTGGCGTGGCATCAATCACCTTCCTGGCTTCTGTGAGCGACTCGATATGGGGGACTGGTCCCAATCTGTCACTTATAAGTAAGCTGCTCTACAGTTCAAGACAAGCTTGAGAAGAGAAGAAAATATGAAAGAGAAGTAGAAGACAGAGAAGCAAGAGCAGTCAATAGATTAATAAACATCTATTAAGCACCTACTATGTACCATGCAAGGTGCTAAGTGGTAGGGATACAAATACCAATAAAAAAGACAGTGCCTGCCCTCCAGCAACTTACAATCTAACTCAAGGAGCTTGTAGACAGCCTAGAATGGCTGAGTGGGATGGGGAGATGGGGAGGCCAGATAAGACAAGAGAAGAGATCGCAATGATTATTTGGAAGGTTGTGTACAGAAGGGACCTATCAAAGAACAGACATAGTATATAGACATAGTATCTTCAGTCATGTTCATAATACAAAGCATTTCTTCTTTGGGTTGTTAACCCTCCTTATCTCCTCTAACAAGGCTCCCCAGGAATGAAGATCTACATCGATCCCTTCACTTATGAGGATCCCAATGAAGCTGTCCGGGAGTTTGCCAAGGAGATCGATGTGTCTTTTGTGAAAATTGAAGAGGTCATTGGAGCAGGTATGATTCTCTCTTCCTCTATTTTTCCATCCTCTCTGTCTTATACCTCTTCTCAATTACTCCAAGTGTTCCTAACCACAAAGAGAATCATTATCTAGGGGAATAATTCTAGATTGTTTACAGATATGTGTGATGGAGAATTAAATGACCAGGATTCATTTGTGAATCTTTGAGACTGTGCTTAAACTGTCTTACAGGTGATTCAATCATAATCTAGAAAATAAATAAGGAATACTAAGGAATTTGTTAAAACTTAGATGAAGTCAAGGAAGAAATTGGTAGGTCAGTGATTTTTCTCAAGAGAAAATTTGATTGTTAGGCCAGTGGACTCAGGATCTGACTCATCTCATATGTTTCTCCAATGGCCGTAGCCTAAGAGTTTCTGCTTCCCTTTTCTCACATAAACTGCAATTGTTTTTGGTGACAAATCCAAATATGGAGCTCAGAACACTTTCTCCCTCACCTTTATTCTTTCACACATATTTGTTAGAAAGTGTTACCAGTAAAATGTCCTATCTCACTCTGGGGAATTGTGTCCCATCTAACAGACTGGAAGTATAGATAGTGTAGAAAGACCCGAAATGTTCTCAGGAAATCAGACTGATCTCCCACACTGTCTATCTTTTTATTTAATCCAAAGAATTCTGGCTAATTGTGGACACAGGCTCAAACTTCATTTCTGCTACTGCTTTTCAGTAATCAGTTTTCTTCTGACTGTTCCTATATCTGCGTCCAATGGTGTCTCCTTCATCTTCTTTTCTTCGTTTAATTTTCTTCCATACTCTTTTTCATCTTCTTCTTTTATATTAGTTCTATTCTGCTGAATCGTTTTCCAGCATCCTTAAAAATCTACACATTTTTATGTCTTTTCCAGCTCTAAAACCTACAAGCATTGTCTTTTCCTCATTATTAACAGCAGGAAATATGTGGATTTGCATCTCTTTATACAATTTGAGCAGAGGAAACTAATCAAACTACTATATGGGCAGCGACTCTTTATGTTATCTTACAGAATAATGTTAGCAACGTTACATCCATCGCCTCAGTTAATACACTATGAGATCAAACAGCTGCCAGGGAAATTGAAAGTCACATTTGAAAACCTTATTAGATCACCCATTTTCATGCTCTAGGACTCAGACAAGCTTATGATTTCCTTCTTAACGAGTTAAGGCTTCACACTTCCATTGGTGCCCTACCTGAAGATGTTTGAAATCTCCCTATCATGAAATGTAGTTTTGGTCCCATAAGACCTCTTGGGATTTCTCAGAAGACTGGCCATACTCTGAGCCACATGAGTCTTTACATATCTCCCATTGACTTTCATTAAATATATTACTGAACCAAGACTTTAACTTCTGTGCAGATAATTTTTTCTATCTCCTTAGACTCTGAAATATTTAAGGAGCAGGCTCTGGAAGGATGGTCTCCTGATAAATTGGATTATAGTGAGACACATAGATTCCCCTTATAAATTTGAAAGACGATGTTGGAAGATAGCTCTCGGTTCAGTCCCTTATTTCCCCATATTATTAATTGTTGTTATGACCGCTCAGTAATGGCTTTAGTGATTTTAATGTTATTTATTTAATGTGCTCAGTGCAATGAGTTGTCAACCCGCATTTCATCACAGAAAGCACACATTAGTTCCTCTGCCTTTGTCAGATGAAGAGTAAAAATCCCTCTCGCTTTATGACCCCATCTGGGAGTTGCAATTTGGGGGCGAGCTCATGAAATGTTAGAGGCACATAAAGCAACAATTGATGGAGCTCCTCCAACTTTCACCTTCCATTTCCATGCAGCATTTGTGGCCAAGACTAGCAATACTTGTATGCTCTGCTCTGATGAGGTCTGAGCCCATAACAGGTGTGAGTCACATGATTTTGGTGGCTGGGGTCTTTAAAAGACCAAGTGGCACCCAGCACAACAGTCCTTTATAAATAGCATTTGCTACTAATAAATTAGTCACTCATCTAACTCAGCAAACATCTCCGAACCATTTTTCCCCCAATGATATTCATTCAACTGGCCTAACTTCCCACAGCTCCAAAAGTAAAGGAGGTAAAACTCCTGACTATAAAACTGCTTTTCCTGGTTTTCTTTTCATAATTTTCTTCTTTTTTTTCTTACTCAATCCATTTTCCCTTTGCTCTTCTTCTTTTAACTCCACAGTAAAAGAGCTTCCAGTGAAGTGTGCAGAGAAATAACAATTGAATAGATTGAGGAAATTAGAGTGAGTGGTGGGGTTCCATTTTGGTCACCATGGATATTGAAGCTGAGAACAAAGCTGGGATGCAGTAAGCCACCAAATCTTCTGGCATCTAACGGAAAGTGGTATATCATTAAAGTAAAACCCTTATAAGGTCAAAGAAAGGTGGTTGGGGTTAGAGTGGACAGAAGGCTCACTTGGAGTCAGGAAGACCTGTGCTCTTACTACAGGATCAAAAGCAAGATTCCAAGCCTGTCATTGCCCCAGCCCACTCTCTGAGTCTAGCTGGCATACAGGGGTTATCAATATGCAACAGTATAGGTAATTTTCATACCTGAAATCTTCTACTTTTATGAAATCATAAGTCAAGAGAGAAAAAGAAATGAGAAGGAGGAGGAGAAGGAGGAGAGGAAGAAGAAGGAGGAGGAGGGGGAGGAGGAGGAGGAGAAGGAAAAGGAGGAAAAGAAGAAGAAGAAGAAGAAGAAGATGATGATGATGATGAAGATGAAGAGGAGGAAGAGAAGAAGAAAAAGAAGAGGAGGAGGAGGAGGAAGAAGAAAAGAAAGAGGAGGAGGAGGGGAAATAGGGAGAAGGGAGAGAAAGGGAAAGAGAGAAGGTAGGCTGACTTTTATATTAACTTTTTATAATTTACATTAATTTTTATAAAAGTTATTAGAGGACATAGTCAAGAACACAAATCATTCTAATTTGAAGAGTAAGTACCACAGAGGACAGAGGATTAAGCAAACAAAAAGAGAACTTAGCATATGATGAATTATCATTTTAAGGAGCCTAGTGATGATCTAATCCCATTTCCAGAAGAGGACAGAAGGAGAGGAAATGGGTTAAATGTATAGCAGAGAAGATTAAGGTTAGATACTGGGAAGAATTTCCTTATTTCATCAGACCAGTCTACACTGATCACCCACAGAAAGTTCAAGAGAAGAGGCAAGCGAAGTCCCTGAAACCAGGATTCAAGCTGCAGAAAACTGAAGGCACAATTGAGTAATTCCACCATTTACTTACCTGTGTAACCTTGGGCAAATCACTTCATCCCTCTAGTGCCCCTATTTGCTCATTTATGATATGGGAACATTGGACTATGTGACCTCTAAGGTCCCTTCCAACTGTAAATTAATAATCCTCTCGTAAATGGTAACGTATGACAGTACATGATTAAATGCAAGAAGCATAAAAAAGTGCAAGAATCTCAGAATTTTAGAGCTGGAAGAGACCTTGTTCGGTCATTTTTCAATCATGTCTGACTCACTGTGACCCCATTTGGAGTTTTCTTGGCAGTTTATCATTTGCTTCTCCAGTTCATTTTGTAGATGAGGAAACTGAGGCAAACAGGTTTAAGCAGCTTGCCCAAAGTCACACAGCTAGTAAGTATCTGAAGCTGGATTTGAATTCCAGAAGATCACTGGACTCCAGCCCTGGCATTCTATCCCCTGTGCCTCTTACTGCCCTAGAAGAGACATTAGGGGTCACCTGCTTTGATGTAGCCCAAGTTCTTACCCTTCAGCTTCCATGTGAAGAAACTAAGGCCCTAAGATATTCAATGATGTGTCTAAAGCCACCTGACCAGTAGAGTTCCATGGTCTATTGCCTATGGTCTTATTATACGAAATTTCTTAACGATATTCATAGGATTCAGAGCTAGAAGGAAGCTGTCCAGACCTATGATTTTATAGATGAAAAAGCTGAGGACCAGAGAAGTTGCATGACTTGCCTAATGTCACATGGAACTAGAGTGGCAAAGCTGTACTTCAAACCTGGGTCCAGGCCAGGGCTGCTTCTGCTCTAGCAGATTCTGCAAAAGAGTCCCATCCCACCCCTTTGTCTTGGGGAATGAGGTCTGCTGCTGTCTGCTGTCATTATCAAAACCCTCAGCCTTCTCACCCCTTTGTTCTGCTTCCTGACAACTGTTGGGGTTGAACAGTTATAGAATCAACATGGGAGGAATCGAAGCATTGCCCAAGAAAGCTGAGTCTAGCTGAGGTTCAGCAGTGGGAATCTCTAGTAGGCCATGTCTTCATCTTTGATGGAAGAGTGATATAGGAGAAAATCATTGACTCTGTGGTTTTAGATCCTGCCTCTATTACCTGCTCCCTGTGTGACCTTAGGCAAATCCCCTAAACTCCTTGGGACTGTTTCATAATCTGTAAAATTAAGGAGTTGACCTAGATGGTCTATGAGGTTACATGAAGATCCCATGAGCCAACAATTATGAGTCATTCAAAAACAGCAGTAGAGAAAATGAATGATGGAGGTAACCCAAGGCAATCAGAGTGTTGCCTATGGCAAAAGAAGAGAATCTGAGGTGATAGAGAGGGCAACATTAAAGCATCTAAGTCCTGAACCAAGGTTAGGGATAGAGTCAAGTGCAGTTAGAAGAGGGCTCTTCAGAAACCCCAGTGTCATAAAAATAACTCAATATTTGGAATTAGGAAACCTGCATTTGAACCCACGCTTTATTGGTTATTACCTATGTGACTGACCTTGGGTAAATCACTTAACTTCTCAATCTCAGAATTTTGCAACCTTTAAAGCACAATAGGAACATTAGCTGTTATTATTATCTATAAAATGAGAGGGGTGGATTAAATTATCTCATCTGTCCCTTTTGCCTCTAAATCCTGTGATTATAAGAACAGAAAAAAGGCTTCTCCTTCAAATATCCCCATCCTATTGACAACATTGGCTTTCTCCCAGTCACTCAAGCTCAAAATCTCATTGCTGTACTACCTTGATCTGAATCTCAAGGAACATAAACACAATCGCACATTCCTTCAATCTAACTACAGTGATTATTGATGACACATACACTGGTACATTCACACTAAGGAAAAAAAGGTTAGAAGGACTTTGTAAATTGTTTCATTGCCATGTGGGTTTCATCCTTGCTCTAATATGGTGTGGTGCAGTATTATGTGTAACCATACCGCAGGAAACTAGCCTACCCAGAACTACAAGCAAGATCAGAGAGGTCTGAAAGGGGCTAAGAGTTAACACTGTCTCCTATACCCAAGAGACCAATGGGATCTGAACATCGTGTAAATGTACCAACTTAGGATAATGCAGAGCGCTGGCTACAACTATCAGTAGTCAAGATGGAGAGTACAATGGATAGGATGCTGAATTTGTGCCAGAGAAACTGGGTTTGAATTATAGCTCAGTCATTTATTCCATGGGGGACCTTGAACAAATGATTTAACTTCTCTGGGCCTCAGTTTCCTTATCTCCAAAATGAGGGATTTGATAGACTCTAACATCCCTTCCAGCTCTGAACCTATGACCTTATGGTAGAGAAGCCTAAGTGCAAGGGTTGGTAGGATTCCTTTGGTATCAGGGACAAAGCAACAAGGGCTAGGGAAGGTGCAATGAGGAATTCAATAGACCTGAAGATGGAGATTGGGGAGTAAGAAATATGGAAAAGATTTCTTAAAGGATATGGCACCTGCATTTGGCCTTGAAGGAAGGAAAGAATTCCACAGTAGAGTTGGGTGAGGAGAATATTCCAAGTATGGGGGATGGTATAAGTAAGACTATGGAAGGTAGGGGGAGAATGAAGAGAGGGAAGAGAAGGAAACACAATTTGTTAAATACCTACTATGTCTCAGGCATTGGGCTAAGTAAACAACAATAATAGCATTTATATAGTGCCTACTATATGCCAGGCACTGTACTAAGCACTTTAAAATATTGTATCATTTAATCTTTATTATCACCCTGGAAGTTAGGTTCTATTATTATCCCCATTTTACCACCAAGGAAACTGAAGCAGAGGTTAAATGACTTGCCCAGGGTCACACAGCTAGTAGAAAATATCTGAGGTTAGATTTGAACTCAGACCTTCCTTGCTCCAAGTCCTGCACTCTACATACTGTACCATCTATCTACTAGATGATAAATTGGTACAGTTTGTCTATAAAGGAAAGATTCCTTGAAGAGGAATCGTATGAGGTAACATTGGAAATGTATGTTAGAGCCAGAAAAAGGAGAGAATTGAATACCTGGATAAAAATTATATACAAATATATGTATGTATATATATATATGTGTGTGTGTGTGTGTGTGTGTGTGTGTGTGTGTGTGTGTACGTATATATATATATATATGTATATATATGTGTGTGTGTGTGTATATATATATATAATTGTTTTTCTTTTTTCAGTAGGCAATAGGGAATCATTGATAGTTTGGGTGCAAAGGAGTGAGTATATTAGCAATATTTTGCTAATGACATAGTGTGAAGGGTATATTGGAGATTGCATAGAATGAAGTGATAGAATGAAGAACATTTAAGAGGCTAGGTATGAAGGCTCTGCACTTGCTTGGTGACAGTGAGAGTCAAAAGGTCATAAAAATATAGATAACACTGAAGAGATACAGGTTTTGGCAATTGACTTGTGGAGGATGAAGTAGGCAGGCGACGTAAAAATAGCTGAGGTTTTGAGCCTCTGTAAATAGTAGGGGTATAGCTGTGCCTTCAACAGAAATGGGAGGTTAAAGAGAAGAAGAAAGTTATGAAAGAGAAAGATGACCATGAGCTTATTTCTGCACATATTGAATATAAGGTGTTGGCCGAGATGCCCAGTAAGCAGTTGGAAATGATGACCTTAAGACCTAGTGATTTTGGAGTCATCTGTGAAGAAATGACAACTGAAGCCATGGGAGTAGATAAAAATGTCAAAGGAGAAAGGATATAGAGATAAGAGGAAAAGGCTAAAGATAGAAATAGGAAGGACACACATGCATAAAGGATTGGAAGATAAGGATTCAGCAAAGACAGAGAAAGTGCAGTTATATAAGAGGAAAAGCATGAAACTATGGTACTTTGAAAAGCAGCAGAGGAGAGGAAGTATCAAGAACAAGGACAATGTTAACTGGCATCTACAAAGAATCCGAGAAAGAAGAAGACTAATGAAAAAATCTATTTTATTGGATAAGAGATGTCAATGGTGAGGGATGGACACCATATTGCAAAAGATCAAGAAGTGATTAGCAATGAGGAAGCTGAGACAACTAAGGGACACTACTCTTGATCAGTGAGGGGGGCCAAAAGAGAGAAGACAATAATTTGAGGGGGTAGCAGGATCAAAGGAAGTACTCATAATTGCCAGAGAAGGTACAAAGGACGAAATAGCCCTCTATGCCTTTGGAAAAGAATAACTAGGTATAGTGAATGATGTTAAGTATATGATACTAAACCATATGGAGTGAATTCATTTACACCCCAAGCAAATTCTCTAATAGTCAGATAATATTATAATATTGTTCTATATTTAATATTTCTTTACTTATTAATCAATATTACTTCAGATCACTTCTGTTCTTATGTGGATATGGAAGATTCTTGAATGGAGATTTACTCCTTAATTTACTTTTTCTTTCCTGATATATGATGGCTCCATTCCCTAGAACCTTCTTTCTTATTTTTCTTGCTTTCAGTTGTTTATTCAGTCATGTCTGATTCTTTGTGACCCTATTTGGTGTCTTTTTGGCAAAGATACTGGAGTGGTTGGCCATTTCCTTCTCCAGATCATTTTACAGATAAGGAAACTGAGGCAAACCAGGTTAAGTGACTTGCCCAGAGTCACACAGCTAGTAAGTGTCTGAGACCAGATTTGAACTCAAGAAGATGAGTCTTCTAGACTCCAGCCCTGGTACTCTATCCACCTACTCCTATATGTTACTATAAGAACAATTCAAGCCCTATGTATTTTTTTCTGTTTAATTATGTATATGTGCAGGGAACAGGGCATGAAGAAGACAGCATGGTATAGTGGACCACGAAGCTGATATTAAGGTCCAGAAAATTTGGGTTGAACTCTTTAACACATACTGACTATAGGACATTAGATAAGTCATTTAACTTCTCAGTGACCCCACCAACTCACTAAGACTCTGGGTTGTCAGAGTTTCCTCATTGAAAGTTCTCTATACTGTTGAAGTCATAGGTACCCAACCCCACTACGGTAAGGGGTGGGGAGGTAGTGTCAAAGAAAAAAGTTTAATCCACCATCATGTTGACAAGTATCAATAAATCAATGTTTATTTGACAACATCAAACATCTAGACGAAAAATGAAAGAACCAATCCAGGCAACCAGATATTTCTCATCATCTGGATTTTGCTATCACATCAATGATAACCTGGTTCTGTCTAGAGAGACAATAAAATGTTGCGTAAAAAGTGTTGGGTGGGAATCAGGGAAACCTGAGTTAAAATACCACCTGAAAAACTCACTGGCCGTGTGAACAAGTCACATAACTTATCAGAATCGCAACTTCTTAATCTAAGAAACCAGGTCATAATTATATGCTCTACCTCATAAGGCTGTTATGAAGTACTCAGTCAACCTTGAAGTGCCAAAATGTGCTATAAATGTGAATTGTTATTATTGTATTGCTAGACTCAGAGCACCTATTTAAATTTTGATTCAAAATCCATGTTTACTTTTTTAAGTGTTTCATTTCTATACAACTAGATTTCTACATGATTAGAAATTATGAAACTGTACAAGCCAAGAGAACAGAACTGTCATTGAATGTGGATTCAACTCTAGCTAGCAGTTACAACTGGAAATAACTGCTAGGAGAGTCTCTCTCTCTCTCTCTCTCTCTCTCTCTCTCTCTCTCTCTCTCTCTCTCTCCCTTCCTCCCTCCCTCTCTCCCCTAACACACATACTCACGCTCTCTCTCTCTCTCTCTCTCTCTCTCTCTCTCTCTTTCTCTCTCCCTGTCTCTCTGTCTTTCCCCATATCTGTCTCTCTATATACATACATAAACTACATATATGTTTATATACATGTATATAAACATATATGTAAGTGTGTCTGCAGACGTAGAAGTATGTGAATATGCTTTTGTCTATATCTCTGTGTGTGCATAAGTGTCTATCCATTTGATTGGATAAATTCTTGAGGGGAGGAAATGTTTTTGTTTTTCTTTTGTATCTCAGGCACTTAGTACAGTGTTTTGCCTGGCTCACAGTAAGTGCTTAAAACATGCTTGTTGATAGATGAGGAGGAATGAGGCTTAATTTGTTTTCTTTTTTTTTTTTACTCATGGGGGACATGAAAGAACTTCTTTCTTTCTTTGCTTTTTTAAAATAGCATTTTATTTTTTCAATTTTATATCAAGACAATTTTTAAACATTCATTTTTACAAGATTTTGAGATCCGAATCCCTTTCCCTCCCTCCCCTCTCCTCCTCCCCAAATGGTAGGCAATTTGATATAGGTTATACACGTGCTACCATGTAAAAATATTTCCATATTAGTCATAGTTGCGAAAGAAGAAATAGAACAAAAGGAAAAAATGCGAGAAAGAATAAAGTAAGTAGGGAAAAATGTTTGTTTCAATCTGCATTCAACAATTTGTAATGAAGTTCCTAAAGTTCATTCTCTAGGTATCTTAAAGTCAAATTTTGCTAATGTTAGATTCTATCTATCTATCTGTCTGTCTGTCTGTCTGTCTGTCTGTCTGTCTGTCTATCTATCTATTTATCTATCTGTCTGTCTGTCTGTCTGTCTATCTATCTGTCTGTCTGTCTGTCTATCTGTCTGTCTGTCCGTCTGTCTGTCTGTCTATCTGTCTGTCTGTCTATCTGTCTATCTATCTATCTATCTATCTATCTATCTATCTATCTACCTGTTTGTCTATCTGTCTATCTATTTTATTAGAGTTTTCAAACTTGGCATCAGGATCTTGGAAAGCAAGTACCTATTAATTCAGATTAGGAAAAGGAAGGTACTTCCTGTCACTTGATTGAGGTGTACCCTAATTGCAGGAAACCTACTTAAGAAGGAGTGGGGAATGCAACCTCTTTAATGCTGATATTGCAAACTTAAAGTTATAAAGGGAGACAAATGCCCCAACCATGTGTTAAATTGTAAGTTTATTAGACGCAGAGATCTTGATGTTCTGTTTAATTAAAGTAGGGGCAATATCTTGAGTCATTTTCTTGGTCACCTATGCTAAATGCTCTGAGATTGGAAAGAGGCTGGAAGGACATTAAGGGCCGGAATGGACATTTTACAGGCTTTTCCCCTGATCAGTAAGTTGTTTTCCAGTCATGATATCTTTGCAAACTACTCCCATATAACAACCTCATTGGCCATTTAAAGAAGTTAACATTTATTGAAAGTTTCAGAGGCCAGGGCAATATTACCACCATTGATTGCAAGTGGGCTAAAAAGTCCACGTTGGACAGGTGTGCTTCATATAAAGAAATCCCAATACATGAAAATTCCGACTAATGAGATATAAATTAAATGCTGATTATATAGGTTATCCCAAAAGACAGTGCATTTTTAAGCTATTAAAGCTGAAAACTTTTGGGATACCTTGTACTTAAATCATAAAAGGATACGTCCCTTTAGATTCCAGTGTACCCCATAGCAGGAATTACAAGTGTATACCAACTTGCCTAGGCTTTCTCTGGGTCAGTGTAAGTAGGGGCAGCTAGGTGACATAGTGGATAGAGTGCCAACCTAGAAATTAAGAAGACCTGAATTGACATCTTGCCTCAGATGCTTACTATCTCTGTGACCCTGGGCAAGTCACTTAACTTCTGTTTCCTTCAGTTTCCTCTTCTATAAAATGGGATAATAATAACGCCTATCTCACAGGGTTATTGTGAAGATCAAACAAGATAATGTTTGTAAAAATGCTTGGCACATTACCTGGTATATGGTAGGTTCTATATAAAATAATATTAGCTATTATTATCATTACTTATATTAGGCAGATAGGTAAGTGTCTTGGGAGCTAGATAAAGGTCCTTTCAGACCTAGGGTTATTCATTTTCAATTCTGTATTCCACAGTTCAGGAAAATTACTAAAAAACTAGAAAGTATCCCAACAAGACAAGCAGGACATCCAGGAAAAGAAGAGGCTTGCTTCCATGCCCTATGTAAATCAATTGAAGGAACCAGGGATAATTTAGCCCAAAGAAGAAAAGATTCGGAAGGGTCATGGCAGCTTTTTTCAAGTATTTGAGGGGCTGTCACGTGGAAGAGGGATTATATTTTCAGAGAACAAAACCAGGGACAATGGGCTGAAGCAGCAATGAGGCAAATTTATGCCGATGTCAAGAAAAATTCCTAACAATTAGAAATATTCATATATGGAGTAGGCTACCTCCAAGGTAATGGGTTCCCTTTGGTTAATATTCATTAAACAAAGACCAGATGAATACTTACCAGATCTGTTCTGGTGGAGATTCATTTTTTGGCTCTGACGTGGACTAGATGGTTTCTGAGGTCTGATTTTAAAATTCTGTGATTCTCTTATTCTTCTGGAGCTAAGAACTTTGCACCTGACAGAGACCCTGATGATGACAATGACAATGAAGAAGAAGAAGAAGAAGAAGAAGAAGAAGAAGAAGAAGAAGAAGAAGAAGAAGAAGGAGGAGGAGGAGGAGGAGGAGGAGGAGGAGGAGGAGGAGGAGGAGGAGGAAGAGGAGAAGGAGAAGAAGGAGAAGGAGAAGGAGAAGGAGAACAAGAAGGAGAGGAGGAGGAGGAGGAAGAAGAAGAAGAAGGAAGAGGAGGAGGAGAAGAAGAAGAAGGAGAAGGAGAACAAGAAGGAGAGGAGGAGGAGGAGGAGGAAGAAGAAGAAGAAGAAGAAGAAGAAGGAGGAGGAAGAGGAGGAGGAGGAGGAGGAGAAGAAGAAGGAGAAGGAGAACAAGAAGGAGAGGAGGAGGAGGAGGAGGAGGAAGAAGAAGAAGAAGAAGAAGAAGAAGAAGAAGAAGAAGAAGAAGAAGAAGAAGAAGAAGAAGAAGAAGAAGAAGAAGGAGGAGGAGGAGGAGGAGAAGGAGAAGAAGAAGAAGAAGAAGGAGAGGAGGAGGAGGAGGAAGAAGAGGAGAGCTAAGACTTCAAATCGTAGAATCAATTTTTTAAAAGATCTAAACAGATCATAATGCTAGATAATGAATAATAAAATTAAAATCGATAAGAATAAACTAAAATTCTGAACTTAGATTTTTTAAGAGTGTCCATGCATATGAGAAGGCAAGCTTATAAAGCATTATTTATGGAAAAAAAGGCTTGGCGTTTTGGTTCACTAAAAACTTAATATAAGCCAATGAGGTAACTGGGCTAAAATTTTGTTTAAATGTCCATGTGATCTTAGTATCCAAGTAGAATCTCAACTTTTTGAGAGAAGGGATTGTTTCATTAAAAATTCCTATCTCAAGCCTCTAGCACATCCTTCTGTTTTTCATATGAGGATAGGTCAAAGAAAATGGGGTTTTTTAGCCTAGATAAGATATATTTGGGGCTGAAATGATGGTTATCTCCAAATGTTTGAAAAGCTATCATATGGAAGTGAGGATCTAGACTTTTTTCTGTGTAATTCAAAAGAACCAAACAAGAAATGGAAAGAACTGTTTAATGATTAGAGCTATCTAAAAATAGAGTAGAGTGAGTTCTCTCTCACTGGAATTATTTAAGCATGCACTGGATAACTGCCTGTCAAAAAGGTTGCAGAGGAGATTAGAGGTACTAGAGGTAGTCTAAGTGGTTTCTACAGTTTGCGTTGTTGCTGTTGTTTGCTGTTGTGTTGTTATTTTCTCTAGTTCTAGGAATCTATGACTCATTCCCCAAGATAGTGATACAGATAACAAGTGTGATTAGGATTCACAGTACCATTTGGGACTTTTCTAACCAATATTTTCAATCACTGCTTAATTCAATTATGGTTTTATGCAAACTTGAATATCAGTAACTTACTTTGAGTCTTTTGGGGAATTAAAACCTTTTGGGGTATATACATACATACATACATAGATTTATGGTCTTTGCAGTCCATTTCCTTCCAACCTGTGATTTTCCTTCCAATGAGAGACCTGATAACTTCCAACTTAATAAAGGAGAAGTAGCTTCTTCTCAGAACATTATTAGTTATGTAACTGCTGAGTTAAGGAGAGGACAAAAAAGTGATAGAACCCATCCCTATGTTTGCCTGTATAGTACTCTATTATTGTCTTTTTCTCATAAGAGTAAGGTTTATCTCTACTAAACTATCCCTCTGAAAAGCAGCACTCTGACTTTTGAGGCTAGAGCTATTATTAATTTTATATTGAATGGTCATTTAATTGTAATCACACATAAGATCAGGCACAAAACTACTCTCTGCAGGTACAAAGCAGGCAAACATATCACAGTGTTTTAAAAGACATCCAAACAGAGCACAGCATCATCTTTAAGCAGAAACAAAATGTTGGTTTTTCCTGTGGCTGACTTCACTGCAATTGCATTGAATCCTTTTCAATCTAATGCTTGAATATTGTTCAGTACCATTTATTCAGTTGACTACAATACCTGAGAATAATAGCAATAATCCTGGACAGTCCTAGTTCAATCTCTGCTAAGAACAAACCACGGTACCAATCAAAAGGAAACTGATTTTCGCATTTCTGTTATCCAATTGGAATGCAAATCAAAAAGCAAATGTGATGAAATAAAATTAATATTTTGAAATTGTGTTTGGTTACAGGAACTTTATATAGTAGTAGAAGAAGGGAGTTTATTTTGGTTTTTCTTCTGTGTGTTTAAGAGGAACAGATGAAAGATATGATATTGTACTTTTAATGAGTATTTCAATCTTTGTCACCTTAATCTAAACTCTACTTAGAATCTTATCATTCTTGGTAAGTTACCTTTCTTTGTCCTCCAAAAGACTAAAAAGGAAGAGGATGGTAACTGAATTCTTGCCATTGCAGGGGAATTTGGAGAAGTATACAAAGGACGTCTCAAATTGCCAGGAAAGAGGGAGATCTATGTGGCCATCAAGACACTGAAGGCAGGGTATTCAGAGAAGCAGCGCCGGGATTTCCTGAGCGAGGCCAGCATCATGGGGCAGTTTGACCATCCAAATATAATCCGACTGGAAGGGGTGGTGACCAAGAGCCGTCCTGTCATGATCATCACAGAATTTATGGAGAATGGAGCATTGGACTCCTTCCTCAGGGTAAGAGTAAGCCGAATGTCTGTTCTGGCAGACAGAAGTGACTGGTCTAAAGCACTGATAACCATGTGGAAAATGGATATGCTCTAGGCAGCCTTGTTATAAGATATGCCCCAGCCTTGTTATAAGAATAAGAACAATGATGCAGAGAAGGGGAACAAGGATAGTGCTATGTAAATGCTAGCATTTATATAGTGTTTTAAGTTTTGCAAAATATTTTTAAAATTTTACCTCTTTTGATCCTTGTAACAATCCTAGGAGGTAGGCACCATTATCATCATTTAACAGATGAGGAAACTGAGGCTGAAGGAGGTTAAAGTGACTTGCTCAGGTCCACATAGCTAGTCAGGCAGAGACACACAGTATCTGTAGCAGGATTTGAACTGAGGTCCAGCACTTTATCTCCTGCACCACCTAACTGCATAAGTGTCTTCTTATCACCTAAGGGAAAGGTCCAGTGGGCAGTAAAATAAGATCCAGTGATATGATAGCAAGGCCTGGGCAAAATAAAATGAACTTAATTAGAAGGAAAGTAACAGAGAAAAATGGAATGTCTAAACACACACAGCTCTCTTTAAGATAATGCAGTTTTGATTGAGGGATTAAAGAATCCATTTTCCAAATGTTCCCCACAGGAAATGTAGGAAATTCCATCAAGACTTCTAAATTATGTCCACTGACTTTATACTCAACACTATTTGCAGACTTGTTCTCTGGCAGCTTAGTAAGCTACCATGAGAAGTTTACCCATACCCAGAGCAACTCTAGAATTGGTAGTATCAGAGTAGGTTGTCATTGGTGGCATAAATAATGATCTATGCTGCACAGTCATTCTTGCATGTAGGTAGTATAGTGGATAGAAGAGTTCAGCCACTTAATAGCTGTGTGACCATGAGCAAGTCACTTAAGAACCATGAACCTGTTTCCTCATCTGTAAAATAGGGATAAGCCAAGTAAGTACAATGGCATACACCTGTAATTTATGTTACTGGGGAAGGCTTGAGGCTGATGGATCACTAGAGCTCTGGAGTTCTGAGGCTGGAGTAGGGCTAAAATTGAAATGAGAATGGTCCCAATTTGGTGAGCTCCCTGAAGCAGGGGGCCACCAGACTGCTGAAGGAGGAAGAAACTGGTTAATCCAAGTCAGGAACAGAGGAGGTTAAACAAACAAATAAAGCAAAACAAAACAAAACTCCTCATCAGCAGTGGAATTGAGCTATGAGTAGCCTCTGAACTTCCGGGTCAGGTAAAATAAAATGTCTTAGTGTCAAAAAAATATGCCGAGCACTGTTCCCTTATCTGGAGTATTGTCTCCCTTTCTAAAGCGGTGTATCAACTTCTGTCATAAGGAGATAGTCTCAAAAAAAGGGAAAGAAAGAAAAAGAAAGAAAGACAGGAAGACAGGAAGGAAGGAAAGAAGGAAGGAAGGAAGGAAGGAAGGAAGGAAGGAAGGAAGGAAGGAAGGAAGGAAGGAAGGAAGGAAAGAAGGAAGGAAGGAAGGAAGGAAGGAGGAAGGAAATGTGGATAATAACAGTACCCATCTCAGAGGGGTTGTTTGCAAACTTTAAAGTACCATAAATTTATCTATAATGATTACTATTATTGTTGCTGCTGTTTAATATAATCCTATATGTCCATAAAATACTTTACACACAATCTCATTTGATTTTTATGACAATCATCCGAAAAAGGTAGTACAAATATTATTAACTCCACCTTCATAAATGCAGAAACTAAAACTCAGAGGTTTCGTGGCTCCTCCCCTCTGCCTCTTGGAATCTCTAATTTCCCTCAAGACTCAGTTAAAGTGTTACCTGTGTATCTCACTTTCCCTAATGCCCCAAGCTACCACAACTCTCTATCCCTATTACATTGTATCTTTTGTTTACATACTGAGAAATATGAGCATTGTCTCCCCCAAAGGCTCTAAAAACTCCAAGGGAAGAGATTGCTTCATTAATATCATTGAATTTCCAACACCAAACTCGGTAGCTTGCCCACAACTATTGAGGCAGCTAGGTGGCGCAGTGGGTAGAGCACCGGTGCTGGAGTAAGGAGGACCTGAGTTCAAATCCAACCTCAGAAACTTAATAGCTGCGTGACCCTGGGCAAGTCATTTAATCCCGATTGTCCCCCAAAACAAACCTAAGACGTGCTCATTAATTGACTTACTACTTAAAAAGCAGAGCAACTGGTCAAAGTGTCTAAGTCTAACATTCCTTCTTTGATGTCACAAAAGACTTCTTGCTAAGATATGATTCCAGAACATGGCGAATGCTAACAATTCAGTAGGTCTTAAATCAGAAACACTAAAAATGGCTCTATGTGGACAACTGTATCCCTGAAGCAGGGGTATACGTGCTTGAAACAGGTCCAACAAGCACAGAAGAACTCTTAAGTTTCATTATTAGCAATCCTACCATGGTAATTGACAACTACCCAAATCAGAACTTGGTTGATTGTTTTGTGGATTGTCCAGACTTAAGAAAGTGTTAATAATGCATATTTAACTTAAAAATCAATTTCAAAGTAAACTTAAAGTGGGTACATTTTATTTTTCCCCCCTGGAGTCCAGTTTTTCAGTACATCCCCACCTTGAAGTCAATCATGGCCTACTTTGTAGAGTCAGATCAGTGCTATGGAGAGATAGTAATATCAGCCTGCAGGAGCCAACTTTACTACAGGAACAGAATTTGACCAAACAAACTAGCCACAACAACAAACCACACAAATCAAAATTGGCTTTACGTTTTGCTCCACAGGCAGCATATTGTTTAATTAAGCACTGATGGAGAAAGAGAGAGAAAAATGAATCTAGGGGACTGGCCGATCTGAAACTCCATGGAATAACCATGGTATCTGACAACCTATGATTTGATAGATAGTTCTTCTACAAAAGATGCCATCTCCCGCCTCCATGCATTTTAATGTCTCTATATTTGCAATGGATTCCCTTTTTCTCCTCCACCCTGTAGAATCCCTCGCTCTCTTCAAAATGTAGGTTAGATACCACCTCCTTTCCTGACACTAACCCCCAACTTCAGTTATCACTCACCCTCTTAAAATCATTTTGTATCACTTGTATCTACTTGTATGAAGTTTATAGTCTCCCTTGACAGAAGGTAAGCTCCTTAAGGACAGGGACTGGTTCATTGTTTTTGCAATTTGCACATGGTAAGCATTTATTAATTTTTTGTTGAATTAAATTAAGTGAAATCATGGCTGGCACACCTAAACAGGATTAGGAATAATGTAGTCCTGAATTGGAGACAGGCAGTCCACTGACACTGAACCAGTCCTAATTGCTATGCAAGTCCTCTGGGCTAGCCATGTATAGAGAATGGACAACAACAGAATTCCCAAGTAGCTGCTCTGTAGATAGCTGAAGGTTGGGAGAAGAGAACACCCTAAGGACAACTTTTCACTTCCAAGTGAGTGACACTCACGGTGGCTTGCTGGAAAACATGAACAGCATACAAGCTGGCCTGCCCCACAGTCACGAGGAATGGGAGAAATCTTTGGAAACAAACACTTCAGGATGATCATAAATCCACCCCAGCAGTCACAAATGACAAAACAAAAACAAACAACCCCACCACTGCCAACCACTGTAGCTAGAAATCAAAGTATAATCTACCACTAGTAATATTGTGGGCCACCTCCCTTATCTCTTCAGCCACCTCCACATGCACAGTAAGCAGTTGTGTTCAGACATGCCCTACATGTATGAAACAGGTCTTTCTGTACATTGCTTAGTAACCTGGACTTAAGTACATGATATTCATTTCTGCTCTGTTAAATAATGAAGGCAGGACATAAAAGCACATCCAAGGACCTACCTATTTTGTTTCTTTCATGAATAGAAGGCAATTTGGGAAGACAAAGCATTCTTGGAGATTGTTTTATGACTCCTTCCCTAATCAATTACTTTTGGTTGGGATTTTATAATGCTTTTCTAGAAAACATGAACATGAACTGGAGACTACCTAACAGATCTATAAAGAGCATGCCCCAGGGAACCATTCTCTAAGGCCAGAAAAAAAGCAAAAACAAAAACAAAACAGTGTTCATTTTAGGCTCTGGGACAGGGAGACATTTTTAGCTTATTTTTTCATCTATGTAAAAGTGAGGCTCAATTTATAATAGTGGGAGATCCAAGAGCAAGAAGGAAGCAGAGAAAAACAAAGGACAAAGTACTATAAGGAAAGAAAAGAGACAGAGCAAGTAAGAGGAAAAAGCCAAACAAATTAAGAAAGAAGTGGCATATGTCTCACTTTTTCTTTCCAAAGCATGAAGGCAAGTAATCCATAAATGCAATTTCAGTCTTAATACCAAGCCCTGGAGTATACCAACATTAATTGATATATCTAGGGCTTGATAAAATTGAAAAGTAGGTCATCAGTTCAGTTCTATGGGGCCAGTCTTTTGAGGAGAAGGATAAATTTGGGATCACATTTCAGAGCAAAATTAAAAAGGCTTAGTTCTTCAGTTACATATCTTCCTTTTAGCTCCTGACTTTCTCTTAAATTTATTTTCATTGAGAGGCTGCAGTGGCTTTACGTCTAACTCAGCTTTCAGGGATGCCTATATACCCAATTATCCACTCAACACATTAGAAATAATGCTTCTCTTTTTCCTCTTTTTTTGGGGAAGAGGGAGCACTCACATTCCTTCTTATATTCTAGAGAGATTAAAAAAAATAAAATTATTTGACTGTACATTAAAATGGTTCATTTTGTTTTCCTAAAATATCCATGCTTGGATTATATAGAGAATAAACGCATACTTACATTTACTTTCTGGAACTCAATCCATGGCTGTTCATATGGTATCCCTCCCATAATCATACGACCAATTTCCAAATAGTCTTGAACAATGGCCCAAAGAAGCATAGCAGATGCCAGGGTGTCTTGATGGGTAACATCTCTGTCTCCTTGTCAATTGATGTCCCATATTCAAAGAGAAGTAGGACTGAATGGACCTCTATGACTTATCTTGTCAAGATGAAATGGAGAGATCCCCATAGTAAGGTGTATCATGAGATATCTCAAGATATCTCATTCCCATGTGGGAAAAATAATCATTGAATGGAATACCATAAGAATTCTACTCTTCCACTTGCTAGTAACTAGCTATATTTCCTGGGGCAAGTTATAACTTCTGAGGACCTCATTTTCTTTATTTGTACAATGATAAAGTTTGATTAGATGGTATCTAAACCTCTTCCAATTCTAATATTTTATGGTACTTTTTCCCTAAACAAAATGAGTTTCATGTTTCCAAATGTATTTGAATGGGGATCTAAAAAATCAGAATTATGTCTATCCAGGATAGAATCAGAAAGTAACTCCAATCCAAGTATAGAATAGTGATTTCAATTTAATACTGAACAGTTTAAAAACTATTCGCTGTAAGGAAGAAAATTCAGGTTGTATATTGCTCAGATCCATCCATCCATCCATCCATCCATCCATCCATCCATCCATCCATCCATCCATTCATCTATCCATCTATCCATTCAAGTATTTGTTTACATTTTTAAGTTACTCGACTATTCCAGATCCTTTCCCAAAGTAAAATGCAGGAAGGTGGTCATGAATTTCAAATCATTTTTTTCTGGCTTATCTTTTTTTTTTAAACTGATGTTAGCAGTTTTGGAAGTTTGTTATACATTAGTGAAATCAACATGTAACAGTAAACAAATTTGTTTTTCTTGTATGTATGTTATCTTCCCAAATAAAGTATAAGACGCCAAAGGGCGTGATGACATCACATCTTTCTTTAATATCCCTTGTAGTGCCTAAAACAGTGTTCAATAAATATATTCCTGCTACTTCGTTGTTTATAGATTGACTCAAGATCCAGAATCTCATGGACATATGGGCCCTCATTTCACACAACGCTGAATGTCCTGACACAAGGAGGTTATAGATTCCAATCTGCTGAGGTCAGGATACACTTTCATCTCAGGAAAGAAGAACCATGAAGTCTTAGAGATCAGGGCTTCACCTGAGAATGTCCTGCCCCATCAATTCCATTTTGACAGGCCTCTCCAGGGAATTCTTCTAATAAACCTGTGCCTTTTGCAGGGGAGAAGTTCCTTGCAACTTCAGGGTCACTCTTGTACGTCCTCAGTCCATCTCATCTTGCGTCTGAAGCAATACAAAGGAATGCTTTTCTGTTTGACAGTCTAACCTTTGCTGGCCCCAGGAACCATATGAGAAACTGATTTTAATTTGAAAAAAGAAAGAAAATAAAAAGCAATTCTCCAAAGATTCAAGAGCTGTTATCACGGGTAAAGTAGTTAGATGCAGAGACATAGCAAACGTGGTTGGATATGTTTGCAAAAATGGACCTTTGCAAAGATGCTAAAATTAAAAAAATAATAATAAAATCCCCCAAAAGTTCACACAAGGCAATTCCCTGGGTCATTTCAATCATATGTTGTCTGCTGTAACCAGAAGCAAGGGAAACACTGAATCAAAACAAGTCATTCATTCAAACATTCAGTATTAAGTGGCTACTATGCAAAGTGCTACAACAGAGAAGAAAAGGTGGCTGCCCTCAAAGACTTTACAACTGAATGAGAGGAGGGAGTAAACTATACAAATGAATATAATGCATGGTAGAATATGATAGTTACAAAAAGAAGAGTAGAGGATGCCATTAGAGCTAATGAGAGACATTGCTTCCAGATGGGTAAGCTTGAGGTTGAAAGTGGGAAATTCATTTTTATCATTTTGTGGAAGCATTGAAAAGTCAGGCTTTCTGGTTTATTTTTCATCCAATTGGATGGCAACTTCCCCCATCTTTTAACAATGAAGAGACAATTAAAAATATGGACTAGTTGAAGATATGTAGCATAAACACAGGATGAGAAGGAATGTCTTTGAAATTCGCATTGGGAAAAAATTCTGAACAGAAGGGATGAGGATGCACCAATAAGTAATAATCCAATAACTTTACATTTATAGAATATATTCTGAGAGAAAATATTTTCAAATCTGTCATTTTATTGGCCTTTATATGTATATTTTTTAATTTAAAGAAAAACTCTTAACTGACACTGATGTAATATTTTTGTTGTTTTTTCCAGTATGTCCAAATCTTTGTGACCCCATTTGGGGTTTTCTTGGCAAAGATACTGGAGTGGCTTGCCATTTCCTTTTCTAGCTCATTTGACAGATGAGGAAACTGATGCAAACAGGGATAAATGACCTGCCCAGGGTCACACTGCTAAGTGTTTAAGGCCAGATTTGAACTCAGGACACCCTGACTCCAGGCTTGGTGCTCTCTCCACTGTACCACCTAGCAGCCCGATAATATATATCCAAATTAATTCTTCCTTTACAATTTAAGGTAGATAAGTAATAGGATCTGGGCCTATGATTTCATTGGTATTGGGAATTCTTAAGTAGGGAAACTGCCTTCACCAATGGGGACAAGCTTATTTTCTGCAACTTACAGTCTTAGAGAGTTTCTTAAGACACTGAGAGTAAAAGCAACTTACTCATGTCCACACAGTCAGTAGGTTTCAGAGGCAGGAGGGCTTACCTTTACCTAATATGATATTCAAGGTAAATATTATTCCTCCCTTTTTATACCTAGGGAAATGAGGCAAAGAGGTAAAGGAATGGGCCTCTGGTCAAATAATCTATGACAGAACTAGGACCAGAATCCAAGTTTCCTGACTCCAATGAGGTCCTTTTATTGACCGGACTCTGCTGCTGTCTTGTAGCATGACCATGGGGAGAAGATGGGAAACATAAATCATTATGTTCCATTGACCACTGCGTAAAGAGCAGGGTATATGTATGGGGAGATGTGATACAAATGAGCATAGGAATAAATGGAGCCTTCCTTAAAATGATAAGTAGCATCTACCTAAATCATCAGCAAGCATTATATGTAATGGAGATAAGCTAGATGCATTTCAAATAAGATCAGGGGTGAAACAAGGGTGTCTATTATTACTACTGTTATTCAATATGGTACTAGAAATGTTAGCTTTAGCAATAAGAGAATAAAAAGAAACTGGAGATGTGACACAAATGGAAATCAGAGTCCCTGTACTTATAATCTCTCCCTATGCCAGGCCTTCCTCTATTTAGTTGTCAAATAGATCTTCCTAAAGCATAGACCTAACCATGTCACCCACCTACTCAATAAACTCCAGTGACTCTTTATCACCTTTACAATCAAATATAAAATCTAATTTTTATTCAAGGTCCTTCCTAATCTAGCCTCCACTTTCCACCTTTCCAGTTTTCTTACACCGTATATCCCATCCTCCATGAATTCTGAGATCCAGTGACACCAGCCCTCTTGCTGTTCCACCATCTCCCAACTCTGGGTATTTGCTCTGACTGTACCCCATGGCTGGAAGGTCGATAGTCCACTTCTTTACCTCCTGGCTTCTTTCAGATCCCAGCTAAAATCCTACCTTCTTCAGAAAGCTTTTCCTGATTCTCCTTAATGCTAGAGCTGTCCATCTTTTGATTATTTCCAATTTCTCCTGCATGTATCTTGTTTATACACAGTTGTTTGTGAGTTGCTTCTGCCATTAGACTGTAAGCTCCTTAAGGGCAGAGATTGTTATTTTTTGTTTGTTTTTGCCTTTCTTTGAATCCCTAGATCACATAGTCATGCTTAACAAATATCTACTGACTTTCTAAAAAGCATACAATGTAATAAGAGTAAATGCTAGACACATAACAAGAGATACAAACTGATCTATGTAGCAGTGAAAAAATCAGGAGCTTTGGAGTGAAAGGACCAGAACTTGAATCCTTACTGTACTACTTTCTATATGTGTGACCTCAGGCAAATCATTTAACCCTTGTACTCCTCTCTTTCCTCATTTGAAAAATGAAGAGGCAATACTTAATGATCTCCCAGGTTCTTTAGTCTAAATTGATGATCCATTGATAAAGTTTCACTGAGAGGGACTAAGTCCACAACCATTGAGTGGCTCATCAGGAAGACATGGTGGGGGGAGAGGAACTTTGGTTTGAAGAGCAGAATATTCCACACAAAGAGAACAACATAAGGGGAGTCTTGAAGAAAGGGATGAGCAAATTGTGTCAAAGAGATAGTTAATGGGGGCAGCACTGGGTTGTGGGATGTGTGCTGGATCTAGATTCAAGAAAGAAACTGTGAATGCACAGCATTCTGCTGCCACCTAACTGGGTAAATCAGTTCATCCCTCTGAGCCTCAGTTTTCTCATCTTCAGAATGGAGCTAATATTATGCACTCGTTTCTGTTATAAGGATTAAATGAGATAATTTTCATCTATCTTAAGGAGCTGTATAAATAGCACCTGTTTGCTTGGCCTTGGGGGAGAGTCTGAAATAAGGAGTAATGGAAATAAGGGCTTTACAGTTTCTAATTTGTTTCTTTTTTTGTTGTTATGATGATCTAAGTACTTTTTTTAAAATGTCTAATTACAGCAAAATGATGGGCAGTTCACAGTGATCCAGCTGGTGGGGATGCTCAGGGGTATTGCTGCTGGTATGAAGTACCTATCAGAGATGAATTATGTGCACCGGGATCTGGCTGCTAGGAATATTCTCGTCAACAGTAACCTAGTGTGCAAAGTGTCTGACTTTGGCCTCTCCCGATACCTACAGGATGATACCTCGGACCCCACCTACACTAGCTCCTTGGTGAGTCTGCACTTTGTTCTTTGAGCGCATGACAAAATATTAATAGTGGTGTTCTAGTCTTTCTGATATGAAGACAACACCGATTACCCACCATCAATGAGACATACACTGGGGATAGAGGGTGGGGAGGGAATGTTTCCCAGCAGTTGGTATGGATTTGTGCAGAGCCGGCCATCTGGCATCTTAACACCATACATTAGCAATGCACATGTTTGTAAAATGACTGGCAAGAGAGAGTGAGAGAGTAAAGGGTACATGGCTCTATGGTTTTATATAGTACAAGATGAACTGATTCCCATGGGCATGAGACTCATAACCTTAAGCCTCGTCATTGTGCTTTAACTAGCCACAGACAGCATAACGATGTCAGTGCATTCTCACATTATGGAAGTCTCTTAGTTTACCCTCTGGCCTCCAGGCAGGACTGGTCTAAATTCTACTCAATAAACTCCAGTGACTCTTTATCATACATGTATGACATCACCTGAATAACTGTAGCTAGCTTTCTTACTTTTGTGTGAATTTAACCTTGTATTTCAGGCCAAAGTAGATTCTTAAATTGCCCCCTCCCTCCCTCCCTCTTTACCTTTACTCTATACCCCTCCCCCAACCTTCAGCCAATCAGATTATTTAGATCATCAACAATTCAGTCGACCAACAATTGTGTATTAATTGCTTACTTTGTGCCAAGAACTGTGCTAGATATCGAATAAAAAAAGACAGAAATGAAACAGTCTCTGCCTTCAAGGGATTTACATAATTTTGCGAATGGTAGGTGGTGTATGCGTATATACATATATATATATATATATACACATACATAAATACACACATAGTATACATATGTATCTGTGTGCAAATATACGTGTATGTATACAGTATATATGTATGTGTGCATATGTGTGTGTGTGTCTGTATGTATTCAATGTTTAGTCATTTCAATCCTGTCCAACTCTTCATGACTCCATTTGGGGTTTTCTTGGGAAAGATACTGGAGTGGTTTGCCATTTCTTTCTCCAGATCATTTTACAGATGAGGAAACTGAGGCCAACAGGGTTAAGTGACTTGCCCAGGGTCACACAGCTACTAAGTGTCTGAGGCCAAATTTGAACCCAAGAAGATGAGTCTTCCTGACTCCAATCCCACTGCTCTATCCACTGTGCCACCTAATCACCCTATGTATGTGTATACTTACATATAAATGTATACACACAGATACATATATATGTATGCACATTGCCTACATACATAACACACAACCATATATTTTAAAAGATTTTTTGAGAAGATGGGAAGACACGAGGCTAATGTGCTTCTTAAGCTAGAGAAGGTATTTTATAAACTGGACAACTTATTTAATAACAATAATAATGTTTTGAATAGATGTAGTATTTAAGGGTTAGCACTTTTAGATTTTTACCAAGTATTTTCCTCACAATAACCCTTAGTTATAATGAGTAGGTGTATCTAATTACCAACTTACAGCACAGAAAATTGAGTTTCAGATAAATGAATTGAATTGAATTGGAGCACCAAATGAGTTTAAGCAGGCATTGCACCTCAAGGAGGGTGTGGTCTGATCAAACTGTTGAAGAGATCCTGGGTCATCTGGACCTCCTTCCTGTATTCTGCAAGATTTGTGAGAAGGGTCTCACAGATTAGGCCTTGGAAAAAACGCTCACTGACATAACGGAGAACGTCTAGGTCATTACGCAAGGAAATGACCATATAGTGACAGTGAAAAAAAGGGAACAGTAATATTAGGAGTCTGAAGTCATCAGCATTAACTAAACATTCATTGCAATAGCTTTGTAGAGATTTTGCTTCAAAGTCTAGTGAGAATAGCAGATGGGATGATAAGCAAAGGTATGCTCTCAAGGGACAGAAGATAATTAACAGTTTGGTGAACCTAATAGATATTACAGAACATGCCAAAGATAAAAGCATATCTAATAAATTAGAATTAGGAAATAGCTTTGGATAGCTGGACAAGTCATGATTTTCTTTCCTTGCCCCTGAATACACAGTCCTGACTGTCAGAGGTAGAATTCAAACTTAGGTCTTGTAGCCTTAATTGCCTCTCTCTTTCAAACCATACCAAGCTGCTTTCTCAATATTGAAGTGCTAATCAATTCTTTAATGGTCATGCCTAGTCTCTTTTCTTCAAGGACAGATACATGAGCTATGCTTTTTGTTAAATTTCCCATATTTTTCCATATGGATAAAGATTAAATTTGTGATTTTGCGGGTAAAGGATATTCCTATATCTATGAGGAAAATCCCTGTGTCAATGCAGGTAAACACCTTCTCTGCAACTTAGAGTTACCTAGAGTAGTGATAGATTAGGTAGTCCATAAGGGGTCATACAGCTGCCACAGGCAGGATGTGAACCCAGGTCTTCCTGATTTCATAGTCAACCCTCTATCTACAATTCCATTCTGGTTTTCATAGTTTTCCATAAGGCTATTGAAATAAGTTTGAACCAGGAAAACTCCCCAAACTGGTGGCAGAAGCCTTATTTCTGGCCAGCTTTATCTTTGATCAAACCCCATTGACCAGGTTAACTGATGTTCTAATTTACTATGTCCCTCATATTCTTTAAGCTTCTACCAATGGACCCTGGGATTGACTTCTCCCTGGGAAAAAATAAATGGAACTCTTTCTGCTTGAGGTAGGAAGAAATTATAGTACAGCTAGACCAGGGAATAACGTGATCAGGCAAGATTTTTTTTTGGTTTGTTTTCATTATTTTTTTTTACCTTGCCAGTGGTTATACAACCTGTATACCTGATTTCTGATCAAAGCCTTACCTACGGATGGGCTCCCTGGCTCTTGGCTCCTAATTGCTTCCCTGATCACCAGCCAATAAGACACACTTGCAGCCATCCCATTACTGAACCTAACTCTAACATACCTTTTCCATCCTTGCCTTCACTCTCCCAAGTTCCTGAGCTTGTGCTCTGCCTTATAATTTACAGCTTCCCAAACCAATAGTAGGATAATTCCCAACAATTAGAACTGTCCAAAAATGGCACATGGTGCCTTTGGTAGTAGTGGGTTCCCTGTCACTGGAGGTCTTTAAACAAAAGCTGGTTGGCCTCTCGTTAGGATGCCATAGAAGGCATTTTGTTTAGGTATGGATTCTACTAGCTGGCCTCTGAAGCCTCTTATCATTACGAGATTTTATGTTGCCTATATATAGGGGTAGGTACTAGACTTATGATTTCAGTGGTATAGAGAACTTCCAGATGAGGAAATTCCCTCTACCAATGCAATGCTGGTCAACACTTTCTCTGTTAATTTATAGTTTCAGTGAGTTTCCTGAAGCAAAAGATAGGATGGATGAATTGCTCAGGATCAGACAAACATATGTGTCAGAGGAAGGATTTGAGTGTAGGTCCTCCTGAGTCCAAGACCCTTTTCCATATACAATGTATAAGAAGAAGGCACAGCTAGGGGCAGTTAGGTGGTGCAGTGTGTAGAGCACTGGCCCTGGAGTCAGGAGGACCTGAGTTCAAATCCAGCCTCAGACACTTAACACATTTTCTAGCTGTGTGATCTTGGGCAAGTCACTTAATCACAATTGCCCTGCCTTCCCCCCTCCAAAAAAAGAAGGTACAGCTTCTTGGAGCAACAGGTGAGAGTTGGGTGACAGGTAGACACCAAAGGTGGATGAACAGCCCCGAAATGGCCTCAGCAAGCCCTCACACCAGAGGTGCTAGTCCTCCCTAAACACTTCATACATCCCAGCCACACCCCCATTAAAACTTTCTTGGCAGACAGACTAAACAAGGTTGAGGGTAACCGACAATCTTAGACCCATTGTGAGTTAGGAGGCTGTCTACTCCAAGCATGTGAAGACTTACTTTCCCAGCAGAATGGGTAAAAGAAAACAATTTGTTCCAGTGACCATGAAGGTGGCTGAAGTAGGTACTGTGGAGTGCTTAGAGTTTGGTCAAACATTGAAAATGCCAAGGTCATCCACTGCATCCTAGGCCATTACTAATTGCCTTGACTTTTTGTTTTGCCGCTGGACTTTGATGACTCAGGAAGAGAGTGAGGCTGGTTTTGTGCAACTCTCCCTCACTTAAATCCAATTCACACATAAGTCAGTATATTATCCAATGATGTCACAGGTCCTATTTGAAAATGAAAAAGTAATAACAGTAGAAAGAAGGGCAACAGACATCACATGGCCAGACTTAACAGGATTTTCTAAAGATGATTTCCAAATCTCCCACATGTTTGATTTCTCCCCTGCTTCCTTTGTTTTAATTCCCCAATTTCTTTTTTCATCCTTCCTACCCACTGACTAACTCTGAGAAATATCAATCACTTTTGTATTTAATATCATCACACATGTGTGTATCTTCTCAGGTACTTCCCGTGTCTGCATAGCCTTGAAAAGAAAACCATGGATTCTCCAATCAAAAACTGTTCCCTGACCTAAACTTACTAAATATTCTTCCCACCTCCTATCCTTGGCATTTCTGTCATTTCTCTTAGGTTCACCAGTCAGTCGGTTATTTTCCACCCTCTGAGGGCACACCTCTGCCTATCATTCCATCTGCTATTCTCACCAGACTTTGCAAAAAAAAAAAAAAATAAGACACCGGCAAAAATCTTGTAAAGCATTTTTAGTAATGTCATTTGCTTCCAATTTCTAAAATCACCTCTTTCCTATTTTAAAAGCCATTGTCTTGGTCATTTCCTCATCTCCTAGGCAAAATACCCTAGGTATTCTCCTATTCACCAGCAGACTGGCAACCCCACAGGTCTTAAAGAGCTCAGTTACAAAGCTCTCCAATTCAGAAATGCTTCCCCATCTCCAGTAGCTTAGTCAGACCAAGCCCTTCTTGAATTCATTTGTCTCTCCAATTCACTTTAACAAACATTTATTAAATGTGTATGCTGAAGATCTTTGCCTGGTGATTAACTTGCTTTTGTTTCTTCAAAATACATCCTGCATCTCTCAGAAGACTATAGGGAAATTATATACGTGCGTGGTGTGTATACCTATGTATATGTATATATGTGTATACATATATATATACACACACATATATATACATATATATATACACATATATACATACATACATATACACACATAATATATATATATAATGTATATATATATATATATATGAACTTTCTACCATCTCTCTATCAATCTCTCTGACCATTAATTTCCAAGTCCACATGTCCAGTTACATCGATGTCTTTCCCTAGGCTTCTCTAGGAAGTAATTTTTAGAACTCAGGTACTTTTTTTCCTCAAAGCCTCCTAGAAAATGTAGTCCATGGATCTTTTGGCCCAAACACGAGTCAGGATGGTCAGGTGGTTCAGGCTCAGGGTTGGAATGAAATAAGATATTCATAGACTAACTAACATTTAACCAAAAGAAGTTTGTTTTACAATGTCACAGGAAGGATATTCAGTGAAGATAGAACATGCATTCTGTTGGTTCAGTTCCATTGTTTCTGCCATGGTGACATATTTGGTCAGAACTATGTGTCAAAACATAAAGAAGTATCCCCTCCTTGTGAGCCGGGCCTTTGCACTTGGAAAACCAGAAAGCTATGAGGGTGGTTTGAGTCTTTGTTCCCTGGACCAATTAAGGATCAAGATCATCCCATTACTTTTTAGGGAAAAAAAAAAAAACAACTAGCCTAGTACACCCAGCAGAGACTTTAGTAGCTGGTGCTTTTACCGCAAAGAGGAAAGCAAAAAATCCCTAGGCATTAGTCCACTCTACTTCCTATATGCAAGACTCTATTAGCTGGGAAGCTGTTATTTGCCCATATTCTCTCTTCTCCTCCTTAGCCCTGAAAATTTCTTGAACTGCTTCTATTGCTTTTATATCAGTTTCATATTAATCTGTATTTTATTGTTTAACCTTACTGGCTACCTCCCTTCTTTTTGTGCATGCTGGGATGTCTGTAGGTAGACTCTGGCTAGAATTTCAATTTTTTTCAACATCACCTTGATTCTCTCACTCATTTTTACTTTGCCTTCCTAGCCTTTTTTGGTAGCTTCTTCACTGGGGAAATATCTATTTTTTGGCTGTTAAAAACATTGGCTTTGTTCCTCTCCTTAAGAACTTCTTCAGAAAATTCTTTAATAACATGTCCCATCAGTCTCTCAATCCTGAAAGGGAATAGATCTTTCCACTCATTGATTATCCCTCTTACCACATTAAAAAAGTTCTTCCTGTTCTCATTTTTTTTCCTTTATTATTTCTTCCAGCAAACCTGACTGGTTATTTCCCTTGTCTGTCCCAGCCCCAGGTGGCTCTCCTGCATTAAACTTGGTAGAGCCTGTTACCAGCTCAGTCTTCATAATCTTCCAGCAGATTTACCAGCTTTTAAGAAATTTATTTTGATGATTCCAATGGCATGACCAGAAAGGAAGGTCTCTCTTAGTGCCACAACCTCTGCTGTTTCTAGCAAACAGATTTTCTTAGTCCCACTAGTCCATTTTTCTGTCTTTTTTTAAAAAGTGTACTCCAGAATGTGTATCCAAATCAGCTTCTTATTTATTTATAGATCGGTTCTAATCATCTCACTTCATGTCTCACTTTCTGGTTACTCTCTGTCCCACTCTTTATTGCCAAGACACAGTTTACACACACACCCACACACATACCCACACACCCTTTTCTGTTGTAAGAAAGGCACCATGCCTCTAAATAATGTGTTCCTTTCAAGTTTCTTTGCAGAGGAATAAACATTTACAAATTTGATTTTTTTTCTTCCACATTAATCCATATGCAGTATCAGCCTTTTCTAGAACAAATGGGGTCAGCCTTTAGAGTTCTCTGCCAGGCATCATCTCAATCAAATTCCACATCTTTGGAACACCCCCATCATTTATTCAAAAAGGATCTTAACATTATATGGTTCTCTGTTCCTCCAGACCAGTAGGAAGGCCCCAAATTATATTCAACAAGCATTTATAAAAAGCATCTTCTAGGTAAAGATACAAAAATAAAACAACTGCTGCTTTCAGGGACATTATAGTCTACTAGGGGGAAATGGCTTAGCTGAAAACTAGTCCTTTTGTGAACAAAATGTTTCATCCTTGGTATCCAGCCTGTTGTGTTGTTGTTCTTTTAAAACCAAAATTTCAATGAGTTCTTCTTCCTTTAAAGACCTAGAAGCTGCTGTCTTTAACCTTTTGCATTCTTAGGTTATTCATGTTACACATCCCTATCTTATATTGATCTTTACTCATGTGTGTATACATACGCATGCGTGTGCATGTGTGTGTGTGTGTGTGTGTTTGTGGTGTGAATTTAATGAATTCTTTTAACTCCATCTTGTCCTCCCAGATTTGAGCCCTCTCTCTTCCTCCCAGTTCTTCCGGGTTCCGTTCTTCACCCTTTTCTTATATCTTGACTTCTTCAGGGTCTTGGCTTCCATCTTAGTGGACCAATTGTCCTTCTCTTTTTTTTTCACCTTCTCTCCATGAATTTCTCTTGATATTGTCTGTTCCCTTTCTTTCTTACTCTATGAACCAGATACAAAGCCGTTTCCTCTGTTGCTGGCCCACCCTGTCCCCCTCCCTGCCGTTTTCTCCTCCTTTCGCATTTCTCTTGATACTTTATCTCCTTCCATTTGCTGCTTGGTCTTACCAACCTTTCTTATTACCTGCATCCAACAGGGCAGAGTCTAATGATGCCAGTTCAGCTATTTCCTTTCCCCTTTCAGTCTGGACTCTTAGAATTGGCCTCACTCTGTCTATTTCACATTGACTACACCCCCATTCTTGGGAAGTTTTCCCAGATATGTCCTTTTCCTCCCAGGTGGATTTTAAATTTATATATGTATATGTATATATGTATATACATACATACATATATGTGTGTCTATATGTATATATATATATGTATATACATACATACATATATGTGTGTCTATATGTATATATATATATATGTATCCTCCCTTGTACCTGTCACAATATTCTCTTCATATCCTTCCTTGGTTCTTTTCATTTTGTTTTGGTATTGTGAAAAGAATGTTGGATTTGGAATCAAAGCCCTGGGTTCTAAATGTGGCTCTGCTATTTACTATCTCTATGAACTTGGAGTAGTCATATAACCTTTTTACATTGTAGTTTATTCTACCTTCTCTTTGACTAAGTTGTCATTATATCCTAGAAGAGGTGAATTTAACCTGGGATCCATGAACTTATTTTTAATAGATAGATAGATAGATAGATAGATAGATAGATAGATAGATAGATAGATAAATGGGTGGATGGACAAATGGCTGGATGGATGGGTGGATAGGTAAACAGATGGATACAAAGATGGGTGGATGTATGGATGGATGGATAGATAGATAGTAAACAGACAGACATAAATAGAAATAGATGGATAGACATATGTAAATAAACTGTTTCATCATGATTGGTTTCCTTTGTAATAGCACTTAGCACAGTGCCTGGCATATAGTAGACACTTAATAAATGTTTATTGATTGATTGATTTTATCTTATGCATTCTGAAAAATGGTTCATAGGCTTGACCAGACTATAAAAAGGGCCTATGACACAGAAAAGGCTGAAGACCCCCTCCCTAGAAGATCTCTATTAAAGTGCCGTGGAAGATTTCCAGTTACTCCATGGCTCCAGTTTCATCCCTTGCTATTTGCTTAATCATTTTCAGCAACAGTGACCTTATCACAGAATTCAGTTAGAAGGCACCCCAGAGTCTGTTTAACACAGCTCATTCCTTTCAGAGAATCCCCTATAATTTCTAACATTATCCCTAGCCTAGATACGTCTAGGTAAAAGAGGCTAAAGTAGATAGGCCATGGGAAGCCCATGCCTCATCCTAGCCCTCTTAAAATCCTACCAGAAGCTCCCCCCTTTCCAATGGCAATGAACGTAGACTTACTAAGCCTCACAGCTATGCTAGATATAGCTACTCAAACCATCAACCGCAATCCTCCTGGTAAAGGAATACCAGTAGGCCTCACGATCTACCCCACCATTATGCCCTCATAACCAACTGGCATTGTTATTTTACATTCTGCTACACCCTAAAAACTTCTGCATCCTTACTACTTGTTGCTGAACCCGTCTATCTGTTTGTATCCCCTGCTTAGTAATACGAACTCTTTAAGAACAAAGTCTACCTTCCTTTTCTATTTGTACCCCTAGCACTCAGTACAATGCTCATATCTAGTAAGTACTTACTAAATGATTTTATTCATTCATTTATTCATTCACTCATTCATAATTAAAATGCAGGAGCTGGCCAATATGGTGATACATTTCTATATTCCTTGCCACAAAGGAGGCTAAAGCTGGTAGATCTCTCAAGCTAGGTGTTCTGAGGTACAGCAGTGCTAAAGTTGATCAGGTGTCCCCTCGTTGGTATGGCAGCAATATTCTGAGGCCCTGAGATCTAGGGACCCCCATACTGCCTATGGAGGGTTAAACCAGACCAATCAGAAATAGCTTAGGTCAAAGCTTCCCTGCCAATCAGCAGATGGGTCAGGCTCAGGAGTAGTCGCTATACTTCTATGCTAAAGAAGATAAAACAGATAGCCCAGTGGATAGAGCACCAGGCTTGGAATGAGGAAGACTCATCTTAAAGAGTTCACGTCTGGCCTCAGACACTTACTAGGTGGGTGACCCTGTATGCCTCAGTTTCCTCATGTGTAAAATGAACTGGAGAAGGAAATGGCAAACCACTCCAGCATCTTTGTCAAGAATACCCCAAATGGGGTCATGAAGAGTCAGACACGACTGAAAAATGGCGGAACAACAGTCTCAAAAAAGAAGCAGTCGACCTAGGGGAACTCTAAGACCCTTCCAAATCTAAATCTATGTTCCTACAAGATGGTAAATGCAATTTACTTTGTGTATCAGGTTCATATAGATGTAAAGGCTACTTTTATTTCTCCCTTGAGAACTTGCAATTTCACAAATTATTTTCTCATATTTTAACTTCATCCATCACTGTACTTTTGAGGGTAACAGACATCATTACATATTATGAATAGTGGGCTTTTTGCTCGAACAGAATTTAGGCCAACTGTTCAGGCTTATACTATGATCTAACATCCAGTAACTTGGTTTCTATTGAGCCAATGTGGAAAGCTCAGAGACAGAAAGTCTTTTTTCTCGATTAACTGATTTCAAATCTCTCAGAATTCCAACCTTCTGGCACGAGTAACTGAGACCCAAATTGCACAAACTCAATTATGTAACTGATTCAGTTGACTCTTCTCTCTAATCCTAGGATCACAGGGTTGAGAGATAAGAGTGACTTTTGTGATTATCTAATCCAAATCCCTCATTTTTTGAGATGAAGTGGAATGAAAAGGGCATTAGATTCGAAGCTGGAGAGTTCTGGATTTGAATCCCGTCCTTAGAGTTTACAAGCGATGGGATCATGGGCAAGTTACTCAAACTCCTGGGGCCTCGGTTTCCTCATTTGTAAAGTAGGTGTAATCATCCCTGTAGCACAGCCTTCAAAGGATTGTCGTGAGACTTGAGTAAGGGAGTGTAAGTAAAGCTATGCCAATGCCGGCAGATATTGTTTGTAGATGGGGGAAGGGAACAAACATTTATATGATGCCTACTACATGCCAGGCACTCTGCTAAGTGCTCTCCGAATATTATCTCATTTGATTCTCACAAAAATTCAGAGAGGCAGGTGATGTTAATATCCCCATTTCACAATTGAGGGAACTGAGACCAACAAGTTAAATGACTTGCCTCGGTCATAGAGATTTGCCTGAGGCCAGATTTGTACTCAGGTTTTCCTGAATCCAGGCTGAGTGGTCTATCCACTGCACCACCTAGCTGCCTCAGGGGCAGAATTTGGGATTAGAATTTGGAATAGCAGAGTGTATAGTACCCTCCATCAAGGTAGTACTTACCTAATACAGCTTATTAAAGAAAACCCTCTGGAAATTGTGGCCATGTTACTATGCCTTTGGTTTCTTACTTCTGGAAGAGAAGAGTTAAATCTAGCAAGTTTCCCCATCCATCGATAACCATGAAGCACGTGATGCTAGGCACTGCACTGGGGCAACAGGACCAAAATGACATATTCCTTCCTCTCAAGGACCTTACATTTTACTAGAAACAACGGCACTGTAATTCACCGTTTCATAATTCTGGCCAAAGAAGATTAGGAATACCTTTTTACATCCCTGGTTTCCTTCAAAGCTGAGCTCAAATGCTAACTCCTAGTCCTCCCAAGTACTAGCACCCCCTCCCCCAATTAGCTTTTATGTTATTTTCTTTCATATATACTTATCTCTTTTACATAAGTTTCTTAAAGGCAGGGATTATTTAATATTTTAAAATTTTTTTTCTCCTTTGTATCCCCAGGGCCTAACAATATTAACAACAACTGAGAATTGTAAAGCCCTTTTAGTTTTGCAAACACTTTACATATGTGTTAATTCATTTAGTCCTCACAACAATCTGTTGAGGGAGGTGCTATTATTATCCCCATTTCACAGATGAGGAAACCGAGGCAAACAGAAATTAAGTGACTTGCTCAGGGATCACATAGCTAGTAAATCTCTTGGGGTGGGATTGGGACTTAGATCTTCCTGACTCCAAGTCCCATGCACTATCCACTGTGCCAGCCAGCTTCCTGCTACAGTGCCTAGCGCATTAAATAGGTACCGAATAAATGCATATTGATTGTTTTGTTGATTAATGGAGCGGTCTCATGCCAATGATACACCCTCTTATCAGAAATTTTGCTAACAGGGGCAGGGAAAATAGAAATGGCATGAAGATGCACACAGTTGTCAAATCAATCTTCCTAATGCCCAGGTCTAACATCATCCCCAGTTCAAAAAGCCTTTAATACTTCCTTATGATGTGTAGGCCAGAATACAAATTTCTTAGCCTGATATTTAAAGGCCTCTGCAATCTGACTTCAAACTGACTTTCATGCCTTCTGGTGATTAGAGCACTTGCCTCAGAGTCAGGAAAACTTAGGTTCAAATCCATCTTGGGCATTCACCAGTTGTATGACCCTGGGCAAGACACTTAAGCCCTCTTCTATGCCTCAGTTTCTTCATCTGTCAAATGAGGGGCTTGGCCTCAATGGAGTCAAAGATGCTTTCCAACTATAAATCTATGCTTTTATGTATTCTAGGCCAACTGGTTATTTAATTTATTTACTTGTTATTAAATCATATCCTGCTATCTCCTGTTTCTGTCCATTCTTAGACTATGGCCCATGCCAGGAACATACTCCCTCCATATCTCTGCTTCTCGAAATCCTTCATTTCCTTCAAGGTTCAGCTCCAGAGAAACTTCCGCCATGAAGCTTCCCTGATTCCTCCGGATGCAAATTATTTCTCTTTACTCAGATTTCCCCAGAGCCCTTGATGTGGATCTCTCCTTTGCCTTTATCACACTCTTATATCATTCTTATTTGGGTGACCTGGTATTTAAAGCTATCTACCACCTAGCTTTGACCCACCTATACAGCCTTATAGTAGAGGATTCTTTTTACTATCCAGACAAACTAGGGACTTTTTCTTATACTTTAATAGAAAAGAGAAAGAAGAGATAAATCATTTTGAAGATGATTCTTCTTGCACACCTCCCCCATAAGTTGCAAATGTCCTGGAGGGCAGAAACTATGTCATTTTTTATATGACTCTTGTATATAGTCGGTGCTTTTTGAATTTAATTCAGTTGTAGGATATAGATTATCTCCCACTGAGCAGTCCGGTCACTCAACAGTCAATCAACTAGCCTTTATTAAGTATCTACTATGTGCCAAGCAGTGTCCTAACCCCAATATAAAGGCAAAAAATAGTCCCTGCTTTTAAGGAACTAATAGTCTGATGGGGAAAACGATATGCAAACAACCATGTATAAATGGGATATCAAGATGATAAATTGGAGATAATCTCAGAGAGAAGGTATTACCATTATGGAAGTCTAGGAAAGTCTTCTTGCAGAAGGTAGGACTTTAGCTGAGACTTGAAAAAATTCCAGGAGATGGAGATAAAGAAGGAGAGACTGTCATATGTGGGAAACAGGCAATAAAAATGTTCAGAATTGGAAGATGGGGTGTCACAGTGGAGGGGCAGCATCTCTGCCAGGTCTGGGCCCTGCTGGAAACAGCACCCTGCCTCCTTCTGCTTAATCATTACCCCTGCTCCCTAGACCTGTGAAGATCAGGACTTTTCCCCAGTGCCTCTTGTGTTCAGGCTGAATTTATTGATAGGAGTTCTGCAGAATAGCATTAGAGCTGGAAATGATTGTAAAGATCACCTTTGTTCCCAGAAGATTTCTTAGTCCCTCAATCAGCAAGCATCATAGAGCATCTACTACAATGTGCCAGGCACTGTGCTGTTCCTTCCCTTAAGGAGCATTCTTTCAGGTAGCATATGTGTCAATGATCTGCTAGAAGTAAATGGAGAAGATACAGTGGAGCTGAAAGACGAATGAACATTTCTTCCAAACTGTAACTAATACCCCCTCCTATCCCAGGCACTGTCTATTTTATTCAACAGGCCACATAATAATAGGGTAAAAAAATGTTAGCAAAAGTAGCCCTTTTGGGGGGCAGCTAAGTGGCGTACTGAGTAGAGCGCTGGCCCTGGAGTCAGGAGGACCTTAGTTCAAATTTGGCCTCAGATATTTGATACACTTACTAGCTGTGTAACCTTGGGCAAGTCACTTAACCCCAATTCCCCTGCCTTCCCCCTCCAAAAAATAAAGGAGCCATTTTAACTGCATGTATTTTTTTTGGGGGGGGCGCAATCTGTGTTAGAAGCAAGAGGCCTAGAAGGGTTTAAAAGTCAGGGCTTGAAATCATCTCAAGGACAGAGAGTTTGCTCAGAGACAAAGCCCATTGCTAAGATTTTGGCATCTTTGGGGCTTTTCTGGGAGCTGGCCACTCCACTTTCTGAGTGTACACTATAAAAAGTAGAAATTCGTTTGCCACCTAAACATAAGAACATAAACAAACATGTGTACACACATCTACACACTAAGTAAATGTCTAATAATATCCAAGCCTTTGCCTTCCCCTGTTCTCAAGAAGGCCGTTTATCTGTACAACATGGTGTTTGGGGGATTTTTTTTCATATAATTTAATACTTAGAGGGCAGAAAGAAGAGAAAAAAATCATCTAAAAAAATAATCCTTGTTGTAAACCTCTCAAAAAAAAAGTCTCTTTATCTGCAGCTCCCTGCTTCCTTTAAAAAGTTGTCACTAAGCAAGTTTTATCTCTCCAGCTGGTAGATTTTCAAGCCCCAGATATTGCTTTTATCCTTCAAAAAGATAACCGGTTTTTCTCCTCTCTGTCCGTCTCCCTTAGGTCTATCTTACTCTCTGTCCTTCTGACAGTTTTTCTTTTTTATATTCTTACTCTACTTCTCTCTCTTTTCTGTTGTTTTTTTTTTCTTTCCCCCTTGAAACAGTTTTCAAATTATGACTTCTCACTGTTCTTGTAGTAACTGAGCTTGGGAACAATTCTCCTTTGGATGGAGTGGACCTGGAAGAGAAAGAAGGCAAGGAAGGAGAGTTCTCTACCTAGGGGAAGCCTTTTAATTGCAATGAGAGGGAAATTCCAGGCGTAGTCCCTTGGAAATTCTCCTGTAGCAGTAATTAAGCTGCAGGAAGACTAATTCAAATGCCATTCTACACCCTGCTCCTCCCCACCCCCACATGTGAACCCTTCCCATGCTCCCAGTGCTCAAATAACTTCTTTTAAGATAATCCGGTTAGACCCTATTCCTTTGCTGATCACTTCAAGTCACCCAAAGCATCCTCTTAGAGATACAAGAACCTTACTACATTGGCCACTGAGGGGGAGGGGAAAACCTTGGCAATAGCTTTTCTAATTATTATTGGAAAGGTCTTTGTATTATTAGGATTTATATTACAAGCATGAGAGTACAGTGCCTGAGGCTAATAACATGCTGACTCAGACAGATAAGGATGTAGCTCTGTTTCCTCTCTTCCTACTGAGGAGGATCAGGTGCCGAAACAGAGATGACCAGTGAATCAAAAGCTGGCAGTTCTCTAATATTTTAAAATGTGTACTTCCACAGAGATGATGCCTTATGAAAAGACCGCTGGGCCAGGAGTCCAAAGGCCCGGGTCTGAGGGAAGGCTTTGCCATCACCATCTGGCTGTGTTAGTTTTGGACAAATTGCTTTACCTCTCAGCCTCAGTTTACTAAGATCTCTTCTTAATTTTGCTTCCTTTGAGTCTGGTCAATACTGGCCATTAGTCCTAGGAGAGTCAAAACTTTGGGGGTTTTTGGTTTGTTTTGTTGAGTCCCGTTCAACTCTTCGTGACCCCATTTGGGATGTTTTTGGCAAAGATACTAGAGTGGTTTGCCATTTCCTTCTTCAGCTCATTTTACAGATGAGGAAACTGAGGCAAACAGAGTTAAGTGACTTGCCCAGGATTACACAACTAGTAAGTGTCAAAGGCGAAATTTGAACTCAGGTCCACCCCACGTCAGGCACAGCACTTTATCCACTGTGTGACCTAGCTGCCCCCCTCAAAGCTTTGTGGCTGAATTTATGATCACATTCTATACCAACCTTGACATAGCTACTTAATAAACTATGCAAAGAATCCTGAAGTCTGAGTTATCAGAGATTGTGGGGGTGGGAGCGACTTTGGCACCTTTTTTGTACACAAAAATTGTAGGCTGCAATTACTTATTTCTGTTGATTTGCCACTTGGTAACCTAAGTTAAAAGAGATATTTAATAGTAGAAACTCAGTGTTGGAAAGTTCCTCAGAGGTCAGCTAGCCCAACCATACACCTAATACAGGAAATTTACTTTTCCAAAACTCTAACAAAGGATCATCCAGCCTCTGCTTGATTTCTTGAAACCAATTAATAATATAATCTATCAATAAATCAATAAATACTTATTAAGTGCCTTCTGGACAGGAACTGGACCTGTGATTTCATTGGTGTAAGCTCATGGTATCAAACTCAAATAAGAAATAAGGGCCACTGAAGCTAAGGATCCCTGTAGATGACATATTAACATCATCAATATACATTTTTATTTATTTTGTTAACTATTTCCCAATTGCATTTCAATCTTGTTCAGAAAGCACTCCATGAGAGTGCTGAGGACAGTATATTTGACACTTCTAGATTAGGGCACTACTGAGGATCTTCTGCCAGCAATTCCTCTCAGAAAGTTGCCTAGAGCGCTGAGAAGTTAAGTGACTTTCCCAATGTTATACAGCTAGTCTGTATCAGAATCAGAACTCCAACTCAGGTCTTCCTAGCTTTGAGGTCAGTTTTCTATCCACTAAGACATTTTTGTTGTGGTTGTTTGTTGTCTTTCAGTTGTATCTGACTCTTGGTGACCCCATTTGGGGTATCCTTGGCAAAGATCTTAGAATGGTTTGCCATTTCCTCCTCTTGATGGAGAAGGAGCTGATTTGACAGATGAGGAAAATGGAGGCAAACAGAGTTGAGTGACTTGCCCAGGGTCACACAGTTAATAAGTGTCTGAGGCTAGATTTGAACTCAGGAGACCCAGTGTTCTATCCACTGTGCCACCTAGCATCTCTATAACTGAGAAGATCCAAGTAAATTACACCAGCAGATGTAGCCAGAGCCTAAAAGAAATCTTGCTGAAGGCAAGTAGCATTTTAATAATTTGAAATATTCTGAGTAAATTGGCCAAATTGTCAGGAACAGACAGTGAGTTCAATAGGGGTAAGTGTAGCAAGTACTAAGAACAGGGTGAGTAAAAATTGGTTCTATGTGAGCAGACCAGAAAGGGACCCAGGGATTAGAAGTAGATCAGCATTATACATATTAGTGGGTGCACAACAGTTCAGCATATAGAGTCGTGAGGTAATCCTTCCATTATATCAGCAGTGGTCTTTATTTGGAGGGTTTCTATATCCTGCTCTAAGCTCCACAACCAAGAAGGTACATTGATAACTTGGGAAAAGCTTCAGTGATTAGTCTCAAGGATGAATGAAGGGTTAGAAAATAAGACCAATAATGGAAGGTTATATTGAGCTTAGGAAGAAATAGCTAAGTCTACCAAATGATGGGCTTCAAGTGTATGGAGGGATCTTTCTTGGCACAGGATAGCAACTAACTTTTTTTTTTTCCTTTTCCACTGAAGACTAAGCAGGCAATCAACCAATCAACAAACATTTATTGAGCCCTTACTATATTCAAGATACAGAGACAAATGGGGGAGAGGAGAAACAAAGGGGTATGAAACTCGAACCAGGGATGTGCTGGAAGTATAATACTCTTTTAAGGTGTTAACACATTTGCTCCATCACTTTCTTAAGTTTAGACAATTAACAAAACATTTAAGCAAGCCCTGATCTGTAGCTTTGCTGTTTTCTGAGATGTAAGTGCTCATACTAGAAATTAAACAATGGATTTTCTGGAGACAGTATGGGCTGGCTCCAGCACACCCCTGGCATGGACCCTGCCCCCCCAAAAGCCTAAAGCCTAGTTGAGGAGATATAAAGCAGGATAAACAACTAATGTGGTAAAGCAGAGAATGCTAAGTACCAAATGAATGCCTTAGATAGTGCTTTTGGAGTCCCTACAAGGGAAAAGTGACTGGGGACTAGTGAGGTAAGAGAAGATTTCATGAAAATGATTGGCTTTGAACTGGATTTTTAAGGTTGGATAGCATTTCATAAGGCTGTGAGGTGTATTTGGAGAGAGGGTTTGACTAAAAATACCCAAACTGAGTTAGAATTCCAGCCTTGCCACTTAACAGCTCCATGAACTTCAGCAAAAAGGCTCTCTCTTCAATAACCTTGGTTTCTTTGTCTGTACAACAGAATAATAATGTTTACATTATCTTCCTCAGAGGCCATGAGATAATATATTTAAAGTAATTTTTAAGCGCAGAGCATTAAGTTAATATAAAGGATTATTATTAAAAATTATTAGGAGATGAAGAGGAAAGGTGAGGGCATTCTAGGCAGGACTAAGAGAAGGGCAGGGCAGGATGTGTGTGTGTGTAAGTGTGTGTGTGTGTGTGTGTGTGTGTGTGTGTGTGTGTATAAGTGTGTGTGTAAGTGTGTGTGTGAGCTTGTATAAGAAAAGAGTGAAATCAATATTTAGACTTAAAAGGACTTTAGAGTACATCTGGTCTAACTCATCCTTTTATAGACAATGAGTAGGAGATAAGGTGGCAGCTAGGTGGAGTACTTGGATAGAGCATTGAGCAGGGAATCAGGAAGACTTATCTTCCCGAGTTCAAATCCAGCCTTAGACATTTTTTTTAATAGCCCATGGCAAGTCACTTAATCTTGTTTGCCTTATTTCCTCATCTGTAAAATGTACAGTAGAAGGAGAAGGAAATGGTAAACCACTCCAGTATCTTTACCAAAAAAAAAAAAAACAACCCAAATGGGGTCACAAAAAGTCAGACACCCAACTGAAAGGACTCAACCACAACAACAAACAGAAGAGACTAAAGATGAGGTGGAGGCTAGATTGTGGAATGCTTTGTGTGTCAAGCTAAGGAATTCAGACCTTACCTTGAGACCAGTGGGAATGCACTGGACTCACACTGTAGCTTATGAGATTTCAGTCAGATCTGAAAAAAAAAAAAAAAACTAAGGATCATAAATTTAGAGCGAGAAGACCACACTTCTCTCTTCCCTTCCATCCCTATTTAATAATAGTGGAAACAAGGGCCTGTGGAAGGTAAATGATTCCCTCATAATCATGTGACTAGCTAGTATCTGAAGAGCCAAGTTTTGAACCCATGTCCTCTGATACCAAATCCCATTATCCATTCCATCATGCCAATCTGAATGTATTTCTTTTGTATTAAATGACTACTTAAAAAGTAAGATTTCATATAATTTTGAAAGAATGAGATTCTTCCCTGAACGTTATGACAGGACCTGAAATTACCACCAGGCCTTAAGTTTCCAAATATCCTCTAGTCTTTTCTAGTTTTTGGTACAAGTTTCTTCTTTGCTTTAAATTCGACCATGCCCTTCTCCTTGCTATAATTTAGACCACATTTGGAACCTTTAAAGGTGGCAGCCAGGTGGCAAAGTGGATAGAGCACCAGGCCTAGAGTCAGGAAGATTCCTCTTCCCAAGGTCAAATGCAACTTCAGACACTTACTAGCTCTGTGACCTTGGGCAAGTCACTTAACCCTAGTTGCCTTAGTTTCCTCATCTGTAAAATGAGCTGAAGAAGGAAATGGCAAATGGCTTAGGTATCTTTGCCAAGAAAACCCTAATAATGGGGTCACAAAGAGTCAGACATGACTGAACAGCAACAATAACAAAAGTGAAATACTTGCCCTTAGAATAGTATATTGTAGACATATGTAACAGTGACTACTCTGACCCCCAGTGCCTAAGGACAGGTAGGTAGATAATATATTTTCCTTCCCCCCAGAGTTTTCCAGTAGCCTTAGCGGTTTTTTTTGGCGGCGGGGGGGGAGGTCTATCTAGTCTGCCATTGGGTTAAGCCCAAGTCAGTTATGTTCTCCACATTTAAAAGGTCCAAGCATTCTAGTCCCATTAGCCATTCAACAGTCAAAGTAGCTTTACAGAAGAGTATTTATTTCAAAGGCCTAAAAGGTAAACATACATTTTCCCCAGTATCTCAGGGGCATAGTCCCCTCATGTGCTACCTCAAACTCTGGGTAGGAAAATAAGGTTCAGAGTTCAGCTCAGTTCCTATATAGCTCTAGTCCCACAAAGATCCAAACCCAAAGACCCCCAGGGCCTTCATCCCAGCACTCTAGCTGGGCAGGTGGCAACATCCAGCCTGGACTCAGGGCTCCAAAGTCACCATGCCTCAAGCTCTGGGGTCCCAGGACTCTTCTCTCTGCACCTAGAATTGAAGAGGATAGACAAAACCAGACCGAATCCCCCAGCTTATTTCCTGGGGCCACAGGGCCTGAGGGGAAGGGGGCATTTTCTCTCCTCCAGCTTAGCTCGTATGGTCCATTCTGTAGGTTATCAAGATCTTCACAAGAAAGAGAGAGAGATTATGCTTCAGTCAGATTTAAGCATGTAACAATCAGTTCAAGCTACACAGCCATTGGAAAGAGACTACTACCACTTCTGTGATAGGGGAACACAGAATGTCTCTCCTAGAAGTAGGTCATTGGCATCTCTGAGGTGGACGCCTCCAACTTAGGTGATCTAGGTATGTATTAAAGTCCTGTTACACATACATTGTGGAAGTTCTCCCAATGCATGTAGGCCCAGCATGGTTCAAAAGGCAGCAGAGCATTTTACCAGTGGGACTCATTATGGAAGCAGGACTTTCAATGCAGAGATGAAGAGAGCAACATATTATAGGCCTGGCAAGTCTTTATCACTTGAGGTGTCTATTAAAATGGGCTTAGATCCCTTAAACTCATCATCACGTGAGTAAATAAAGATGATAATGATTTTCTAAACAGACCTAAGGAACTTGAATATGCCAAGATCCAAGCAAGGACATATTATAGTTCTGGGGGAAAAGAATTCAGAAAATCTGATAGCAGAGAATTTTTCTTAAAATGCAGTTACTCACAGCTGGAGTGGGGTTACATATAGAGATGGGAGTGGTGTAGATACAGACAGAGACAGGGGGAGGGGGCAGGAGAGAGAGAGAGAGAGAGAGAGAGAGAGAGAGAGAGAGAGAGAGAGAGAGAGAGAGAGAGAGAGAACAGGAGGGCACGAGAATAGCTGATCAAAGGCAGTCCCGGTAACTTTCACTCATCAGCTCCTTTAGCTGCAGGGGGAATATGTGGGAAGGATTTTGGAGCTGAAGATTTCATTTTAATCCTCCCACAAAAGCATTCAAGTAAGCCCTTTCCCTGTGAGAAAGCATGAAGGGGAGAAACAGAAGAAAAGATTTTCAGTGAAAATATCCATGTAGAATACAACTAATATGGTTCACTTAGAGAATACATGCCACCTGGGCATTTGATAAAAGGAAAAAAGGGGTGTGTTAGTTATAAGTGGTATCTTAGCCTGCTTATGGGTACAAGACATTCCACCCTGCTAACAGCTTGGCTTATAGGAAAGGGGGATTTTCTGTGTCCAGGTGGAAAACCTTGTTGAAGTAGCATGCCAAGTTTTCATTATTTCTTCTCCCTAGCAAGTTGGGGGTGCAAGTAGAGCACTTTTCGGGTACACATCCAAGTCCAACTGCTTCCTTCTGAGGAATTTGGCAATTTTCTGAGCCTGGAAGATGTTTTCATCTCCAGGAAGTCCCTGATAACATTCCAAATCTAGCAACTGATTTGATATGGGCATAGCTTAGAAACACAAATAAATGTATACAAATACATAAAGAATCTCTAATTTCATCAACACAAGGAACTCCCAGTGTAGGCTTCTACCACCAAGGAGGACTCCAATCCAAGTATCCCTTTGTGCACTTAGTAGATAAATCCTGGGGAGTGGTCTGAGGCCCATAAAGATTGAGTGACTTGCGTAGAGTCACACCATAAACAAATTATCAAAGATAGGACTTGGACCTAAATCTTTGTGACTTCAAGCTTTACCTGGTATGCCAGGTGACTTGATAACTAATTTCTGAAATTATGAAATGAGGTAGACTCATCTGATTCTTTGGGCATTCACTGAGAAAGATATGACTGACAGTGGAAAATGGGGTGGCAGTCATACTTTAATTAAACACAGAGGGTATGAAGGCAAAAGCCCAGAAAGACAGAGACAAGTGGCAAAAAGTGGTGCAGAAGCAGACAGGGGGTGGGGATAGGGAATAGAATGCTGAAGGAAAGCAGATGGTATGGAACAGGAGGAGAGGCAGAGAGCATCACTCACTTAACCATGGATTAGCATGAGGAACACTAGGCAATATTGACCCTGAGGGAGATGGAAGAGTGTTAAGGGTGGGGGTCAGAATTTGAAATCTCATTTTTATGGGTTTTGGGATTTTTTCTTGGAAACAGACCAACTCCTCTCTGTGCCACCTTGGGGTTACTTTAATAACACATCCAAATCATAAAGTTATCAGTAAAACTTCAGACATGACCCCAAAGTTATTAGCACCTTTTTGATGTTCTGATGGTCTGGAACTGTCGAGGTCTGGATTTTGTCTGAAATTTACATAGCATAGAACGAGAAACCTTGACAGCAGCGCCTAGATGATTTCCCCTGATTCAGCATATATTACCAGAATGTAAATTTTAGCAAATATGTGATGCAATTTATAAATTATGCTCCTTTGATTCAGCAGGCAAAAGTAGGGAGGGAGACCATTCTAGGATTAAGAGAAAGTATAAGCAATAGCTTAGAGGCAGGAGAGCTCACTGCATGCTGAGGAGATGAAAACAAGATACATAGATGAGAATAATATGCAGTAAGGCAGGAAAGGTTGGAATGTACTAGATTATGGGGGTCCAGACAAAAATTATAAACTTCGCATGGGCAAAAGAGAGCCAGGGAAGATTTTTAAGTTGAGGATTATTAAGAGTAAGAATGATTTATCTATCTGATGGAGATAATTGTAGTAAAATGGCTGCTAGGTAGTACAGTAAATGGAGTACTGGATTTGCAGTCAGAGAGACCTGTATTCAAATTCTGCTTCATCCACATAGTAGGTCCATGATCCTCAGCAAGTTACTTAGCCTCTGTTGATCTCAGTTTTCTCATCCACTAAATGAGGACCATAATGGTGCCTCTCTCACAGGGTTATTATGAAGGTCAAATGAGACAATGTATGCAAAGGGTTTCACAAACCTTAAAGCCTTATATCAATATGAGATATTAGTGTGAGGAGAGAATAGAGGTAACAAAAGCATCCAAATGCCACTTTAATAGCCTACACAGGTGGCAATGAATGCCTTATTAAGGTGGGAGTAGAGTAAGGTGGGAGATACAAGACATGTTGCAAAGGTGAACTGACAAGAATTAGTGACTTTTGAGTTAAGTGAGCAAGTATTTATTAATATCTTACTATATGCTGGGCATTGTGCTAAGTGCTAGGTATGTAAATAAAGGCAGAAAGAGTCCCTGCCCCTAAGGAACTCACATTCTAATGGGAGAGACAAAATGTAAATAGCTTCATACATACAAGATATATAGAGAGTGAATTTGAAGTAGTCTCAAAGAGAATGCATTAACTCTGAGGATGACCAGGGAAGGCATTTCGCAGAAAGTAGCATCTGAACTGAGCCTCGAAGGAAGCCAGGAAAGCCAAGGGGGCAGCAATGAGTAGAGAGAGCATTCCGGACACAAACCAATGAAAGGCACCAAGTTAGGGGATGGGGTGTTACGTATGAGAAGCAGCCAAGAAGGCCAGTTTCACTGGATCACGTAGTTCTTGGAGGGGAATGAAGTGTAAGAAGGCTAGAGAGGCAGGAAGGGGCCAGGTTATGAAGGGCTCTAAATGCCCGACAGAGGAGGTTATGTTTGATCCCAGAGGTGAAAGGAAACCACTGGAGTTTATTGAATAGGGAGTCATATGGTTAGACCTGTGCTTTAGGAAGATCAATTTGACAGCTGAGTGGAGATCGAATTGGAGAGGGGAGAGACTTGAGGCAGGGAGAAAACAACATTAAAACAAATTATGGTAATAGTCGATGTATGCAGCGATGCGGCTCTGAGCTACAGTAGTGGATTTGTATGAAGAGAGAAGGGGAAATGTATGACAGATGTTACGAAAGTAAAGTCAGCAGGACTTGGCAACAGATCAGATATGGCGCAAAGGGAGTAAGGGATCTAGAATGACAACTAGGTTGTAGAGCCTTGGTTGACTGGGAAGACGGTGGTACCATGGACAGTGATAGGAAATTTTGGAAGCAGGGAGGATTTCAGGGAAAAGAAATTGAGTTCAGTTTTGGACATGTTGAGTTTAAGATATCTATGGGACATCCAATTGGAGATGTCCAATTGGCAGTAAGAAATTGAAGACTAGAGGTTAGGAAAGAAGGCTGAATAAATCTGAGAATTGTCTGCATAGAGATGATCATTGAATCCATGGGAATTGAGGAGATCAATTGAGAGAATATAAAAAGAAAAGAGAGGAGGGCCCAGAGCAGAACCTTGGAGGATATCTATGGTTACCAGGCATGATTTAGGTGAAGCCGCAACAAAAGAGACTCAGAAGGAGTGTTCAAACAGGTAGGAGAAGAAACAGAAGATAGCAGTGTCACAAAAACCTAGAAACGCAAGAGTAGCAAAGAAAGGATAATTGACAGTGTCAAAGGTGGCAGAGAGGTCAAGAAAAAGGGATTAAGTAAAGGCCATTGGATTGGACAATTAAATGGGATTGTTGTTACTTTGGAGAGAACAGTTTCAGTTGAATGACTGAGAGGCTAGATGTAGGATTATTGAAAGTTTAGAGAGTGAGGATGAAGGAAAAAATAAATATAAAGGTAAAGTTTCAAAGCAAGGATACTGGGTAAATTGTGATACCATTGACCAACAATGATGTCAAAGGGGCACAGAGTTAGGGGAAGAGTTAATAAACTCAGTTTTATATATAATGAGCTTGAGGTAAGAGTGGGAGATCCATTGTCATGTATGACCTTTTCTTTCATTCATTTGTTAATTTTTATGCATTTTTAACTGATAAAGGGTTAAAAAAAGATCAAGGTAGTCATTTATTATGAACATATTTGTCAATTTGCTAAGCAGAATTGCAGTAGCGAAAAAGAAAAAATGACATGTTGTAACAACAATGTTACTTATAGCTACTGTGGCTGTGTAAGCCCAATTACACCAGCACACAGGCGGACTGCTAGCACAGGTTCTTTGATCTGCTTTTCTAAGGAAAGCAACTTTAAGGGGTTTACAATCTCACTTTAATCAAACATATATATATCATTAACTTAGTTGGGGGGAAAAAGTCAGCACCCTGAACTTCAGAAAAAGAACAAACAGAAATTATAAGCAGAAATTATATAAACAGAGCAAATAACACATCAGTAGACAGGACTTCTGTCTATCTAAAACAATACATACATAATCGCGAAGAGAGATGCACCAACATCTGGGTTTTCAAAGCTGGAGGCTCCTTAATGGCTACTCAGAGTCTCATCTGGTGAAATCACAGGAACGCTCTTCTAATGAGTGAGCCTCAAACAAAATGCTAACCTCAGAGTATATATATACTTTTTCAGGGTCAGAGATTGTCACAACCATGTGACTCAAAGTCATGTGACTTAGGCTTTCTTGTGACTTAAGTGAGTCATCAAAGACTCTTGATTCAATCCAAGACTCTTGATTGAAACAAAGGCACTTTATTGCCTTAGTGCTGAGAACTAAACCTCCGAAAGAAAAAACAGCAAAACAAAAAGTCCCACTTTCCTTGCCATTATAGATGTGTAAATGTAGAGACAATTTAATTCCAAATATTCATATGGACTATTTATGCCCAACTTGTGGTACAGGAGCACTGGGCCTTGGGCCTAACATAGTGATGTCATTTTCATCCAGCATGAAGAACAGCAACCATTTGTCAAGTACCTTTTGTGAGCAAGGCATTGCATTGGTTACCTCTAAATGGTATAAAAGAATAAGGTAGCCCCTTTCCCCAAAGGATCTTAACAGTTGTATTAAACAGTATTCCCTATTTTTAAACAATCTCAAATTGAAAGTCCTCTTGGTTCATCAATTCTTCATCCCATATCAAAGAATGCATCTACGCAGCTTCAAATAAATATAATTACTTGAATGTAAGTAATCTAATAAGTTTCTGAAGAAGGCCTTTTCTCCCAGATGTGACACCTTAAGTGTCCACATGAATATTACCTAAGGAAAAGATTTAATCCTGAATTTTTCACAAATCTTGGGCAAAAATTTTTGCCTACTGAACTCAAATTGTTTCCACAAATACCTACTACATTATACTTGGCAATATGCTAGAATATTTCCTAGTGGTCAGTAATGTTTCAGCCATGTCCAACTCTTCACAATGTTTGGCATTTTCTTGGCGAAGATACTGGAGTGGTTTGCCATTTCCTTCTCCAGTTCATTTTGCAGATGAGGAAACTGAAGCAAATAGGGTTAAGTAACTTGCCCAGTGTCACACAGCTAGTTAGTGTGTGAGGCCAGATTTGAACTCAGGAAGATAAGCCTAACTGACTCCAGACCTAGCATTCTATCCACTTTGCCACCTAGCTGTTTCCAGAATATTTCCTAGTTCCTAATTTTTTTTTAAAACAGTTGGTCTTTTTGAAAAAGAAATCCAACAGCCATTCACTGATCTAATCCCACTCATTAGTATGGAAGCTTCTCTCTTTCCAGCCTGGGCCAGTTTGCTCCTTGCTGGGCAGGCTGGTGGCTCCTGTTTCCCAGAGGTCTGGCCTTATTGGTGATGGACTAAGTGCACACACCTGAGAGGCTTAACACACTGAAGCTCTGGGCTCCCAAACTCATGTGATCCAACAGTCTTAGCCTTCTAGGAGCAGAGATTACAGACATATGCCACACCCAGTCCAAGTTTCTACTTCTCAATAGATTAATTACTCTAAATGTTAAATGAAAGGGAATAGACATATTAAAAACTCAGCATCCTCAAAATTGCCCTCTAAGAAATAGGTACTCCTTAGTGAGTAATAGCATCACCAAATTTGACTTTTGGGGAAAATGTGAGCACTTGGCCTTTAGAGATTCCCAGTGTGGCTTAAATTATACCAAGGAGAGACACTTGATTGAATTCAAAGAAAAGGTGAAAGTTGCATCTTTCATTCAAGTACACTCTGTCTGAGAGGCTGATTATAACATATGAATTTTTCCTGGTGTTATGGACTAATAAAAGTTGTCCCCTCCTTTTCCGCTCCACCAAAAAAAAAAAAAAAACAAACCTTCTTTCCCTGATTAACCTTACTTTTCTCAAGCTCAGACAGGCCTTTGCAGCATTCCATTTTCAGATTTTGCACTCTGGAGGGCAGATATCACTGATCTCTCCTAACACAGCAAACTTCTCTCTGTGAAGCCCCTGAGATAGAGAATCTTCCTTCCATATCATGTTTTATTTTGTTCTATGAATCAGGAATCCCACTAGAAGTTCAGTGATTATTCTAACACATTTGAGAACATTTCAGAAAAGGCATGTTAATTTCTGGCATCTCCATATTTGTAATTTTTTTTTAATCAAGGCCAGGTTTGCTTGTATGAGAGATGGGAGGAGTTCAGTAAGGAGAGAAAAACACAAATGGGAAACAAATACCATTAGCCTAAGATCCTAGCCAAGTTCAAAGGTCAGGAGGTCTAATCGAGAAAGATCAGAGCAAGTCATCAAAGATCTAAGAAAGTAATCAAATGGGCATCGAGAAATGGGGAAACTAATGTTCACAGGAAGGAAATTTGGGGACTAGTATACCAGAATGAGACTTGGTCATAGGAAAACAAGGAATACCCAGATCAGGATAGGACCAGTAGCAGAAATGGCTAGAAATGAATGTAAAAGTAAGGTTTCAGAGGGCAGCTAGGTGGTGCAGTGAGTAGTCAGGAGGACCTGAGTTCAAATGTGTCTTCAGACACTTGACACATTTACTAGCTGTGTGATCCTTGGGCAAGTCACTTAACCCCAATTGCTTTGCTTTCCCCACCTCCAAAAAAAAAAAAGTAAAGAGTCAGGAGAGCTGCTTTTAGTTTCTGCATTCAAGGATGGGATTGGTGTTTCAAATCTGGGGTGGGGCTGAACACAGAGGTGGAGAGTAAGTGGTCCCAGGTTTCATGAGTTACTCTGTTCAAAGAATTTCATCACCCAGTCAGCAACCTTCTGGTGAAGATTGTTCACCTTCTGTTAGGAATATAAAAATCACCTGCATGCTACAATGAGGCTTTGAATGAGGATCTTAGCTGCGGAAAAACACACTAATTAATGGTTACTACAGTATTTAAAAATTATAATTGTCATTCTGTTTATAGTCAAGTGCCCTCAAACCAATAAGAACATCCCAAATACATGAGACATTTTGTAGCTGAAAATTCATTTTGTCATCTAAAAGTCTAGTTTCAGTGATTATATTTCAAAGGGTAATAGGAAAGATTGCATGTAGACAAATCAGACAAATTATGTTTGTATTGGGTAAACATATAACAAAAGCAGTCAGTCTAGTTCCTGTGTTGTTGCAAAGAAGACCTTCTTCAGTGACTGAGAGAGTCTGGAGTTTTGATTTGGGTAAATCAGTTTAACCTCTCTGAATCTTGGGTTCTTCATCTGTAAAATGGGAATGAAAACATAGGCAATACCTATCTCACAGAGTTATAGGGGCAATACTTGGCAAACTGTGGAAAGCTGTGTAAGTGTGAGCAATTGTTAATGATCTTATCATCTGAAGACTCACAAAGAAGGCTGCCCATTTATTGGTCCCCCTTTGTCCTTCGTTTCCTTCTGTGCTGCTGCCTCAGAGGAATTGAATAAAGGGCTGTGGATGGAACTCTGTCGTCTTCTCCGCAGCTATCCCAGCATGGATGGGGAGGATGGGCAGCAGCAGATGAAAGCAGGCCTGATAACAAATGACATGAATAGCACTTTCCAGCATTAGTACTTTGCCAACATCAGCTAATTGATCCCTCATAACACCCCTCTGAGAAAATTAAGTATTATTATCCTTATTGGCGGGTGAAGGAAGTAAGACAGAATGGTTAAGTGACTTGGTTATAACTACTCAAGGTTGTCAGCTAGAGAGGCAGCATCAAAATAAGATTAGAGTTCAGGAGGCCAGAAGAGCAGAGCTACTTAATGTAACTAATTATTTTTAAATGGCTTTTAAGGGAGGGAAGGAGGTATGAATAGTTGATATTGATAGAGGAATAAAAAATGTTGCTATTCAATTAAAAAGCTAATAAGAAATACACTTAAAATATATATTAGAGCGAGTTGTCAGAAGTGGATTAAAAAGTCCACATGTTATGAAAGCAAAGTAATTAAGAAATAGGAAGGCATAGGACCCTGAAGAGAACTCTCTCCCCCAATCCAAACACCCTAACAGAAAACAAACCATATAGTATTAGAAGAGGGAGATAATGAAATTTCATTTTTAAAAACTAGCTTACACTTACATAACCCAAGGTTTGTTTGCAAAGAATTCTATTCACAGCTGCATTTAAGTATTACCACCCCATTTTAAAAATGAGGAAATTGAGTCTCACAGAGGTCAAATGATTTGCCCACAGTCACATAACTAAGAAGAATTAGAGCTAGGACTCAAACGCAGGATACCAGAGCTGTGCTTTTTTTACTATGGAAAGTTTCATTTCAGCCATTTATACTTATTAGGAAGTGTTAGCAGTGGACCTCATTTTTAAACAATATTTTATTTTTTCCAATTACATATAAGGACAATTTTTAACAAAGCTCCAAATTTTTCTCTCTCCCTCCTTGCCAATCCCCTTCCCTAAAATGGTAAGCAACTGGATATAGGTTCTATAAGTACAATCATGTATATTTCTATATTCGTCTTGTTGTGAAAGAAGAAACAGACCAAAAGGGGAAAAAAACACAAAAAATAAAGTGAAAGATGGTATGCTTTGATCTGCATTCAGAGTCCATCAGTTCTTTCTCTGGATGTTGATAGCATTTTCTATCATGAGTCCTTTTGGAATTGTAGTGGACCTCATCTTGAGAAATACAATAAATGTCATATTTGGAAGGGACTATAAAAACCAGTTATTCCAACCCATACCTGAGAAGGAATTCTCTTATTCCCAATAAGCGGTCATCCCACTTTCCTTAAAGACCCCTCAATGAGAAGGAACCTAACAACAACAATATTGTTATTTATATAAATCAATTATATAACACTTTAAAGTTTGCAAAAAGACATTATAGATGTTTCATTTGATACAACAATCTTCTGAGTTATATACTATTATTATCCCCATTTTTTAGATGAGGAAACTGAAGGGTTAAGTGACTTGTGCATGAGTACACAGCTAGTCAGGATAGGAGTCAGGATTTGAATTCAAATCTTCTGACTCCAGTGCTTCATCCACTTTCCCACCTTGATGCCACATAAGGTGTTCCATTCCACTTTCTGACATTTCTAATTTGGAGAAACTTTTTCGTTGCATCAAATCTAAATCTGCCTCTTTTCATTTTCCACTTAGTGCTTCAAGTTCTGCCTTCTTGGGACCAGGCAGAACAAGCCTGTTTCCTTTTTAGGCACTAAGTCCTTTAAACGCTTGAAGATGTCTCTCACCCCACCCACCCATGCACCGCAGTCTTCTCTTCTCCAGGCTAAACATCCCCACTTCCAAAGATGATAACGGGCCCAGGTTAGAACAATATTTGACACGTGGGGCAGGAAAATAAGAAAATCCTCTTGTAACCAAACTTTGAAAAGAGGATTTCAATCCTGAATACGGTGCCTGAATAAGAAACAAACCCTCAAGGACCTAGATATGAACCTTAGGCTAAAGAAAATCTGCCCAAAGAGGAGGGCAGAGAATTATGCCGATATATGTTAATGATTATATAATAAGAGCAAATACAACAAAGGTGGACCTTTGCAGAACTAGATAAATGGGACATGGGGGCTTTCAGGGAGGAAGCAAGTGATGCACTGCTTGCTCTATGTTCCTTAAGGGAGGAGGATAAGGCTGAATGAATCTATTATCCTATGATCAGGAAAGAAATAGAATCAGGCTATAGTAGTATCTCGAAGGAGCTAATCTCCATAGTGACTTGCAAGAGCTGTGCAGAAGGCATAAGTACTTTTCTGTTACTCTAGATCTCTATAAGATTAGAGAAAGGAGGGGAGTAGAGCAGAGGAAAGAAAAAGAGAAGGGAGCAGAGAGAAGAAGAAAAGAGGGGAGGGAATAGAAGGGAGAGGAGGGGAGAGAGAAAAGAAGAGAGAAGAAAGAAAGGAGAGGAGGATAGGGAGGGGGTAGGAGAGAAGGGGAAAGGACAGTAGATAGGAGGGGAAAAGAGGGCAAGGGAGGGGATGGGAGAGAAGAAGAGGAGAAGGCAGGAAAGGAGAAGAGAAGAAAAAAGAGGGGAAGAGAGAAAAAGAGAAGAAAGGACGGGGAAAGAAGAGAGGAGAGGAGAAAAGAGGAGAGGAGAAAATAGGAAAAGACAAGAGGCGGGATCAGAGAGAAGGGGAAATGAAGGGAGGAAAGGAAGGAAGGGAACAAAGGGAGGAGACAAAGGGGGAGAAAAGGGAGAAGAGGGGAAGAAAAAAAGAAAATGAGGAGGGAGAGAGAGGAAAAAAAGGAGAGACAGAGGGGAGATGAGGAAGAGAGAGTAAAGAGAGAGGGGGGAAAGGGAATTGGGGAGAAGAGAGGGAGAGGAGAAGGGTAGAGAGAGAAAGGAAGAGGAGAAGAGAGAAGTGAGAGTCACATAATGTCTGCAGTAACCTAAGCAAAGAGAAATGGAGTTTGGCACTGATAAGTGAAATCAGTGTCTTTATTTCAGTTCTATCATTCAAACTTGGCGTTTTCACTAATCATTGTCATTTCTAGGACCAAACATTTCCAGGCTCAGCAGTGAGTGAAGTGTTACTCAGCAACATGTAGTCTTGCCCGCTAATGCTTATAGTCTAATATCTATCTGTACATTTCTAAATCCACCATCATCTGCTTTGTTCTTGTTTGGTTGGCCTCATTTGTGAGGCCTAATTAAGTCAGAATATAAATTCCTTGAGGGCAAGATGGTAAAAAAAAATCTTTGTATTTTCAGAGCCCTGATTTATAGTAGCCACTTAATAAATGTTTATTGAATTAAAGGGGACTGATGTATTTAATTGAATTGAAAGATTTAAATTCTGGAATAAATATCATTAGTTTCTATCACTCTTAAAGACCCAAATTCTTTCTCTTGCCCTAATAGCTAGAATGAAATACTTAGCTGGGGACAAACAGGAGAAATTTCTTCCTAAATAGTCATCTTTCACAAATGGCTTCTCACTGTACTGATTTTCAACCAAGTCACTATAATGAGAAACTATTCCCCTGTTCTTGGTATGTAGGACATTTGCATGAAAACGGTATCTCTGTCTTTCAAGAGTTCATCTGGCTCTGCTGGTTATTTCTTCCTAGAAGAAGAAATCTCATTGGTGACACTGTAATTTCCTATCTTGCTAAGGATCATGATGCAACACAGAGAGAATTAGAACCCTAGGTGGGAAATAAGTGATGGGAACCGGTGAGTTTGGGGAGACAATGATCCCGTTTGTCATGCAAATGGACCAAGTAACAGAAAAAGGAATAGCAGGAGAGAAAAATGCACAAAAAAGACACAGCTTTGGCTGCAGACAAAATTATTTCTAAATACGATGTTTTTCAAAGCTTCCCTTGCAGCATCAGCTGCTCTTCAAAAATGAATGACACAATGAGTTTGGTCTTTGTAATAGAAAATGTGATTTGAATACCTACAAATGGAGAAAGATTCACAGCCTGGTCCTTCCTGCCTTTTCCAACCCTGAGCTCTTGGAACTGCTGGGAAAGGTAATTGCTGCCCCCAACATCATTTTCCAGCAACCAGAGAAAGATATATTTGGGCATAAATTAGCTAAAAATATATAGATGACAGAGCAGGGTTTTATATGTAAAGACCAGGGAGGCCACTTGGTGACATTTCTCAGCAGGGAAAAATACAACATCCTTCAACCAAACTGACATTGTCTCTCTGCTGTTACCATCAGGGCCAACAGCCCCACTTTCTCATCCATACCCAAACAAGCTCCTAGGTGTGTGGTAAACAAGGTTTCTTTCTTTTTTCCTCAGATAGCAGCTAATCCTGTTCTTGTTAGAAGAGTCTCATACTTGTCTGATTTTTTGCTTCCTGTTCTCTCTTCTACCTGGAATCTTCGTGCAGCCAGATTTCAGATGATTCAGGCTTTCCTGAGTTTATTCAAGGCCATCCCAGTTTGACCAACAAACACCAGAGGGTGTGAAGAAGGAGAAGGAGGAAAGGAAATGTCAGCTGCTCCAGTGAAAGATTTAGTAGGGGAGGAAGTTGAATCAATTGCTAAAAATGAAGTTTGGGGAGTTAGATTCAGAGATTGTTAAACTGGAAGAGATCTTTAGGATATCTAACACAGTGGTCACAGGATCTGAGGGTTAGAGTTGGACAGGAATTTAGAGGTCATTAGGTTGAAGTCCCTCATTTTTTTGGAGGGGGAAAGGCAGGGCAATTGGGGTTAAGTGACTTGCCCAAAGCCACACAACCAGTAAGTATGCCAAGTGTCTGAGGCCGCATTTGAACTGAGGTCCTCCTGATTCCAGGGTCGATGCTCTCTTCACTGCACCACCTAGCTGCCCCAAGTCCCTCATTTTAAAAATGAGGAAACTGAGGCCCAAAGAGATTAAGCGATTTGCCCAGGGTCCCATAGGTCCTGGTAGATGTCTGAGGCATGGTTCAAATCCATCTTTCTAACTCCCAAGCCCTGTTCTCTATACACTATGCTAAGTTTTTTAAATGCTGCACCTTAATCCATAAATAAATTTTTCAGCCACTTCCCTAATATCAGTGAGCAAAAAATTATTAACCCTTTACTCCGTTTGTCTCCATAGGAAGCCTTTAATTTCCATGATCTCTTATCATGTTAGTTGATTCCTCAGAACACTCATACCTCTCACTTTCCCCTCTCTCTTATTACTTTCACTCTTCTAAAAACATCATTAAATATTCTCCTACCTTCCACCTCAGTGAATTAACATAGAAATTTCCCTCATTGGAGCACTTTGTGATACAACCCTGTAATGAGAGGTAAAGTATTTCAAATTGAAAACTGGACTTAGAATCTAGAAGACCTGAATTCAAATCCCACCTTAGTCCCTCCCTACCTCTAAGCAAGTTATGTAATTTTTATGTGCCTCGGTTTCCTCATTTCTAAACTAAGGACAATCATAGCTCCTACCTCATAGAGTTCTCTTGAGGATCAAACAAGTTAATAAGTAAAGAAATTTACAAGCTTTAAAGCACTCTGTAAGTGCTAATTATTATTAGTAGTAGCATTCTAAAATTATCTTTGCATAAGAAGGATTATTTTGACAAATATGTTAAGTATTGACCAGAGTGGGAGAAAATAGATAAAGGGACATCAGTAAAGAGATCAACAAAATAATCACATACATGGTGATGAATATATATTGCATGGTGGAAATGGGGGTTGAGGGAGAAATAGTCAGGAGATGTGGAGGAAATAGGACTGACAGCAATTGATAACTCATTTGATATGTGGTGAGAGAACAGTCAAAGACAATTTCAAAGTTATAAACATGTTGAAATTGGGTGAATGGTGAAGAAGAAATGAATGGATGAATGAATGCTGAAGATATAAATATAGGCCACACTCTCAAAGAGTTCATACTCTAATAGAGGCAGATAACACATAAGAGAGATTTCAGCTTCACATCAGATGGGAAAATCCAGTGGTCCTTAGGGCAAAGCATCAAAGCAGATGGTAATGCATCTTCTTTCATGTCATTTCTATCAATAAAGTCATATCTATTCCTGATTTTGAATCCTTTGATAGTGCTGACGACTTTGCTAAAAAGAACTTTCTTTCCCAGGTCTATAGTAGCTGTGGAGGAGGAGTTGGGGGCCTCAGCTCCCACAGAGACACTTCCACAATGGTTGTCCCTCTAGATGATGGTGCCACTGGGGCCAGGCTGGAAGCAGGACTAGTGTTCTGGAAGGAGTTGTAATTCCTATTTCTCTTGGGCTCAGGGTTCTGGGCTGTCTCTACCTGAGGCTGAGGGATGGTGATGGTCAAGGGTAGTCTGACTCACCAAGCAGATTCTGCCACCTGTGTCTACCTCAGGCATCTTTGCTGCTTCCGCTAATCTAGCTTGTCTGCCCCGCTGGTAATAGTTGGTCAGTAGTTGGTGTTGGTGGTGGTGATGGGGCTAGCAGCCCCCTTCTCTACGTGATGATGTCATAGACAGGAATAACGAAGTTAGCGGAGGAGCCGGTTTAGAGAGAAAAATAAGCAACTTGGCATATGTTGACTTTGAGGTGACTGTGTGACTTCCAAGTAGAGTTTGATTTTCTTGTAGCAGTTGGAAATGCTGTTCTGTAGCTTAAAAGAAAGGTCAGAGCTATGGATATAGATCTGGGAGTCATATTATAGAAGTATTAAGTGAAACCATGAGAGTAAATGAGATTGTCAAGGAAGAAAGACTAGAGAGAGTAAAGAAGAATTCGAAGGTTGGAACTTTGGGAAACAGCCAAATTCAGGGCTCATTAAGAGTATAAGAAGTCACAGTAGGAGACAGGAATAGTGAAAGAGGAAGGAAACGAACCAGGAGAATGAGATGTTTCTGAATACAAGGACAGAGAGAGGATCCACCAGGATGGTGACTTACTGATCCACAGTATCATGAGCTGGGAAGAGTTCAGGTCAAATAGATTGAGGACTGGGAAGTGAAAAGCCATTAGATTTGATGTTTGGGAGGTTATTAGTGATGTTAGAGAAAGCAGTTCCAATATTAATGGTGGTGAATAAAATTTTTAGGAACCGAAGAGAGCAGGCAGTGAGAGAGTGGAGACATCAGATGTTGACAACCTTTTCCAGAAGTTTATCACTGAAGGGAAAGATAGAAGTAGCTACATGTAGTAGAAGAGGAAATGGGAAGACTTAATTTTTCTTTTTAAGGACTGGGGAAACCTGAGTATGATTATAAACAGATGGAAAAGAAGTAGTAATGAAGAAGAAACTGCATGAGTGAGAAAGATAACTGCCAGAGCAATGTCTTAGTGGAGGTAAGAGGGAAGTAGATGAAGGTCAGGTGATTAGCCTTGGAGTTGATTAAGTGTGTAGGATGGCTGTTTAGTTACTGGGCCCATGACATTGATTCCCTTTATGATAGTCAAGTACCTATGCTCTGAGTTCCTGATTTTCTGTTTTCCAAGGATCTGCTTTTTCTCAGCTTCTTTAGTTTTCTTCCAAAGATAAACTGTTGCTTCTATCACAAGGTCCTTTTAGACTCTTGCCTTCCCTCAAGAAAAAAGTTTTGGTTTTTATTTGTTTGTTTTGGTGTTGTTTTGTTTTTAGATGATGAGTTCTATTTTGGAAATGTTGAATGTGAGATGTCTATAGAACTTCCAGTTCGAAACATTCAATAGGCTGTTGTTGATGTGGCTGGTGATTAGGTCTGAACATACAGTTGTGGGGGTCATCTGCATAGAGAGGGTAACTGAATTTATGGAAGCTGATGTGGTTACTAAGTGAGAGTATAGGAAGAAAAGAAAATACCACATAGTGCTTTACATAAGTTGTTTAATTTGGTTCTCCCAAGAACATTGTAAGAGTATTTTGGTGAACAACCTTATTTATCCCCACTTTGACAGTGAAGACACTGAGGCTCAGATAATCATGAGTGCTAATATTTATATTTATAATGTTCCAAGATTTGAAGAGAGCTTCACAGATGTCATATATGATCCTCACAACAATCTTTTGATATAGGCGTTATTATTATCAATATTTTACAGATGAGGAAGCTGAGATTTAACAAGGCCAAATGTCTGAGTCACATAGCTTGTAAGTGTCTGAGAAAGGATTTCAACTTGAGTCTTCCTGATTCTTCATGGGCAGCTAAGTGGCACGGTAGATAGAGTGCTGGGAGTGGAGTCAGGAAGACTCCTCTTCATAAGTTTGAATCTGGCCTCAGACACTTATTTGCTATGTGACCCTGGGCAAGTCACTTAACCCTGTTTGCCTCAGTTTCCTCATCTGTAAAATGAGCTGGAAGAGAAAATGGCAAAATGCTCCAGTATTCTTACCAGTTGCTTTTCAATTGTGTCTGAATCTTCATGACCCCATGTAGGGTTTTCTTGGCAAAGGTACTGGAGTGGTTTACTATTTCCTTCTCTGGATTATTTTACATTGTGGGAAACTGAGGCAAGCAAGGTTAAGTGACTTGCCCGAGGTCACATAGCTAGTAAGTGTCTGAGGCCAGATTTGAACTCAGGAAGATGAGTCTTCCTACTTCTAGGCATGACACTCTATCCACTGTATGACTACCTTCCCAGTCCAATATTCAGTAGACAAGGAAAAACACACAATACCATTGAAGGAAAGGCATATAAAGAATCAGATTACAGATGGAGAGACAAACAGATGCAGAGACACAGAGAGACAAATACAGACAGACAGAAAGAAACAGAGAGAGAGAGAGACAAAGATACGGACAGAGAGACATAGATAGGGCATATGTTAAATGTTTACTATGTGCCTGGCACTCGAAGTCTGGGGATGCAAATACAAGTCAGCTAAACTTTCCCTGCCTTTAAGGAGCTTACATTCTAACTGGAGAAGACAACGCATAAAGAAGAATTAGGGAAGGAGTGGAGGAAAGGTATATGGCCACAGCTTGGCATGGAGATGACTGGGAAATGCTGTGAATGCCTGGGTCTGAGCAATAGAAGGCCATCACTGGCCTGTCAAAGCCTGGGGCTGTTGCAAGAGCAAAGTTCAGTTTTATGATGGAAAAGATGGCCCAGTGTGAGGTAGGAGATTAGACCGAATGATTTCTTAAGGCCCCTTCAAAAGTAATACTCCAATGGAGAATAGAGAATTAGTAAGAGCCCTCAGTGAATTTAGAGTCAGAAGACCTGGATCCAAATCTCAATTCTGGCTTACTACCTTTGTAACCTTGGTTAAGTCACTTAAACTCTCTGAGTTTCCTCATCTGTAAAGAAGGGGAGTTGAACTAAACCAGAGGTGTGAAACACAGGCCAGCAGGCTGCTTGCTATCGACAGTACTCCCTAGTGTAGCCCAAACCAAATTAAAATGTAATTTAAATATTTTTAAAATAAATTAAAATGCAATAAAAATAGATCACGTTAATATTAGATATCTAAGTCAATATAAGGCCTGCAGGGATCTTTTAGGATGGTTTAATAGTCCCTTTCCTATTTGAGTTTGTCACTACTGAACTAATCTTCAGGGTTCCTTCTAGCTCTAAATAACATTGTCTTGTGTTTCTTTTAAGTCAAGAGAATATGAGTAAGTAAAACATTTTTAAACAATTCCTCTAGCAATTTATCCTATATTTCTCTTACATGAATACTGACTCTTCTGCTGTATGCTCCACACAAATGGGGCCTTTCTATTAAAAATGCCATAACCTCCCTTGCAGGGGAATAGAACTCCAGTGGTCTTATCATCTAACTCTGCTTGTAGAGAGGACAAACACTGAAACTATCATGCCTAAGGCCAGGCTTCTTAACCTTTTTTTCCACTAATGACCCCTTTTCACATTTCAGGGGCATTCATTGACAATTGCATTCCCTGAGGGCATGTGCAGGGCAAAGTGTGCATGCTTTGTGTTCAGAACCAAGGCTGCAGTGAAGTAGCCGGATGCAACAAGGGCAAGTGCTGCCCAAACCAACCTGGATTCATTATGCATTTGATTTTGAATTAAATTTTGATCATTGCATGTTCAGAAACCTTTTACTGTTGCCAAATTTTTCACATCCCCCAAATTCAGTTATGTGATCCCATATGGGGCTGTGACCCACAGTTTAAGAAGCTGTAATCTAGGGGATCTGACTAATTTCTAGAAATGTGCAAAGAAAGAGGTGCCACAACTTCATTTTCGAAGAAATAATACACGTGCTTCTATGTTGACACAAAGTCATTCTTTCAATGAGACTTAACTTGGCAGAAGCTAAAAAAGAAATACTATTTCAACCTTGACACATAAGAGGGGAAAAAATTGAGAAAATATTTTTGCGCTCTCTCAAACTCCATATAAAATATATAGACAGCCAACATTCACATACACCATTCAATTAGAAAAATATAAACTAGGACAATTCGATGTGACAGAAAGTTGATGATGCTACAATTCCTTTTGCTCATCAATTTCTGTTCCGAGTGACTTGCCCGGTGGCTAGAAGTTCTTCCTTCTAGCTAACCTAAATTCTTCTTGCATAAACATAAGTCTACTCTCTCTCTATCAGGGTTAAGTGACTTACCCAGGGTCACACAGAATCTAAGCTGGATTTGAACTCAGGTTCTCCTGACTCCAAGGCTGGAACTCTATCCACTAGGCACCACTTTGCTGCCTCAAGTCTACCTTCTCTTGTTCTGTCCTCAGTGGAAATACAGGCTGGCTGGTCACCATCCCCAGAATAAAATTGAAGACAAGTTACAATAATTATTATAATAATTACTTCTGAGCATGAAAAAGCAGCTCTTAAAATGTGAGGTTTCCGGTGGTAGAAGGCAGGTTGAAGCTGGGGAGGCATCCAGCACCATGCTCCTGCTAGCCCAAAATATTGTCATTTTGACTCAGAGACTAAAGCTCCCTGCTGGTCTTGGTTGAGCAAGAAAGCTGCTCAAGATAAGCTGTCAGAGTGGCTCCTCTCACCAGGCCGTTACCACCTTCCCCAGGAGAAGGGACCCAGTGACAGGGTGAGCTTACGTGCTTAGTGATGCCGAGCAGCCCGGGGTGGCAGGAGCACCACAAGGAGCCTCACTCCAAGGACTGCAAGAGCCTACTTTACATGCAAGAGAGAACAGCTCAACAGCTGTCACTGACAGCCTGTGGCGTCTGCTTTCAGAAGGGGGGATGAGGATACCTTTGGATTCCCAAATTACACATTTGAAATTCAGAGTAACCATATACACACATGAATGTGTGTATGTATACACACACACATATACACACACACATTATTTTTTTCTCTCTCTCCCCCTACTCTCCATTTTCCCCCTCTCTTCTCTTTCTCTGTTTCTGTTTCTCTGTCTCTGTCTGTCTTTCCTCCCCCTTTTTTCCTTCCTCTCTCCTCTCTCCTCCTATTGGCTGTTTGTATATTTTATTTTTTACATGGAGCTTGAGAGGGGCAAAAACATTTCTTCAATTTCTTCTTCTTCTTCTTTTTCTTCTTCTTCTTCTTCTTCTTCTTCTTCTTCTTCTTCTTCTTCTTCTTCTCCTCTCTCTCTCTCTCTCTCTCTCTCTCATTCTCTCTTTCTCAGTCCCTCATTCTCTCTCTGTGTGTCTCTGTGTCTCTGTGTCTCTCTGTTTCTCTCGCTGTCTCTCTGTCTCTGTCTGTCTCTGTCTCTGTCTCCATCTCTGTCTCTCTGTCTCTGTCTCTGCCTCTCTCTCTCCTCTTTCTCTCTCTCTGTCTTTCTCCTCTCTCCTCTCTTTCTCTCTTTGTTCACCCCTTACACAAACACACACACAGGCACATACAGCATCGCACTCACACCTAGAGCCATACTAATAAGCTTCTTCAAACCCAACTCCCTCTTATTATTATGATTTGGGGGTGACCTATTTAGTGAATCAGGGTTAACCTCACAGGAGCAGGCACTGAGGCTTGATCTCCCCCATACCACATGTCTAGCAGACAAGTAACAAAGCCAGCCAGTTTCTCATTAATCTACATGACATCCATCCAGACATTTGAAAATATCTGGGTGATGGGTTGATTTTTTTTTGGCACCATGTAGATACAACCAAGGGATTCATTTAAGCTTGGGGTTGGGGTGGAGAGGGAATGAGGGGGCGGGCTGAAGATCCTGTCACAGCTCTGGCCTAAGACAACCCTTCAGGCATTTGTCATGTCTGCTGGCATTTGAGTTGCGGACATCTCACCACCATAGAAACCAGACGTAGCTCTCAGGGGAAATCAAGACTGACTTCTTTGCAGAAAGCTGGATGTGTGCCTGGGGAGGTCTAACCCCTATCTCCTTTATTCATATCAGGCCCAGGGTAGGAATTTAGATAAAAATGCATTAGATGTTTTGCTCTCTTTCTCTTGCTCAGATTAAGCACTTATAAATTTTTTAAGTATTTTGGAGAAAGTCAAATAAGTATTCCTGGTACAGTTGAGTAGCTCAGGGAGAATAGCCAGCGTAAAAATAGCCCAATTTCTAGTAGAGAGAGAAGATAAATCAAGAGCAGGCCCCTTTAGCTCTGTATCCACTTCAACAGACACACTTTTTCTGCCTTTCAGTGCTGAACTCCACGTTGATTTAAGTTTGGAGGAACTTATATTGCATACTGAATGGGCATATTGAGTAAAATGCTGATATTTGTTAGTTTCATTTATTCATTCATTCATTGTCCTTAAGCATTTATGAATTACCTACTGTATACAGAAGTGTCCCAGAGGGTGGGAGAGATAGTTAAAAAAAAGACAATATTTTTTTCTTATAGAATTGATATCTCAATAGGGCTGACATGAGCATGGATAGCTATAATGTATAGTATTAGGGGTAGTGTGGGTATAAAGGTAAGAGTACTAGATTTTGGAGTGCTATTTAGATCCTGTCTCTTCTCCTTCCTGTCTCTGTGGCTTTGAGTACTTTTTTGACCTCTCTGGACCTCAGGCTCCTTATGTCTAAAATGAAGGGCTTGAGATGATCTCTAAGCCCTCTTACAGCCCTAAATCATGTGTTCCTATGAACACAGAACAGCACCAGAGGAATGTAAGGGAAATGTGTAAAAACAAAGTTTAAGGAGGAGCATCCTTACCTGGCTAGGGGCTGTGGAATGGGATCTGGAAAGATTTCATAGGAGATTTGTCATCTTAATTGAGCCTCAAGATTGAAAATTGGATAGAAATTTATCTTTAGGCATTTTGAGACCTAGCAACTGGGTTTCTGAGGGGCCTGTTTAAAAAATTGACCTGAAGAAGAAAAGGGAGTATCTCATGCCTACTAATTTATGTAACAAAATGGCCCCAAACTAGACTCAGGGTATGGCTGTTAGCCAGTATACCTCCTATCTCAGATCATCCAAGGACCACCACCCCCAATTTTAAATAAACATCTAGATTTCAAGATAAGACAGGTTCTATAAACCCTACCAGAAAGAATGGAGGAAAAGGAGATGTAGGAGGCAGGAACCTTAAGGCTTGAGACGAACACCCCCTAAAGTGTATGGTAGGTGAGTGGGAAGTTGGAGGAGTATCCCACAAAGGGAGAAGAGACACAAACCATTAGAGTTGTAAGTAATAACCAAGGTATCTAGGGACCAGTATACCAGCACCATGCTGGGCAGAGTTAGAAGGGCTCTGGATAGAGAAGGTAGTGATAAAAGATGAGAACCTGGATAGTCCAGGTCTAGGAGCTAAAGCGATGCTCTTATTACATACTATTAAGATGTAAAATAGAAGCGCTTGCCCTTGGGTAGAAACAATCAGATCAGAATCTCTAAAGCCTAAAAGAGTTTAAGAGCTATGAGATGTCAGAAGCTACTCCATTCTCTCAGTCTTAGCACATCTTCTACCTTCATATTTTATTACTGGGGTGGTTCAGGAAAAACAGGGCAGTGATTTTTGGAGGGTCTTTGAAGTTTTCAAGTTGACTTAACAATGGGACCGTAGTAGAGTTCTGTTTAAATCCCACCTTCTGTAGGAGCCTATCCTAGTCCCTACTCATCCTCACATCCCCCCAAACCCCCAAGCGCCTTCCCTCTGAGAATAGCTTCCATATATATATATAGTTTGTTTCTAGTCATTTGCATGATGTCCCTCCCCATTTGAATGTGAGCTCCTTGAAGGCAGGGTTCTGGTTTTTGCCATTCTCTGTATCCCTAACAAATCAAATAAAATAACTTTATGAGAGATGGAGAGAGATTTCTCAAGTACCCTTAAGAAAATGCTAAGTATACTTTTACAGTTTTCTAACCCAGTTCTCTATTGATGAAGGAATTAGGAGACAAGGAAAGAAAGTCAGACTTGGAGAAAGAAGACCCAAGTCCCAGAACTGCTCTATTACCTTGTTTGAGTCACTTCTCATCTTAGAGAGTCAATCCATTCCTTGTCATGAAATGGGAGGATTGGACTCCATGGCCCTATAGATTTCTTTTGGTTCTGATATGCTATGATCTCTGTTCTGCAAGGCCAGAGAGCAACACCTACTATTATATCATTTGGGGACAATCTTAAGCTTTCATCCCCGAAGGGGACAGAGAAATTAACACTGGAGATTAGGCAAAATAAGAGATCATGAAGGATGAGAAATTGGTTAAGATGAGAACTGTCTTGGGGTAAACATAATGCTATAAAAAATCTGGGCTTTTCCTTTCAGGGTGGGAAGATCCCAGTGAGATGGACAGCCCCAGAGGCCATTGCCTACCGCAAATTCACCTCTGCCAGTGACGTCTGGAGCTATGGTATCGTCATGTGGGAAGTCATGTCATTTGGAGAGAGGCCCTACTGGGATATGTCAAACCAAGATGTGAGTATCCCAAGAATCAGTGACATGGAATTCCTGTTGTTAACTGATGTCGGCTTTGGGGGGAGGTCTCTGGTGGAGCGTCTTCAGGTGCTTTTTTGGGCTTTGTTCCTTCGATGTTTTTACCAATGACGGATGAGAGCATAGGTGAGACACATAAAATCTATGAATGAACTGAAGCTGGTAAGGCTAGCAAAAACAATTGTTTTGTGCTGGTTGACAGAACTGGGATCCAAAAAGATTTTGACAGTCTAAAATGATGGAACCAAATTGAGTAAGATGAAAATTCATAAGGGTTAACCTTAGCACTTAGAGATCTAGTGCTTAGCACAATGCCTGGCATATTGTAGGTGCTTAATAAATGTTTGTTGATTGATTAAATATATGATATTGATGGTATTATGTTCAGTTCTGAGCATCATGTTTTAGTAAAGACAGTGATAAGCAATGAGCAAGGCAATGAGGATAATGAGAAGACTTGAAATGATCCTGTATGAGCACTGATTCAGGGAACTACATTTTGTACCCTTGAGAGAACACCTGGAGGGAGGGGGCATGGGAAGTGCATTAAGTGGTTGAATACCTGTCAAGTGGAAGAGAGATTAGATTTATTCTGCTTGGCCCCAGATTGGTAAAAGATTTAGGGAGACAAATTTCAAGTCTACATGAAGAAGAACTCTTTAACACTTAGGGCTAAAGTAAAATCAATTGCCTCAAATGTACTGAGTTCCCCATCCCTGGAGGTCTTTCTGCAGAGCCTGGATGATTATCTGCTAGGGTTATTGTAGACTAAATATATACTTCAGGAAAAGGTTGAACTAGATTGACCTCTGAGATCTTTCAATTCCTATTCCATGTTTCTGTGATATATGGGCGGGACTTGTCCTTTTTAGATAAAATTATTAATATGTATTTGTATTTTTATATCACAGATCACATATCCCTTCTCATAAAATGCCATTATGTATAATAAAGAATCAAAGAGAAAAAATTAGAAAAACTAACCGGTATATCTAAAAATTCTGATGGTATATACAGCGTTCCATTCTCACAGTCTCCCATGTCTACAAAGAAGTTAGGGGAATGACCTTCTTAAATCTTTTCTTTAGTGCCAACCTCTCCCTCTCTCTATCTCTCTCTGTCTCTGTCTCTGTCTTCTGTCTCTGTCTTTCTCTACACACACACACACACACACACACACACACACACGCACACACGCACACACACACACATTGCAGTAATTAGTTTCTGTGGTTTTATTATTGCTGTCCATTTACATTGTTGTAGCTCTTGGGTATATTATTTTTCTGGTTATTATTTTACTTTGCATCTTCTCATATGTTTTCCCATACTTCATATTCTTCATATTTGCCTTTTCTTATATAGTCAATATTCCATCACATTTATAAATAACAGAGTTTTGTTAGCCATTCCTTAACTAATGACCGTTTACTTTGTTTCCAATTCTTTTCTTCTTCAAAAAGGGTTACTCTAAACATTTTAGAATATTTTATACCTTTCTTTTTTTGTCATTGACTTTCTTGGGTTATTTGCCTCTCAGCAGACTCTTTTGGTCAAAGAATATCAATATTTTGATCACTTTCTTTGGGTAAATACACATTGAATAATTATAAATTCTTTTTCATAATGGTAGTGCCAATTCAGAGGTCCACAGACAATGCATTAGTATTGGGCATGACTTTTTAAATTTGAGGATGAAGAAGATTTTCCTGTTTCCACTTAGGGAAGATTTAATGTAAAAAAAACTAACTTAGGAGACAGAAGACATGTCTTCTCTATACCTGATAATGCAATTAATTAGATGTAGGGCCATCAGCAATTCTCTTCTCTCCTCTCTGAGCCTTAGTTTTCTCATATGGAAAAGGAGCGGATTAGACTCCAAGGGTGGGGAACCTGCAGCCTTGAGGCCACATGTGGCCCTCTAGGTCCTCAAGTGCAGCCCTTCAACTGTCACAGTTTGGATTCAGTCAATGAGACACACTTGAGCGCTTAGGGGGCCACATGTGTCCTCAAGGCCGAGGTTCCCCACGTCTGGACTAGACTATCTCTGAAATCTCTTCTGGGTCTAACATTCTATGAATCAAAAAAGTCAAGGGCTAAGACTAGGGACTTTCTGAGCTAATGTTCCTAACACTGCTCTAGGTCCCTCACAGGGGATAAAGAGAGTAGTGTTGTTGTTCAGTCATATTTGGCTCTTTGTGACCCCATTTGGAGTTTTCTTGCCATTTCTTTGCCATTTCCTTCTCCAGTTCATTTTACTGAGGAGAAAACTCAGGTAAATAGGGTTAAGTGACTTGCTCAGGGTCATACATCTAGTGTCTCAGGCCAGATTTGACCTCAGATCTTCCTGACTCTAGGCGTCCTACTCTATCCACTATGCTACCTAGCCAGTAGATAGTTGTGTGCTTACTTCAATGAATGGAAGGGGTAAAAGCTCTATTTTGAAATGCTTCTTTAGGGGAACCACAGATAAAACTTACATTACTGGTTATATTTGATACCCAAATGTCAGGCTCTTCATGTAAGAAACTAATTTTTCTCTGTTCTGCAAATGACTCCTGAGTTTGGAGTAGATTTTTCAGCATCCTCGTTTTTTAAATTTAAGAGTAGTTAGCTTGACGAAACATTAAAAAAACAAAAGAAAAAAGAAAACATCTCCAGAGACAGTGAAATCAAGCTTATATTGGTTAGTGGTCTGCAGTCTCAGTGAGAGTTTTCCTCTTTTGGATTTATAAAGAATGGTTGGATTGCTATTGCAGCAATATGTATAATACCAATTTGCCAATATCGGGGCTTATTTCTGGTAATCTAGGATCCCTTCCTAGTCACCTCTCAGTAGGTCCAGCCTGAGGGATTATTGGGGCTTGACACTAAAGGTTTGACTAGGTGAAAACATGTGTATCCAAATGTACGTTCAATATTGTGCATTCATCACTACAATCCAGTGCCAGATATCTGTGACTCTAGGACTATCTATTGTCTTGGATTAGCCATGCTTTTGCTCTACTCCAGTGGTGTATATAATATATAATTGACTATTGATTTAGAGGCTATTTTTATGAAGTGCAAGCGCTCAATGATGTGGTATTTTGTACCCACATAATCAGCAAGGGTAAAAAAGATGACATAGAAATAAACATAAGCCCATCTTGCATTGCTCAAAAAAAAAAGACGTCATTAAGCAGCTTCTTTTTACATGTAAGATCACAGGATTTAGAGCTAGAAAGTTCCCTCAAGACCAAAGTCTTTCATTTCCAGATGTGAAAACTGAGGCCGGGAGCCTGAAAATGGTTTTGCCCAAAGTCACACAGCCAGGTCCCCTGCCTTTCATTTTGTATTCCTTTCTTGACACTGAATTGTAGAGACTATACAATCAATTTCATTAGAAGTGGAGGGAGGGCCCAGAAAACTCTTATCTTGGAGGTAAGATTTAGCATTCAAAGAGATCCTGAGCAAACACATTTCCACACCTTGGGATCACACAGAATTTTTGATGTAGGATTTCCATAATTCACAAATCAGTATCATCTGCAAAGTCGTGGCAAAACACAGCTGAATCTCATTCCCTGGCATGCTTTCTCAAAAAAAAAAAGAAAGAAAAAGAAAAAGCAGAGATTTTATAATGCCTGAACTTGCCTCATTGTGAAATGGCTGAGATTGGCGGGGGGGCGAGTGGAGAGGAGTATCACACCCATTCAGAAATCCCCCTAAATCACAGCATAAGGCATAGAAGGGGAGTAGCCATGACTCCAGACACAGCCTTCCTCCTTCGAAACTATTCAAGTGGTAGCTGCAATGGATTTCACAGATGACAATTGGAAGGCTTTCAGAAAGAGAATTGCAAAGGCAAGTCAGAGTGCTGGTAATTGGACTTCAGGAGCCCAGGAAGGCCTTTGAACATGCACAGAGAGTTTGTCAGCCAGAGCGAGAAACTTGGAAGTTCTACTGCTCGGGATTTGATTGACAGAGATAATGAGAGTGCCAGTCTCTGTGGAGAGGAAGTGCGGTTTTATTGAAACATCAGAGCTCAAATTAACCTCCCCATGCCCTGGTTCCTTCCACAGCCCTGCACACCTCCACTTCAGTCTTTGCTTATTCCGGAGTTGAAGGTTTGAGCAAGGACCGCCTGCTGTCCAGTTCATTAATGGGGAATAAAGCACCAGCTTGTGTCCAAGCTTTTCCTTTGGAAAGTGATGGGGGCATGGGGAAAGGACGTGGCTCTTTTTTTCTTTTAGAGCTTTAGCCACTTCAGTAGATGGAGGAGAATCCTTGCATAAGGCCTTTCTCTCTTCATTCCAGGGATTCGGATGCGCTGCTTTACAGGTCAGAGTCTGTCTTCCTCGCACACAGAGAGATCTATCTGGAAGAAAAGCCTGTTAAAATACAGTTACCTGATAGAAACAGTTAGGTCCTCTTCATTGCACGAATATAAACAAAGACCAGGTCCTCACAGCCAGAGGTGCCAAAATAAAAAGGGGAGGGGAGCTGTAACTGAGAAACATCAGTGGATCTGGGTAATTCAAGCAAAAAGTCAAAGGCTTTAGCAATAAGAGCCCTTTAGACTGGTTCTGTTCTGCTTTACTTCACTGTTTTCTCTGAGCAAACTACTTGAATCTCATTTCTAACCTTGCATCTAATAAGCACAGGATCACTGACTGGTGGAATTGGAAGGATCCTTAGGGATGATCTCTTCTGAACTCTTCTCAATTAATATATTAGGTAACTGGGATCCATAGAGGTTACACGGTTACAAAGATAGTTAGTGGTACAAGTGGGACTGAGTCTTGATGTGGTACTCTTTACACTGAGAAGGAGGCATGGCTTAGCAGACAGAATGCTGGACTTGGAATCAGGAAGACCTGAGTTGGAATCCTACTTCAGATAATTACTAACTGTATAACTCTGGGCAAGTAATTTATCCTCTCTTGGACTCAGTTTCTTCATCTGTAAAATGGAGGAAATAGTACCTTCCTCACAGAGGAGATATAAGAATCTAATGAGATAATAAATATAAAGTACCCTTCAAAACTGAGCGTACTATATTAATGTTAGCTATTAATACTTTATTATTTACCATGCCAACTAGGCCAGGTTGCCTTTACTTTATATTACTTTGCTGGATATCGGGCCAAAGGTGTGTATGTGTGTGTCTGTGCACACAATACACACATATGTACACATGGGTGTATGTCTAGAGATATGTGTATAGGTATACATATATTGTACATATATACGCTTGTATACACACATGTATACATATATACACATACATGCACACTCACACATACACACACGTCTGTATTTGAGATTTTTAAGGTCATCGCTTAAGATATCCTATTCCGCAAGATTTAGTCCACTGGCTTGCACACAATTAAAAAATCACCATTCACTGACAGGGACTGTCAGATAGAAAGACTCTCAAAAACGCAGTGAAAGGTTTTTCACAGTGGGGAGGTTAAGCAAGAAAAATACTGTGTGAACCAGCTTGTAATACAAACCCAGTAGTTTTCAAAATCATTCTTAATGAGCAGAACTAGGAGAATAATTTGTATAATAATAGAATTGTAAAGACAAACAACTTTGAAAGACTTAGGAACTCTGATCAACATAATGACCAGCCATGATGCTAGATTACTAATGATGATATATGCTACCCATTTCCTAAGAGAGAAGTAATAAACTTAAGGTGAAAATCGAAACACTTTTTTTTTACATAGCCACTTAGGGATTTGTTTTGCTTAACTATCAATGTTTCTAACAGGGAGAAGAGGTTGTTGTTTTCTTGCTCTCTCAGTGACAGAGGGATGAGAAAAGTGAGGTCCGTTTTGTATCTTTCTTTGGTCAAAGAATTTGGCCAAAGGATTCATCACTTAGTAGCCCATCTAGTGTCAATGAACCCCTCTTCACTTAACTAGTCTTTTTCTCTCTATACTTAGCTAGTCTTTTTCTAGGAGAGAAGATGATGAATTGCTGAGACTGTGCTCAAAGTCTTTTCCCCATGCTTTGTGCTACATTAACTTAGCCGTCCAGATCCTTGGGTCGCTTCCACACCGAGATAATGACATCTATGGGTTGGTGATTTCATTGCTGTAGTTATTTTCTCCAATGGTACAGATGGAAATCCATCCATACCTTTTTATCCTGTGCAACTTTTGTCCGTATCTTTCTGCAAGTCATCATCAAGGAGATCCTCCCAACACATTAGGGATTTCTAGGAAGATCTCTTGACATGTCATGAATGCCAATGAAGCATATGGAATAACCATGAATCATTCTTGATACTGGACCTGCCCATCTCCTTTTCTCATTATGCAACTTTCGGATGATACCCTATGTTGCGCTTCTTTTGCATAATTCTTCGTTGATGATATGTTGTGAACCCTCAACCCATCCTGATCCTCTCCATCTCTGCAGGTGTTATGTTGCTTTACTTCTTCATAGATTGTTGGTATCCCGTGACATTATTTCAGAGACCGTGACTTTTCAATGGGGGTGGGCTGGAAAGGGAAAGTAGGAAAGAAAGGAGTTAATCTACTTAGTATTATCAGAATCTTGCACGATCAGCACAATCAGTTCTGCATGGTTTGCTATAAAATGTTGTTTGCAAAAGTCAATTTCTTTTTGATATCTTCATCAAGGGTGTCCTTGAGCTAAGTGTAAATAATCCTCCAAAAATATTGTAGAGATGGTAAAGTAGACATAGGAGCTGGCAGTTAATGATGTTTTCTAAGATGATTTTTACGGGTAATAATCGAATTCATGTTTTTAAGCAATTATTTACCCATTTTTAGATATGTCGAGATTTGTTCCATAAGCACTGTGAAATTGTGATGTGTCTAGCACAGAAAAAGATATCTGGTAGGAAAAAAAATTTCATTCAGGGAAATATTCATTACGTTGTCACCATCTCCTTTTCCTTTTGCTGTCCCTTCTTTTTAATATATTTAGGGACTTACTCCAAACCCTTCATTTTACAGGTAACGGAAATGGGGCCAAGAGAAGTTAAGTAACTTTTCCAAAGTCTCACAGGTAGTAAATGAGTAAGGAATTGAATTCAGGAATTCCTAAACCAATGAGAATTCCACAGTATCATTCTTCCCTTCCTACATTGCTAGGTGGCCCAATGGAAAAAGCACAGCACCAGGAGTCAAGAAGACCTGAATTCAAATTTGAAATCAGACATTTCCACCTGGACAAGTCACTTAACCTCTCTCTGCTGTAGTTTTCTGATTTGTAAAATGAGTATAATTGTAGTATCTATTTCACAAGGTTATTGTGAGGACCAAATATGATCATATTTATACAGTGTTTAGAATAGGGCATGGTACACAGTAGGCATTTAATAAATACTTATTTCCTTCCTTACTTCCTTCTACTATACTTTAATTTTGCACTTAGTTCATTCTCTATCTATACTGTCTACCCAAAATAAATTTATTGATGAAAAACTTTTCCTTCCCTCTTCCTTCCTTCATTACTTTCCCCTTTGCCCTCCTTCCCTCCCTTTCACCCTCTTCTCCTTCCTTTCTTCCTTCTTTCTTCCTTCCTCCCTCCTTTCCTTCTTCACTCTTTCCCTTTCTTCCCTTCCTCCTTCCCTCATCCTTTCTCTCCTACCTTCCTTTTCCTTTCCTTTCCTTCCCTCTTCCCTTTCTTCTTCTTTTCCTTCTTTCCTTCCTCCCTCCTTCCCTTCCCTTCTTCCTTCTCTCCTTCCTTCCTGTTTCCTTCCTTTTTTCCTTTCTTTCCCTCTTTCTTTCCCTCCCTCCTTCCTTCCTTCCTCCCTTCCTCCTTTTTTTTCCTTCCTCACTCCCTCCCTTCCTTTCTCTTTTTCCTCCTTTCTTCCTTCTTCCCCTTCTTCCTTTCTTCTTTCTTTAAACTATGTTTGCACAATGTCAATGAATGCTAGGAAATTCTGCTGGTCACAGTTGGAAGTTTTGCACTCCTCAACATGAAAACAGATGAAAAGACCAGTAAAAGTCTGATTGTATGAGAAGCCTCATATATGTACTATTCTGATCAGTTCTTTTAGGGAACATCTAGAAGCTGTTTCTCTCTTCTCTGGACAAACATTGCATTTTCTCTCTCCCTTACAACATTTTTACTTCCTACCTTGTTCTCTTGTTTACCTGTGTACCTGTCTTATCTTGTATTATTTTCTCTACTAAAGCACAAAAACCAAACCATTCATTTAGGGCAAGGACAAGATTTTGTTTACTGTGGTATCTTCCGTAGCACCTAATATAAGCTATTACATTAAAAGGCACCAGTAAGTAATGGTTGAATTGAATATAATCAACAGTCCCACGTCTCTCATATAGCAGTAACATATTCATCTGGAAGCTTCCCTGGGATTTATGGCAGTACATGGCTTTATGTCCAAAAAGTATAAGGTTTGAAGATACCCTGAAATACTCAGAATATTATTTGTCTTTGAAAAAAAAAGCTATCTTAGAATTGCAGGTGACCTTGGCAGTCTGACTTAATGCTAATCTTTAGGATTGGTGCTTGTATTGGTACTAGGATTAGGACCTGCACTGGGGGAATATCTTTTCTAAACCCTTAAAAACTCCTTGATACAAGGCAATCAGTGATCTTCAGTGAAAAGTTTCTAAGCAGCAATGGTGACTTGAGAAAGCTTAAAAAAGTTCCAAAAGCATCAGGACACTATTTGAAAGATGGATTGTTTCATTAATATAGATATAGACTCATAAAAAAACATATAGGCCATATCATTGGACCCACTTTAAAGATGGAGAAACTGTGCCCCAAAGAAAGCAAGAGATTTGTACAAAGTCACAAGGCCAGTGACAGGGTGGTAGGGAATACAATTTAGTGACTTGAGAGCAGAAATTGTTTTATTTTTTTCTTTTGATTCCCAGCCTGGCAGCATGCCTGCACCATAGTAGATGTTTAATTAATGCTTGTTGATAGAGGGATTGAACGGAACTCATGTTTTCTGATTCTCAGTCAGGTGTCCCTTGCTGACACCTTAGTTGTAGTCATTGAAGGGCTAAACAGATAATGTATTTTTCAGCGTTAAACACATCTTGTCTTTAACTTAAAGAACATTAAATCCTCTGAGAAAGTTATCTCCAATAATAACAACTTAATGACTTAATTGCAGTGGTGAAAGTAGTGATAATGCCACCAAAAGAACTGTGGGCTCTTCCTAAGGCAGTGAGTAGTGCCAGGCCCAGAGTCAGGAAGACTCATCTTTCTGAGTTCAAATCTGGCCTCAGACACTTACTAGCTGTGTAACTCTGAGCAATTCACTTTACCCTGTTTACCTCAGTTTCCTAAACTGTAAAATAAGTTATAGAAGGAAATGGCAAATCACTCCAATATCTTTGCCAAGAAAAGCCTAAATAGGGTCGTGAAGTGTGGGACATGACTGAAATGGCTAAATAACAAATGAGAGCATATTGATTTGCCATTTCAGGGAGATAAGGGTTATTGAATACAGGGGTACTGTAAGACTTAAATAAGATTACAGATGTAAACTTTGCAAATCTGAAAGCCCACTATGTGAATGATGGTTATCATTACGATTATGATATTATTGTGATATCCTCAGTCGCTGAATCTCCAGTCTGGTGATGACTATTCCCTGGGCCTTTGTCTCATGCTGAGCTTAAGCAATTCAGCAATACAGTGGTATGCTGGGAAATGTTTAACAACCATTTGTGGGGGGGGAGAAATGTATACACATATACTTTTAATTTAATCTGAATAATGAATACTTTCTTTAATGTAGACAATCACTATGATATTTAATCAAGTCCTCATTTGTTAGCAATTGCTGATTTCTGAGGTGTAAATGCTCACATGGAAAATTTAACAATTGTTCTCTCAAGCCTAAAGCTGGTTGGAGCTGGCTCCAGCATACCCCTGGGTGAATGGCTCCTCATTTACGATGACCACACCATGATGTGAGATGAAGGATGCAAATAAGAGAAGTTTAAGTTCTTTAAGTCAAAAAAAATTACCGAAGAACAATAGAATACCCATTTCAAGAAGGAGAACCTACGTCTGGAGAATATACGTCAGTCTGTCAATCAGAGGAAGCCATGGGACAATTAAAAAGCATACATGGGTACCTGAGAGGAAATTCAGTTGGATTAGTTTGACTGGGCCGTGTGACAAGTTCATTCCATTCGTTTGCCTGTCTGGTGCTATTTGAAAAAGAAGCTGAAATCGATGAGTCAGTTTGGTGGGATCACTAAGATGCCCTACTGCTCATCTAAATTGACTAAATTTTTTTAGTTTTTATTTTCATGTTTGGTGTCTGCAGACAAAACTTCTGAGTTTCCCCCCAAACACAGATTGCCTTGAAAATTACACAAAAGGAACGGAAATGGTGAAAGATATTCACATTATAGAATCCCTCTGCCTGATTTTCATTAAGTCCTGTTTATATTCCAAATCTGGCCTCAGATACTTCCTAGCTGGGTGACCCTGGGCAAGTCACTTAACCTTGTTTACCTCAGTTTCTTCATCTGTGAAATGAGCTTGAGAAGGAAATGGCAAACCACTGCAGTATCTTTGCCAAGACACCCCACAAAGAGTCACGAAGAGTCAGACGCCATTAAACAATAACAAAATATTCCGCCTCCCTCGCTTACTAGGTAGGCGACAGTGGACCAGAGGTCTCTGAGCTTCAGTCCACTCGTCTATGAAATGGGCATAAAAATACTGGTATCACTCATCTCATGGGAATTCTGAGAAAATCAAATGAAAGCATTACACAAATGTGAATTGCTTTATCTCAATATTTTGTCTTCATGTTCAGTAGTGAAAGAATGAAGCTATTATTACACCAAGAAGAAATATTTTTAATAAAAGTATATCAGCCTTGTGGAGTATGGTATGCTTACCTAACACCCCATTTTTTTTTACTACTAAGGGAGACTATAACTGTAATTCGTAAGCAGGAGAGAGAACACAAGCTTCTTGAGAGCAGACACTTTTGCTTTTTGTCTTTGTATCCTCAGTATTTGTAGTACCATTACATTTTGTGATAGCCAGGCAGAGCAGTAGGTGAGAGCCCTTGATTGAGGAAGACCTGGGTTAAAAACCTCACCTAGATACTAGTTGTGTGAACCTGGGCAAATAAGCCTTTTGACTTCTCTCAGTCTCAGTTTCTTCATTTGTAAAATGGGGATAATAATACCATTTACTTTCCAGGGTGAGAATAAAATGAGATATTTGTTAAGAGTTTTGCAATCCTTCAAGTACTATATAAATGATACGTATTACATTGTGTTATGTTTTATTCTGCTATATTATGTTATATTGGTACAATATGTTATGTTATATTATATTAATGATTATTGAACATCTAGAATTTCTAGCATATAGTAGGCCCTTAATAAGTATTTGTTGAGCTGAATTAATTTGATATTCTCTCAAACACTGGCAAGCCCTACTCATATGTGCGGATGAGCTTCACGTATATGGTGTTGGTGGCCACTCTATGGTCTTCTTCTCTGTCCTCTTCTTCAGGTCATCAATGCCATTGAGCAGGACTACCGACTCCCCCCACCCATGGACTGCCCTGCTGCTCTGCACCAGCTCATGTTAGATTGTTGGCAGAAGGACCGCAATACTCGGCCACGCTTTACAGAGATTGTCAACACCCTGGATAAAATGATCCGCAATCCAGCAAGTCTCAAGACTGTGGCAACCATCACCGCTGTGTGAGTTTCGGTACATCTCTGAGGGGAAAAAGTCCTTTGGAGAGTTAATTAAGAGAGCAATAGCAAACACAAGAAGAGGCAACGTGTTAGAGTGCCTACTGAGCCATCTCTGAATTAGGAAGACCTGGGTTCAAGTCCCCACTCTGACATAAACTAGCTGTGTGACTCTAAATAAGTTACTTGATCTTCAGTGTCGCAGTTGCCTTGACTTTCTGATTGGCCTAATTCGATCACCAATCTTATTAGTGAATAAAACAAATGGAAGGGCATTGACTTTCTCACTCAACTTTTCAGGGAGGCATCATGGTCTGGTGGAAAATTGGTCTTAAAGTCAAAACACTTGGGTTTGAGTACTGGTTCTATCAATTATTAGCTGCGTGCCCTTGAGTGAATCATTTAGTTTCTTGGAGCCTCAGTTTCCCCATCCATAAAATGGCCATTATAATACTTTTTCTCACTACAGTTGTGAAGATCAAATAAGATAATGTATGTAAAAGTAATTTATAACTCTAAGGTCTACATAATGGAAGCTATTATTTGTTTCTCTCCCATCTCTTTTGATTAAAATGTATACCACTTCTAAAGTGGTTAAGAAGTATTAGGAGAGGGGCAGCTAGGTGGCACAGTAAGTAGAGCACCGGCCCTAGAGTCAAGAGTACCTGAGTTCAAATCCGGCCTCAGACACTTGACACATTTACTAGCTGTGTGACCTTGGTCAAGTCACTTAACCCCAATTGCCCTGTCTTCTCCTCTGCAAGGAAAAAAAAGTATTAGGAGAATCTCTTAGATCTGTATGTTGCTTTAACTTCTAATTTAGTATTCATTTTTTCCACTGCAGTTAGTCTATCTAGCATGATGCCATGCTTTCTCTTCATATGGGGTAGTTAATTGCTGGAGCTTTCCCATTATGTAAAGCTAATAAGGTTTCCACGAAAGAGTAGATAAAAGGCATGGAAATAATACAAGGATCTCCAGTTAGGACTATTTTGTTTCAGTCATTTTTCAGCTGTATCTGACTTTTCATGACCCCATTTAGGGCTTTCTTGGCAGAGATATTAGAGTGGTTTGCCATTTCCTTCTCCAGCTCATTTTACAGATGAGGAAACTGGGTTAAAGTGGGGTTAAAGTGACTTACCCAGGGTCACACAGCTAGTAAGTATCTGAGGTAAGATTTTCACTCAAGATGATTCATCTTCCTGGCTTCAGGTCCAGCACTCTATCCATTGCACTATCTAGCTGTCCTCAGATTAGGACTATAAAGATTTAGCAAATGACAACCACCCTGGTTACTCAGGGGAAAACAATTAAGAAATCTATCATGAGCAAATACATACACACACCACACCCACACCCACACCTACACCACACCCACACCCATGCCTCCCACATATATATGTACATATATACATATATGAATTATCAATTAAATAAATAGCTTATTTATATGGTGATACTACAATACCCGTTCAGGTAGTCTAGCTACAGTGCAAAAGAGGACTACTCCAGAACCTCAGGAATCAGATGACTTTGATTCAAATTCTACTTCTGATGTTTCCTATTTGTATGACCTTGGGCAAATTGCTTTTTATTCCTGGTTCTCAACTTACTTATCTATAAAATAAAGGGGCTGGACTAGATGGTCTCTGAGGTCTCTCCTTTCTAGATCTATGATCCTATAATCCTATGACCACCACTAGTCCTGTGTCCGTCCCCCCCCCCCCCCGCTAATTATATGGTTACCAGTTCTCTGGTAATGATGCCTTGAGAACTTAGCTGATCAAATATTGATGGATGGTTCATCACTCATCCTATATATGAAGCCTCTTCAGTTTAGTAAGAACTGCCAGAATTTACAGTCTGGTGCCTAGTTTACCAAGAACTTTGTCAGCCCAGGGCCATGATGAAGCTTAGAGAAAGTCCTAAATATTAAATATGTCTTGATATGCCCCATCGGAAGGTATATCATTAACTACATCTCAGTTTCTTCACAATAATATTTCTAAATAGGAAGCATCCAATTTTATAGGTGAAGAAATTGAAGTTGGATGACAGTCCAAGGTCATACATCTAATGAGTAAAAGACAGAGCAACAAGTTTAACAAGTCAGCCCCCTTAGGCTACTTTACTGATAACAGGACCAGAACAATTTATAAATGAAAAGGCTCAGGACAGAATAATAAAACTAAAACTAAAAACCCAACCATTTTCTTGATGCTAGAAGATATTGGGTATTGGTTAACAAAGGAGCTCACAATTATCCTTCCCTAGTGGTATTATGAAATAGGATATTATGCATCTGTCTAGAATTAAGTATGATCCTTATTGAAGACAGGGTAATGGATGAGATTACCCCTAAAGAACCATACCAACACCCTGAAGAACCATGTCAGCCCTAAAACTCAGTCAGCCAACCATTAGGATATACTCTTCTCCAGAGCTGTTCGGTTTAACCTTATTTTCAGCCTGCAGTATTGATCAGTTATTCCAACTCTGTAGCTCAGCAGGTTAACTCTGGCTTATTTTTGTCATTGCAGGCCTTCTCAGCCCCTGTTAGATCGTTCCATCCCTGATTTCACTGCCTTTACCTCAGTGGATGATTGGCTCAATGCTATTAAAATGGTTCAATACAGGGACAGTTTCCTAACTGCTGGGTTCACCTCTCTCCAGCTGGTTACCCAGATGACATCCGAGTAAGTAGACCATATGCTCTTCAACCTATCCAATAAGGATGCAGTTATTCCTTATGCCTTGGGATTTGACTATGTGTGACCTCATTTCTTTTCACAGCTCTATATATTGGTGGAGAAATGGAGAAGTGGTATATATTGGGAAGACAGAAGGGAAAACTGTAGACTGTACCAAGTGGGAGAACTTAAAAGTTATATTTATGCATTATTTGCCTGTTCCCTGAGATTCTCTTTTTCCATCTTGAAAGTTTTAAAACTCAAACCATCAAGGAAAATCTTCAGATAGAAAGAACAGAGATATCCAATGACTTAAACCAAATTGTAGAAATAGACATTATACAATTTTAATATCGTGCTCAGGAACACAGGAAATGTCTAGAGATTTTACATCAGTAGCACTTGTAAAAAACTACAAACCTGTACCAACTTGTTCTTCCTCCCATCCTAAATGCTGATAGTCTGATAGATGAAATCAGTGTCTCTATCGGGTGGAAAGAGGGTTTTATTACAACCGATGGTCACAGTTCATCACATCAAATAAGGTTATATCACCCTTCATATGGATGATGGCTCGGAGCTTGGTCCAGCCTTCTAGACTCATTTCGCCTGATCATGGTGAATCTCCCTGGCTAATGGAATACACAAGGTCAGACTACCGTGAGGCCATGTATCTAACAGCCTATCTCATAAAACACTCATGAGAGGCTAGAGAAGCAATGGCCAGATTCTGCCATTCCTCTTACCCCTATTTTCATTTGGGATGAAGTCATTCATTCTTTTGTCTAACCCTTTGAAATGTTACTTCCAAGAAACTCCATCTTCTGACTCACATGTCAGACAGAGAGATTATAACCCTAAGATGTAGCATTTGCCATGTCCCTATTCACTGATCTGCCTTGGACACAGGGCCACAATGGCAGCTTCTTTCCAGTTCCAGCTTTGTTTCTTGGAAAATTGCTTTTGTCAGTGATAACAGGAACACTGTTCTCTCTTGAGAGGTTGTTTGGATGTGATTCCAAACTTGGATCTACTAAACATCAGAGTTCATTTAATTTCTATGTTATAGACCCTGGGTACATATCCGGGCATTACCTAAAAAGACAGCTTCTGCCATTATAAATTACCATCAAGTACAAAAACATAAAAATGCAATACTTACAGGTAGAAAATCAATCACCTCAAGTTTTAGGTATAAAATGGACACCACAGGATGATTGACAGAGTCTATGGTTTTAGGACGGAAATGACTCTGCAATGAAACTGTGTTCCTGCTTATTTTCATTTCTGTTTCTGACCACTAAGGGAGAGAAGGTACACCTATACGTCCAGTACAGTGGGGGTAGTGTAGAATAATTGGCCCCAGAAGAATTCTTTCCTCTATTTGGAAATATCCACATGCAAAAGAACTGAAGGAGGAAAAAATGAAAAAAGAATAACTTTAGTGGAAAGTGAAGTTGATATATAGGGAATTTATTTTCAGGTAAGGAATAGAAACTCTGGAAAGAATTTGGTGTATTTTGGGAGGAAAAAAAAAGTTGAACAGAAAACAAGCCTTAAGCAAGAGGTTGTTAAGGCTCAAAAATGTAAATCCTATATCTGTGTGTTTGTATATATATACATATATATGTATATACATACATAAGTGTGTTTGTATTGTATACATGTGTGTCTCTGTATGTATATATAGACATGCATTATATTTACATATACATATATATTATGTCTATATGGAATATGATGATTAATGATAATAATAATCCTTATAACCATAATATGTAATGACCTAAGTAAACTGCAAGTTAGGAGAAATTGGTAGCCTTGCCAAAGTAAAATAAGATGGGGAAGATATGTGTAGGGAAACAAAAACCACAACTATGTCTAATACTTCCCTTCCTTGGTTTAGAGGGGACCATGGAGAGTAGTCTGGGGATTTGAAGGGCATGTGGTCCATACCTTAGGAAGGGTGTGGCAAATTATAGTTTTTCATTTTGGAGGCTTGTTCAATCTCAAGAACCTTTTCTACTTAGCTATTGAAAGAAGTATGACTATAATCTGATCTTTTGCCTACCCCTTTCCCAGCTACCAATGGACAAGTGCAAATAAACCAACAGTTTTATTCATGTTAGTGCATAATGTTTAGGTCTCCACATAAAATATAAACAGGAAGCCATCACAGAGACTTTTGCCAGATTTATTTAATTTAGATAATTAAGTCATTTTGGGGGACATCAATTCAGGACCTTCCTTCCCTAAATAGGGATAGAAAATTAGTAGTCAGAAAGGGCATAAAGAAAGCATGCATACCTGACCTTTAAAAATTTCTCAAAATACCAGTATGTGAGATTGACTTTAAAGGAAGGCTCAATGGGATCTTCCTGGCAGTGTGTGGATGGGATGTCTCTCCAGACAAAAACAACTAAAAAAGCCTTCAGTTTTGCCCTTAAGGTGGAATTTCTCTCCATAAAGATGAAGTGACTCTTCTCTTGAGCCATCCTAGATAATCATTTAAAATGATGAGGTATTCTCTTGATCCAGAGAACCCCACAATATCACAGAAGTCAAGGGGTTCAAATCTTTGGGTCCACTTAGAGAACACCTATGACACAGCCCAAGCTATAAAGGGCATGCACATCCGAAAAGCTACCAAGTATTTAAAAGATGTCACGTTGAAGAAACAACATGTTCTCCTCTGTCAATATAATGGTGGAGTTGGCAGGTGTGCCCAGGCTAAGCAATAGGGTCATTGGCCCAAAAAGAGTGCTGAACTCTTGCTGCATATGCTTAAAAATGCAGAGAGTAACACAGAACTGAAGGGTTTGGATGTGGCTAACAAGGCTCCCAAAATGTGATAGCATACTTACAGGGCTCATGGTCAAACCAACCCATACACGAGTTCTCCTTGCCATATTGAGATGATACTTACTGAAAAGGAGCAAATTGTTCCTAAACCAGAAGAGGAGGATGCTCAAAAGAAAAAGATATCCCAGAAGAAACTGAAGAAACAAAAGGTGATGGCACGAGAGTAAATAGGACATTACAATGCAAAAAAAAGTCAAATGAAAACATTTGTTACAGAAAAAGATGGAGCGAATGAATAAATCAATCAAATTACTCTACCCCACCTAAAATAGATAATAAGAAAATGAATTAATCTCAAACATAGACTTCAAATCTTTATAGTGTAGGCTCCATGGAAAGATTTTAGGTAGTCCATGAACTTGGGTGGGCAAATATATATATATATATATATATATATATATATATATATATATGTATGTATGTATGTATCTTTATAGCTTCACTAAACGCTACCTGAATTTTAGCATTTCCTTCAATTATGTAAAAATCGTTATTCTCTGATGGAGTCTATAAGCTTCACCAAACTGCCCAGGAGTCCATGACACAAAAAAGAACTTTTGTTTTAGACTAAATGCAAAACGTCCTTGAAACAGAAATGATGTTGAACAAGAATATTATGATAGGCTGAGGAAACTTGATCATGACCTAAGGCCAATTTCAAGCACACGTAGCTAACAAGAGCTACACCCACATACCTAAGACCTTATGGATATTAGGATGCCTGCAGAAGAATTAGGTTGCTCAGGAAAGATTTCATAGAAGAGTTATTTCAAGCATTACTTTGAAGGACAGGAAGGAGTGTTTTGATGGAGAGGAAAGGCAAAGGGAAATATTTTCCATTTATCTTTATTTGAACCAAATCCTTCTGTTCAACTTTCCTTTGAATTATTAATACTTTAAAAATATTTTCCCTTCTTCCTATGATTCCTATAAACATTTCAGCCTTTATTCACACCATTCCCTATGCCTAGGATGCCTTCTTAAGAACTCCCCCCCCAACACACAAACACACACACGAGTGCACACACACACACACACATACTCTTTAAAGGCCAAGATCAAAAGCCATGAACTCCAGGAAAGTGTTTCAGATGCCCCCAGGTAGACTCCTACGACCTTTCATTGTACATTATTCAAACTTATTTTAAGGACTGATAATCTAATTTTTGTGTTGTGGTTATTTGTGTGTCTTCTAGTCCGTATTACACTGTAGAGTCTTTGAGCATGGGGATTGGTGCCCCATACATAGTGGCATGTAATAAATGCTTCTTGAATGAATAAATGAAGCTACAATTAATTGTTTTTTGTTGTTGTTGTTTCTTTTTCCTCCTCCAGAGACCTTCTGAGAATAGGAGTGACTTTGGCAGGACATCAGAAGAAGATCTTGAACAGTGTTCATTCCATGAGGGTACAGATGAGTCAATCTCCAACCCCAATGGCATGAGAATTCTCGTTTTCTGAGGGGTAGGAGCGGGAGGGAAAGGGGCAAGGGTTGAAGGGGGAAAGAGAGGTTAACAAAGCTGTGAAAAGTTTTGGCAAGGTTGGCTTTATCAACTGAGAATCATAATGCCACCAACGAAGAGTCAACTGGACTTGATTTTTTAACGGGCCACTTCCATTTCTCACTGACAGAAGCACCTTTATGATGCCATGGGAAACCAAATATATAACTATAAATATGTAAAAATCATATATCTAAAAGGAAATGAAGACAAATTAATGTGTGTTGGGGGAACGAAAAATAGACTCAAATCCCACCATCAGTGAGCAAGAGTCATAAACCAATAGGAAGAAAGGGAAGGAGGTGGAGGGAAGAAACAAAAGCAATTTTCAATTCTTCTTCACCAATGACATTTCTTTTCTTTTCTCCTTTTGTACTCCTCCCCTAGACCCCTGTCCCTTCTCCCACATCCATTTCCCTTTGCTCATGACCTGTGTGGGGAAGGTTCTTCAAACAAATTGTCCAGCGCCTGAATCTCAAGATGTCTTTCTGTCAGTTACCAAAGGACTTTGCTGACCACTGCATGGGGGATCCAAACCAAGTCAATTAATGTCTTCATATTGAAGAAGAGATGTACCTTCAATTGAAAACCTTGTTTTTCTTTTGTTTGCATTTTTTGCAAAAAGGAAAAAGAAACCACAAATTGGAAAAAAAAAGAAAACCTGTTTCTGTGCGTGTGAACACGAGTGTGTGTGTGTGTCTGCATTGTAAAATGACTGTGGATTCATTGCTTGTTCATAACAGACACAAACAAGAGACAAGAACTTCAACAGCATCAGCACCGTCACTCCCCAGGAAGTCGGGAACAATCATAGGTTGTTGACTTGGCTTTCTGTTTGGCCCAGCTGGACCACTGGTTTCATCGGGATTGGGGGTGGGGAGAAAAAAAGAAACCAAACTCACAATAGCTTGCAAACTCAGAGACAGGAAGCAGAGGAGAGCTTTGAAATGGATCTTATTTGGGCCATGCTAGAATAGTATTGACTGTTGGATTACTGGCAACTGGAAAGGAGGAGAAAAAAAGAGTATGTGGAGAATATTCTCCAACATTCCAGTAACATATAGGTAGGTGGCAAAGAAGGAATCTTCTTTTCTAACATGTGGACCTAAGGGTTTTGGTCTTAAATACTGGCGTAGGTTGTATGGCTTCAGAGGTATGTTCATATGTTTCTGTGTTTCTCTTTACACTATTCTATATTGTACCTCATTGCTCAATTCACTTTTGTAAATTCCACTTAACATTTAAATATTTTTAATTTTGCCTTTTACCTTAATCTCCTTGCTAATTTTATCTGTCTAATTAAAATGAGCAGAAGCATGTCTGGGTTTACATAGAATGGTGTCAGAGTATATGTCCATGTGCCAATGGGTTTCACCTGAGTAACCATGGAGCCTATAAAACCACCTTCCCCATTAAACTGCTCTCTATCTGGGATAAAGAGGACATTTCCCTTGACCTGTCACTTTCAACATTGCCACTAACATGGCCAAGGGAAGAAATTAAGAAGCTACATTATTCTGATCTCATAGAAGTCACTGGCCAATATACAAACTAAACCAATACATTAGCCCAGCTTCGGTATATTATACATATACTAATTATTGTCTTCCGTGTATACACTCCTTTTTCAAAACAACCAATATTGGTACCTTTGTAAAACTCCTAATCATTTGATATACCTCTAAAGAAGACTTTCTAGTTGTGGATATTATGATGGTGCTCACATGCATGTGTCGGTGTATAATTAAAAGGAATTATGGGATTGCCACATTTCTTGTGTGATAAACAATTATGGCTAGAATAGTGTTATTTTCAGTGCCAGAAACCCTCATTATTGGGGGAAATTCCTAGTTATCAAAGATCAAAAGACCTATCAAAATCTGCTCACAAGATAGAGATACAATTTCTTATTCACCATTTCACTATTTGCATTTCTCCTCTTTAAAAACTTGCTTTTCACATAATCTTAGATGAATGAATGAGTGAAGTGAATGAATGAATGAGTGAATGAATGAATGAATCAATATAGATCCAACACGTCCCATCAGATGCAAAGCCCCCAAGGAGAGCCCCTCCCCACCCAGTCCAGGAAATAATCAGGCAGATAAGCAAACTTCCTTATTAATTGTTTGACAATTCCATGCACAATTTACTAATTGCCCCTAAGATTTCAATCCATGAAGTGTCTGACAAGCCCAGGCAATGCTGCTAATCTACTCTCAATTTTCCACAGGAATGAATTTTAATTTGTCACTAAACAGATCATTCTGCATTCTTAACCCTGGTGTCCCCATACTGGGCTCAATGGAAAACTGTCAGCTTGTTTGCTGCAGACAGATTGTTTCAAGGAGAAAACAGGGTTGCTTTCTCCAATTTAGTTTCTTCAGAGGACAACAGGAATAGACTAACATCATTCAAAATGGATAAGAAGGAATGTGGAATAAGAACAGAAATCATGGGAAAGTACAGATCTGAATCGGGGGAGACTATGACAAAGCAGTAAAAGAAGGAGATACTATTCACTGCCCCTCATCCCATTGCAGACCCATTTAAATAATCCCTTTGCCAACTGCCTACGGACCATTCACTGAAAGCTCTGGGGTAATGGGTACAAATGATGACCTATATTGTCTTTGAGCAAGATATCTCAACATGGTACCTGTTGTGGTAACATTCTGATATCGGAACGGCAACAAAAGAATCCAATCATTCACAGGTATAATAAAGCTGTGGGCAAAACCCACAGGGTGGCTTTATCTCCATCTTGTTTAATGCCCCTCAATATAACTCAGTCTAGCATTAACCCCATTTTCAGGGTAGCTGCATGCAACACAGGCATGCTTCTCATCACTAACTATGTCAAGCTAGTGTCAAGTCCCTGAATTTTAGTAAGGTGTATGTGTAGCTCTAATTGTTGCACGTGCTTAAGGAATCAAGAGCTCCAAGCATTGAGTATATTTGTATTGACCGATACAATAACTTCACAACACACAGGAACGCAATGCTCATACTACAAACAGGTATTCACTCCCCTAAGGATATCAAACAGTATTAAGAAGCAGATATTCCATGATTGTATTGAAGGTTTATTTGAATCACAGGGAAGAAGGTAGGAACTATCTGACTTTTTAGGCCATTAGGCTAGAAGTCTTGAGAGTGAAGAGTATTCTGGACTCCTACAAGGTATGCCTCAAACTTCAAGCTTGCCCCCACCACATTCTACCCCCACTTCTCGAATATTCCTATGAGAAAATGAATGAAATAATAAAGTGGAAAAGGAGTAAAAATACGAACATAAAATTCACTGGGCATGGAGCAGAGTTTATAGACGTTCAAGTTTATAGATAACAAAGAGAGTCATGCCCTACAGAGAACACCTGAGAAAATTTTAGAAAATCATGAAGATCATTATGAGGCCACTGGAATTAACTGGATGCTATCTTCTGCTATTTTCTTTTTTTTCTGCTTCCTACTCCCACACCTTAATTGTGTATGTGTTTGGGAGGATGGTGGGGAATTAACGGTTTAGATCTCAGTCCCGTGTTTTGTTTGTCTGCTTTTTATTGATGACACTCTCTCCTTCAGAGAGCTAATTCATTCAATTAAGGCCAACATCATCTCTCTACAGATGACTCCTAAACCTATTTTTCCAGTTCCATACTTCCACTGAAGGTCATGTTACATCTACAACTTCTTTTTTTTTTTTATAAATTTTATTTAATATATTCAGTTTTCCGCATTGATTTTCACAGGAGTTTGAATTACAAATTTTCTCCCCATTTCTACCCTCCCTCCCACTCCAAGATGGCATATATTCTGGTTGCCCTGTTCCCCAGTCTGCCCTCCCATCTGTCACACCGCTACCAACCCATTCCCTTTTCCCTTCCTTTCTTTTAGGGCAAGATAAATTTCTATGCCCCATTGCC
>CM053622.1:547499034-547517690 GCA_028646595.1 Phalanger gymnotis
TATGCCCCATTGCCTGTGTATCTTATTTTCTTGTTGCCTGCAAAAGCTTTTTTGTTTTTGTTTTTGAACATCTATTTTTTAAAACTTTGAGTTCCAAATTCTCTCCCCTCTTCCCTTCCCACCCAACCTCCCTAAGAAGTCCAGCAATTCAACATGGGCCACATGTGTATCGTTATGTATAACCCTTCCACAATACTCATGTTGTAAAAGACTAACTATGCTTTGCTTCTTTCAAATCTATCCCCCTTTATTGAATTTTCTCCCTTGACCCTGTCCCTTTTCGAAAGTGTGTGTTTTTGATTACCTCCTCCCCTATCTGCCCTCCTTTCTATCATCCCTGCTTTTTTTAATCTTCTTCCTCCTTCTTTCCTGTGGGGTAAGATACACAACTGAGTATATATGGTATTCTCTCTTCAGGTCAAATCTGATGAGTGCAAGATTCACTCATTCCGCCTCACCTGCCTTCTCTTCTCTTCCTACAGAACTGCTTTTTCTTGCCACTTACATGCGAGATAATTTATCCCATTCTATCTCTCCCTATTACCCTCTCTCAATATATTCCTCTCTCATCCCTTATTCATCTTCAACGCATCCTGTGCCTGCTCTCTCTCTCTCTCTCTCTCTCTCTCTCTCTCTCTCTCTCTCTCTCTCTCTCTCCATATATATATATACATATATATGTATATATGCATACACATACATATATACATAGATGCACACTCACATATACATATATATACATACACATACACACACACACACGCATATATATACGTGCATATAAATACATACATGCATATTCCCTTCAGCTACCCTAATACTGAGGTCTCATAAATCATACACATCATCTTTCCATGTAGGAATATAAACAAGACAGTTCAACTTTAGTAAGTCCCTCGAAATTTCTTTTTCTTGTTCTTTTTCTTGATTACCTTTTCATGCTTCTCTTGATTCCTGCCTTTGAAAGTCAAATTTTCTATTAAGCTCTGGTCTTGTCACTGAGAAAGCTTGAAAGTCCTCTATTTTATTGAAAATCCATATTTTGCCTTGCAGCATGATACTCAGTTTTGCTGGGTAGGTGATTCTTGGTTTTAATCATAGCTCCATTGACCTCCAGAATATTATATTCCAAACTCTTCAATCCTTTAATGTAGAAGCTGCTAGATCTTGGGTTATTCTGTTTGTATTTCCAGAACACTCAAAATTGTTTATTTCTGGCTGCTCACAGTATTTTCTCCTTGACCCGGAAATTCTGGAATTTGGTGACAATATTCCTAGGAGATTTCTTTTTGGGATCTCTTTGAGGAGGCGATTGGTGGATTCTTTCAATTTCTATTTTGCCCTTTGGTTCTAGAGTATCAGGGCAGTTCTCCTTGATAATTTCTTGAAAGATGAAATCTAGGCTCTTTTTTTGATCATGGCTTTCAGGTAGTCCAATAATGTTTAAATTCTCTCTCCTGGATCTATTTTCCAGGTCAGTGGTTTTTCCAATGAGATATTTCACATTGTCTTCCATTTTTTCATTCCTTTGGTTCTGTTTGATAATATCTTGATTTCTCATCAAGTTATTAGCTTCCACTCGCTCCAATCTAATTTTTAAGGTAATATTTTCTTCAGTGGTCTTTTGGACCTCCTTTTCCATTTGGCTAATTCTGCCTTTCAAGGCATTCTTCTCCTCATTGGCTTTTTGGAGCTCTTTTGCCATTTGAATTAGTCTATTTTTAAGGTGTTGTTTTCTTCAGTATATTTTTCAGTATATTTCTGAGTCTCCTTTAGCAAGTCATTGACTTGTCTTTCATGGTTTTCTCATATCCTTCTCATTTCTCTTCCCAATTTTTCCTCTATTTCTCTAACTTGCTTTTCCAAATCCTTTTTGAGCTCTTCCATGGCCTGAGACAGTTCATGTTTTTCTTGGAGGCTTTTGATGTAGGCTCTTTGACTTTGTTGACTTCTTCTGGAGGTTTGTTTTGGTCTTCTTTGTCACCAGAGAAGGATTCCAAAGTCCAAGACTTAATCTGGGTGCGTTTTGCTGCCTGGCCATGTTCCCAGCCAACTTACTTGACCCTTGAGTTTTTCAGTGGGGTATGACTGCTTGTAGACTAAAGAGTTCTGTGTTCCATGCTTGGGGGGATGCGCCAGCTCTGCCTTACCAGCACTCCTTCTTCCCCAAGAATCCCTAACCAGGACTGGATTTAGATCTTCAGCAGGCTCTGCACTCCTGCTCTAATCCACCACTTAATTCCTCCCACTAGGTGGGCCTGGGGCCAAAAGTAACCGAAGCTGTAGTTCTGTAGGTGCCCCACCTTCTCTGCCCCTGGGGTGGTGGCCAAACCACTAATTCTATCCCAGTCCCCAGCAGCTTTTCCAACTAAACTTCTCTGTTGTCTTTGGTGTTTGTGGGTTGAGAAGTCTGCTAACTGCCACAGCTCACTGATTCAGGGTGCTAGGGCACGCTCTGCCCAGCTCCTGGTCTTGTTGGTCATGCCACCCATGCTGGGCTCTGCTCTGCTGAGCTCCACTCCCCTCTGCTCCCAGCTCTGTGTGGGATAGACCTTACCCAGAGACTATGCAGGCTGTCCTGGGCTAGAGCCTTGCTTCCCTGTGCTACCCTGTGGGTTCCTGCAGCTCTAGAATTGGTTCAGAGACATTTTTTATAGGTTTTTGGAGGGACTTGGTGGAGAGCTCATGCTAATCTCTGCTTTCCAGCCACCATCTTGGCTCTGCCCCCCCATCTACAACTTCTTAATAAGGTTTACATTTGTACTTTCATAATTATAGTAGCTATCAGATTTGCAAAGTACCTGACTCATGTTATGTTAATCAATCTTTACAACATTCCTGTGATATAGATATTATTATTATTATATTCATGTTGCTGATGAGGAAACTGAGATTGAAGGTTAAGTGACTTGCCCAAGATCACACAGCTAGTCAATGTCAAGAGAAGAATTTGAATTCATCTTCTTGACTCTAAATCTACCCTTCTATCTACTATTCCACCTTACTCCCCTCTGTTAGTAACAATAACTAAAACATATAAAACACTTTTTTTTAAAGTGAGGACCAGCTTGTTAAGAACTTCATCATTCTTTAAATGTATCACTTATTTTAATGTTCTTTTTTAAAAAATGTTGAGTTCTAAATTCTTTTCTTCCCTCTAATCCCTCTCTTACCTACTGAGAGAGTAATATGATATGCATTATTAATGTGAAGTCATACAAAACTTAAGTTTATGTTAGCCATTAACAAAAATCCGAGAAAATGAAATGAAATAATCATACTTCAATTTGCACTCAGAGTTCATTAGTTCTTTCTCTCTGGATGTGGGTAGGGTCCTTCAGAATTATCTTGGATCATTGTAGTGATCAGACTAGCTAAGCTGCTCACAGTAGATCATCATCATCAATCATCATCATCATCACAATATTGCTATTACTCTGTACAATGATCTCTTGGTTTTGCTCACTTCACTCTGCATCAGTTCATATAGGTTTTACAGGTGTTTCTAAAAGCAACCTCCTCATCATTTCTCATAGCACATCACAATCATATGGCACAAGTTGTTCAGTCATTCCCCAATTGATGGACATTTCCTCACCTTCCAATTCTTTGTCCATAAAAAGAGCTGCTACAAATACTTTTGTACATATGCATCCTTTTCCTTTTTCTTTGATCTCTTTAGGATGTAGACCTTGTAGTTGAATTGCTAAGTCAAAGGGTACACACAGTTTTTTAGCCTTTGGGCATAGTTCCAAATTGTTCTCCAGAATGGTTGGATCAGTTCACAGTTAGTGTACGTATGTTTCCACATCCCCTTCAGCATTTGGCATTTTTCTTTTCTGTCATGTTAGCCAATCTGATAGGTGTGAAGTGCTACTTCAGAGTTATTTTAGTTTGCATTCTTCTGATTAATAGCTGTTTAGAGCATTTTTCTGTGACTACTAATAGATTTGATTTCTTCTGAAAACTTTCTGTTCCTATCCTTCGACCATTTATCATTTAGGGAATGGCTCTTATTTGTAGAAATTTGACTTAGTTGTGTATTTAAAAAATGGCTCTTTTTTCAAATAAACTTGCTGTAATTTTTTTTAAAAAAATATTTCCTCACTGTCTATTGTACCTTTAAGCAAAAATGTAATTTCCCTGATTATATTTTTTTAATTTAGTCTATTTTTGCTTTTGCTTTCTTTGAGATCATGATTGCTACCCCTGACTTTTTCATATTAGCTGAAGCACAATAGATATATTCTAGGCCCTTATTTTAACTCTGTGTATCTATTTGTTTTGACTGTGTCTCTTCAACACAATGTATTGTTGGATTCTGTTTTCTAATCCATTTTGCCATCTGCTACCACTTTATGGGTGATCCATTCACATTCATGGTTATGATTACTAACTGTGTATTTCTCTTTATCCTATTTTCTTTTGTGTATCCTTCTTTCTCTTTTTATCCTGCCCCTTCTCCAAAGTCTGTTTTGCTTCTGACCATTACTTCTCTTAATCCACCCTCTCATTAATTACCCCCCCCCCGCCTTCTCTTATCCCCTTGTCCATCTACTTCCCTATTAGGTAAAATAGTTTTCTATACCCAACTGGTTGTATGTGTATACATATATGTATATATACGTGTATATATGTATGCATGCATATATATGTGAGTAAACACATGGTAATCATATAGGTATGTATGTATATGTATATATTCTTTCCTCTTTGTAGCAATTTCATTGAGAGTGAGGTTCAAGCATTACCCACCATCTTTCCCCTCGCTTGCATGCTTCTTTTTTGTGAGATATTTTTCCCATTCTTCCTTTTCTTCTCTCTTCTCCCAATGCATCCCTCTTTCTAATCTCTTCATCTTTTGAGATCATCCCAAAATGATCAATGCACAACTGTACTGTGAGTCTATGTAGACTCCTTCTAACTGTCCTAATGATGATAAAGTTCTTAGGTGTATGTGTATCATTTCCCATATAGGAATACAAACAGTTTAACTTTTTTTAGTTCCTTGTGATTTCTCTCTTGCATTTCCCTTTTTATGTATTTCTTGAGTGTTGTATTTTAATGCCAGGTTTTTTTATTTAGCTCTGGTTTTTTTTTTATTTAGCTCCTTTAATGTGGAAGCTGCTAAGTCTTATGCTATCCTGACTGTGACTCCACAGTACTTGAATTGCCTCTTTCTGGATGCTTGCAGTATTTTCTCCTTGACCTAGGACCTCTGGAATTTGGCTATAATGTTTCTAGGATTTCTCATTTTGGAATCTCAGGAGGTGATCAGTGAATTCTTTCAATTTCTATTTTACCCTCTGGTTTGAAGATATCTGAGGGGGGCGGAGCCAAGATGGTAGCTGGAAAGCAGGGACTAGCATGAGCTCCCTGCCAAGTCCCTCCAAAAAACTATAAAAAATGGCTCTGAACCAATTCTAGAGCTGCAGAACCCACAGGGTAGCACAGGGAAGCAAGGCTCTAGCCCAGGACAGCCTGGATAGTCTCTGGGTATGGTCTATCCCACACAGAGCTGGGAGCAGAGAGGAGTGTTGCTGAGTAGAGCAGAGCCCAGCATGGGCGACATGGACCCACCAGACCGGGAGCTGGGTGGAGCATGCTCTAGCACCCTGAATCAGTGAGCTGTGGCAGTTACCATACTTCTCAACCCGCAAACACCAAGGACAACAGAGTAGGTTAGTGGGAGAAGCTGCTGGGGACTGGGATAGAGTAAGTGGTTTGGCCACCACCCCAGGGGCAGAGAAGGTGGGGCAGCTACAGAACTACAGCTACAGTTGCTTCTGGCCCCAGGCCCACCTGGTGGGAGGAATTAAGTGGTGGATTAGAGCAGGAGAGCAGAGCCTGCTGAAAATCTAAGTCCGGTCCTGGTTAGGGGTTCTTGGGGAAGGAGGAGTGCTGGTGAGGCAGAGCTGGCGCATCTCCCCAGGCTGAGAACATAGAACTCTTTAGTCTACAAGCAGTCATACCCCGCTGAAAAACTTAAGAGTCAAGTAAGTTGGCTGGGAACATGGCCAAGCAGAGAAAACGCACTCAGATTCAGTCTCAGGCTCTGGAATCCTTCTTTGATGACAAAGAAGACCAAAACACACCACCAGAAGAAGTCAACAAAGTCAAGAGCCTACAATGAACACCTCCAAGAAAAACATGAACTGGTCTCAGGCCATAGAAGAGCTCATAAAGGATTCGGAAAAGCAAGTTAGAGAAGTAGAGGAAAAATTGGGAAGAGAAATGAGAAGGATGTGAGAAAACCATGAAAAACAAGTCAATGACTTGCTAAAGGAGACCCAAAAATATACTGAAAAATATACTGAAGAAAACAACATCTTAAAAAATAGACTAACTCAAATGGCAAAAGAGCTCCAAAAAGCCAATGAGGAGAAGAATGCCTTGAAAGGCAGAATTAGCCAAATGGAAAAGGAGGTCCAAAAGACCACTGAAGAAAATACTAGCTTAAAAATTAGATTGGAGGAAGTGGAAGCTAGTGACTTGATGAGAAATCAAGATATTATCAAACAGAACCAAAGGAATGAAAAAATGGAAGACAATGTGAAATATCTCATTGGAAAAACCACTGACCTGGAAAATAGATCCAGGAGAGATAATTTAAAAATTATTGGACTACTTGAAGATATCTGCATAGTTTTCCTTGACTGTTTCTTGTAATATGATGTCTAGGCTCTTTCTTTGATCATGGCTTTAGATAATCCAATAAGTATTAAGTTATCTCTCCTCAGTCTATTTTCCAGGGCAGTTTTTAAGAAACACTTAACTTGTTCTTCTACTTTTTTCATTCTTTCAACTTTGCTTTATTGTTTCTTGATGGCACATGGAGTCATTAGCTTCTGCTTGTCTGATCCCAGTTTTTAAGGATTTGTTTTCTTCAGTGAGCTTTTGTATCTCTTTTTTCATTTGGCTAATTCTGCTTTTTAAGGAGTTGTTTTCTTCAGTGAATTTGTTTTGATTCTTTAACCATTTGACCAGTTCTGTTTTTTGAGGCATTCTTCTCTTTACTGGATTTTTGTGCCTCTTTTACCAAGCTATTAATTCTCTCTTCGTGATGTTCTCGTATCTTTCTCACTTTTTTCCAGTTTTTCCTCTACCACTCTTATCTCTTTCTTTACCTCTTCCAGGAATTCATGTTGGGCTTATATCTCCCAATTTGAGGCTTTGCTTATAGCTGTTTTCACATTGTTGTCTTCTTCTGAGTTTATGTCTTGGTCTTCCCCTGTCACCATAGTAGCTTTTTATGGTCAAGTTCTTTATGGTCAAGTTTTTATTTCTTGTTGTTCATTCGTTTTCCCAGCCTCTTTCTTCACTTCAAACATTTTGTCTAATAGTGTAGCTTAGAGAGTTAATTTTATTTAGTATTTTATTTTTCCCTAGTTACATATAAAAACAATTTTAACATTTATTTTTAAACTGTGAGTTCAAAATTCTCTCTCTTCCTCCCTCCCCACCACCCCTCAATGAGAAAGCAAGGAATTTGATATAAGTTATACGTGTGTAATCATGAAAAACATTTCCATAATAGTCATGTTGTGAAAGAAAATATAGACAAAAATAACCCTCAAGAAAAATAAAGCTTTTAAAAAGTATGTTTCAAAATGTATTCAGACATCATCAGTTCTTTCTCTGTAGGTGGACAGCATATTTCATCATAAGTCCTTGAGAGTTGTCTTGGATCATTGTATTGCTGAGAATGGCTGATATTCACAGCTGATCATCTTACAATATTGATATTATTTGTACATAATACATTTCATTTTGCATCAGCTCATGCAAGTCTCTCCAGGCTTTTCCAAGAGCATTCTGCTCATCATTTCCCATACCATAATAGTATTCCATCACAATCACAAACCACAACTTGTTCAATCATTCCTCAATTGAAGGGAATCCCCTCAATTTCCAATTCTTTGCCAAGAGAAAAGAACTGCTATAAATATTTTTGTGCATATAAGTCCTTTTCCTTTTTGTTTTTTTAATCTCTTTTAGGATACAGACCTAATAGTGCTATTGCTAGGTTAAAGAGTATGCATGGTTTTATAGCCCTTTGGGCACAGTTTCAAATTGCTCTATGGAATGATCAAATCAGTTCACAACTCCACCAATGGTGCATTAATGTCCTATTTCCCCCACATCCCTTCCACCATTTGTCATTTTCCTTTCTTTTCCTATTAGCCAATCTAATAGCTATGAGGCATTACCTCAGAATTATTTTAATTTTCATTCCTCTAATCAATAGTGAGTTAGAGCATTTTTTCATATGGCTATAGATAGCTTTGGTTACTTCATTTGAAAAACTGTTCATATATTTTGATCATTTATCAATTGGGGAATGGCTCTTTTATAAATTTGGCTCAGTTTTGTATATCTTTGAGGAATGAGGCCTTTATCAGAGAAACTTGCTTCAAAATTTTTTTTCAGTTACTATTGTATTTCCCTCCATCCTGTTTCCCCCATTTATTCTATTCTCTATCTCCTTTTACCCTGTCCCCCCCTCAAGTGTTTTGCTTCTGACTATCCCCTCCCTCAATCTACCCTCCCTTCTATCATGTGCGTGCACACACACACGCACACACACTCACACACACCACTTATCCCCTTCCCCTCCTACTTTCCTGTAGAGTAAGATAGATTTCAATATCCAGTTGGGCATATATGTTAGTCTCTCTTTGAGCCACTTCTTATGATAGTAAATTTCACTCACTCCCCCTCACTGTCTCTCTTTTCCTCTCCACTGTAAAAAGCTTTTTCTTGCCTCTTTTATGTCAGATAATTTACTCCATTACTCCTCTCCCTTTCCCTTTCTCCTAGCACATTCTCCTCTCACCCTTTAATTTTACTTTTTTTAAGCTATCATCCCTTCATAATCAACTCATGCCTGTTACCTCTGTCTATATATACTTTGTCTACCTGCCTTAATAATGAGAAAGCTCTTAAGAGCTACAAGGATCATCTTCTGATGTAGGAATGTAAACAGTTTAACCTTATTAAGTCCCTTATGATTTCTCTTTCTTGTTTACCTTTTTATGCTTCTCTTGAGACTTGTATTTGAAAATCAAACTTTCTATTTAGCTCTGGTCATTCTATCAAGAATTCTTGAAAGTCCCCTATTTCATTGAATATCCATTTTTCTCCTGAAGGATTATACTCAGCTTTTTTCTGAGGTGATGATACTTGGTTGAATCCTAGCTCTCTGGAATATTATATTTCAAGCCTTCAGATACTTTAATGTAGAAGCTGCTAAATCTTGTGTTATCCTGACTGTAGCTTGAACTGTTTCTATTTGCTCACATTATTTTCTGCTTGACTATGGAGCTCTGGAATTTGGCTATAATATTCCAGGCAGTTTTCATTTTTGGATCTCTTTTAGGAGATGATTGGTAGATTCTTTCAATTTCTATTTTACCCTCTGGTTCTAGAATATCAGGGTGGTTTTCCTCGATAATTTCTTGAAAGACGATGTCTAGGCTCTTTTTTTGATCATGGCCTTCAGGAAGTCCAATAATTTTAAAAATATCTCTCCTGGGTCTATTTCCCAGGTCAGTTTTTTTTTCAATAAAATATTTCACATTGTCTTCTATTTTTTTATTCTTTCGCTTTTGTTTTATTGTTTCTACATTTCTCAGAAACTCATTAGCTTCCATTTGCTCAGTTCTAATTTTTAGGGAATTGATTTCTTCAGTGAGCTTTTGGACCTTTTCCTTTTGGAGAATTCTGCTTTTTAGTCATCTGGTCTGTTTTTTAAGGTGTTATTTTCTTCAGTATTTGTGTGTATGTGTGTGTGTGTGTGTGTGTGTGTGTTCTTTACCAAGTTGTTGACTCGTTTTTCATGATTTATTTGCATCACTCTCATTTCTTTTCCCAATTTTTCTTCTACTTCTCTTACTTGATTTTCAAAATCCTTGTTGAGCTCTTCCGTTGCAAATTCATATTTTTATTGAAGGCTTTGGATATAGGAGCTTTGACTTTGCTTTCTTCTGAGTGGGTTTTTTGATCTTTCTTGTCATCATAGTAATTTTCTATGGTAAGAATTTTTTCTGTTGCTTGCTAATATTGCCAGACTCTGCTTCCGGGATGGGGGGCACACTGTCCCAAGCTTCAGGGGTTTTGTGTAGCTGTTTTTAGAGATACTTCTAGAGATCTGTAACTTTTCAGTTTTTCTAAGGTGGTATGATCTAAGGAGAGTCGTTTACTACTCTCCTGGCTTGTGTTCTGGCCTGTGAGAGACCACAAGCACTCTTTTCTACCTTGGAACTGTGAGGAACATTCCTGCTCCACTGTGGCCACAGGCTCTACTGTGCTAGTGCTCCTTCTCCAGGACTGTCACCCAGGACTGTGACCCAGATCTGAGTATGGGCAAAGCAAAAGAGTCCTGCCTCAGTGCTAGCAAAGAAACCCCTATAATCAGCTTCTGAACACTTGTTTGACTCTCCGCTTACCATTTGTGAGGTAAGAGCTCTGGAAGTAGCTGCTGTGAGTGTTAGCTCAATGGCTCTCAAGGCCTGCTCCTGGTTTGCTGGGGCCAGTCTGCACTGGTGTGGCCTGAGCTGGACTGTGTTCCTCTCTCACCCTGGTGCAATAGACCTTCCCTGCTGACCTTCTAAGTTGTCTTGGGCTGGAAATTTGTTTCACTTATTCTTTTTGTGGGTTCTGCTGGTCTAGAATTGCTTAGATTCACTATTTAAAGGTATTTGGAGGGGTTTGGGGGAGAGCTCAGGCAACACCTTGCCTTTACCATCTTGGCTCTGCCTGTTGACTTTGATCTTTATACTAAAGTTGAGCTCTGCTCACCTGGGGTGGGGAGGCATTGTCCCAAGCTCCAGGCTCTTTTGTGTTGCTGTTTTCAGAGCTATTTCTCGGTGTCTACAAGTTTTTCATACTTCCAAGATAATGTGTTCTTGGGAGAGGTTTGGTCACTGCTCTCCTAGTCTGCACTCCGGCCTTTACCCAGAGAGGGCCCCTGCACCCCTGCAAACACTGCTGTTACTTTTGGCCTTAGAACTGAGACCAGGGTCCTAGGTCCCTCATGACTGACCACCAGTGTTCCTCTCCACTCTGGAAGTGCAAGGCAGAACTGTGTATGTGCAATAGAGTTGCCCCATAGCTATCAGTCCTGCTCCCAGTGTCAGTTGAGGGCCTGTGTGATCTCTTTCCGAACAGTTGTCTGTCTCCCTTACCTTCTCTGAGCTGAGAGCTCCTAGTGTTTCCACATGGGCTTTTGGCTTTCTCCTAAGCCAGTGTAACAAATCTCTCCTGCTGACCTCCTAAGATGTCTTGGGCTGGAAAAATATCTCACTCCAACCTTTTGTTGGCTCTGCTGCTCCAGAATTTAATTTTAGGTGCTATTTTAACTTTAGTTGGAGGTGAATGTTGAAAAGGTTTGGCTGAGTTACTGCCTCAACTCCCATAGTATTTTAGGGTTTGCAAAGCACTTTAAAAAAAAACACTTCTTTTGATCCTCACAAGCACCTTGTAAAGATGGTTCTATTATTACTTCCATTTTACAGATCAGGAAACTGAAGCTCAGATAGGTTAAGTGACTTACCCAGAGCCACACAGCAAGGGTCTAAGACGGACAAAATTCAATCTTGGTTCTTCCTGACTTTATATTCAACCAACTATATTCTCTACCACTGAGCAGCATTGCATGTTCTACTATCAGCTCAAACTTAACATGTCTAAAATCAAACACATAAATTTCCCCTAAAAAATGAAAAGAAAACTTCCTCTCTAAATTTTACTATATGCTTTTATGGTATAACTCTCAAAGTCACCAAATTTCTGCACTTGAGGTTATCTTTGACTCACTCCTCTCTTCCCTTTCAAGGTTTGTTGGTCTTACCTTATATTTTTACTTAGGAGGAAAGAGTGATGGATATATTAATTAAGAAGAAACAGGTCCTACCTCAGACACTTACTAGCCATACTTTTCCTACTTGACCTCTCTCAGACTCAGTTTGCCTATCTGTTAAATGTACTATTGATATCATTTACTCTAGGGGATTACTGTCAGGATCAAATGAGGTAATGCATGCAAAGTGCTTTACAAAACTTAAAGAGCTATATAAATGTGACTGGCTATCACTAAAATGTTTTTTATTTCCTTTTAGTTAGTACAGTTGAGATAAAATTGGGATACCTTGCTACCTGACAAGTGATAGCATTTATTTATTAGTCATGTGATAAGAACCAACCAGCTTTTAGCCTGTGAATGGATAATTTTAAAATGGCATAAATTTCCACTTGCACTTTAAAAATAAAAATAAAAATCTCATAAAAACAGCCGAGCATAGTAATACTAAATAGGAAAGAAGACAGCTTGTGGAAAGCATCGGGACACAGGGAGCAAAAGGTATGCCAGGATGAAAACCAAGGCCCATGATAAATTCAAGGGTCTAGACGGCAATAAACTAGAGGTTGACGATGCAACATAAATCAAGAATACATAAAGCATAGAGAGCAAAATGTCAGGCAATAGATAATGTCTGTGTAGATAGTCATCAGCCAGGAGACCTACATAGGCTAAGGGAGGAGAGAAGAAGAGGAAGCTCATGAGAAATGAAGGAATAAGCACAGAGCAGATAGGCAGCATGGGATACCTGCAACAAAGGCAGGATTTGATGCCCAAGCATCTTGCTGCTTTGGGCTCAGCTACTTTATGCTCCTATCGTTCTGGTGAAAACTCATTCTTAGTGAGCCTGGCCTTAGGCATGGTGGAGATAATTCCTGGCAACAGGGGTCTGGGGAATAAATGCAAGGCTACAGAGCAGACAAGGGTCACTGGAAAAGAAACTGTTTCTTGACAAAAATGTACCTTTCCAGAAATAATACCTCTTAAAACAAAATGTATCCAAAAATGAATAAGTATAATGGCTTCATTTTGAACCTTTATTATTAATTTTTCTACTTTCTCTATTCCTTTCAGTCTACTAAGCATTGCAGAAGAAAAGCACAGAACTTTCTTATTTGATCCATACAACTCAACAAGCATCTAGAGGTTGAATAAGACATGATCATTGGTCTCATGGAGTTTAAAGTCCAGTAATTCGTTTTACATTTTCATAGTATTTAACCTCATGTTGACTCTAGGACATCCAGTGTGAAATATCTAATAAACAATTGATGATATACTGAAGCCCAGGAAAGAGACTATACCTAGATAGAGCTAGTAAGAGAGGGAAGGGTAGAAAGGGAAAGAGAGAAGAGAAAGAAAAAGTGAGAAGGGAAAGAAGAGGGAGGGAGAGACAAGACAGAGACAGAGAGAGGTAGAGAGACAGATGGACAGACAGAGACAAAGAAAGAGAAAGATGAGTTCTTTGGCTGTGGCTGGGGAAAGACATTGAAAGATATTTCTGGAATCTTGCCCCCTTCTCTCCAAGAGAGACTTTGATTCTTACCTGGAAGGGAATACAAGGGGTCGCACTGTTCTCCTCTAAGAGAAAGAATACTAGACTATTATTATAGCTATCTGCCCCTCTAAATATTGATGGTCTAGAGGCTAAGAAGAGAGAATGACATACTACAAATTAAGAAAACATGGAGTCCTATCTTAATTTTCAATTCAAGCCATTACCCTGGCCTCTATCCCTTAAAGGGGAGCAAGTGTTCCTGGATTACAACCACAAGCTTGACTCTTTACCCCCAAATTCTATTTAAATAAATGACTATCACATAAAATGAATAGTGAGTAAACCCATTTGCCCGAACAAATAGCGAACAAAATTCTGAGCCAGAGAGTCAGAGTCAATAGACATTTATTAAGTGCCTACAATATGCCAAGCACTGTGCTGGAGATACAAAGAAAGTCAGAGAACAATCACCGTGCTCAAGGAGCTCATGATCTAATGGAAGATACAACACAAAAGAAAGGAAGCTGACAAGGGCAGTGTGCATTACCAGGCATGGTGGCATGATGAAGTCATGCAGCAGGGATAGGAAATTATTTGAGGAGGTGTGAATTTCTGAGTTGATTTCATCTTATGGAATGATGAGTTTCTGGAGATGAGGTAGTCCAAGAAAGTATCCAGATAAGAAATTATGAGAATTCCCTAGCCATCATCCTTAATTAGTAGAAGATCTGGGAAGAGTTCTCCAATGTCCACCCATCCACCATCTCCAAAACGGAGGGAAGAGTCTCAGGCACTCAGGCACAGGAGGTGCCAAGATGGTTTGAGTTAACAAGTTGGTTTCAAATCTAATCAAAGAGTTTTGCATATTAGTATGCACTAGAAAATAGAAAAAGTGATTGAGCTCTCTCATTGGGAGTGAGCTACCTCAGCTAGACTAAGAGAGGCTCTGATTTCACCTAAGGAAAAATTGTCCAAGACTCTGTAGGGAGACAATACAGAAATTGGGGATATGTTGAAGATCTAGCTTTCCCTTAAATGTTTGCCTTTCAAAGTCTGTCTGTCTTACCCCAAAGTCAGTCCTGTAAAGGGTTTGGCACTACACATATTCTCTTTTGAAGATGGGATGAAGAATCTCTGCTCCTCACATAGGCACACAATGTGGAGTCATCATTCTTTTCACCAATGAGGAAAGTTATATGCAAATGTTAGAGGCTTGAAACCCAGGTCACACACACGCGCGCGTGCGCGCACACACACACACACACACCCAAGGGTTCAAGATCATGAGATGGATGTTGAGCCATCAAAGGAAACTGAGCGGAGCAATCAGACAGGTGGAAGGAAAAGCAGAGCAACAGGAAAGAGTATTGTCATAGAAACTTAGAGACCATTAGGAGGAGAGGATAAAGAATAGTGTTAAATACAGCGGATAGGTATAAAAAGATGGAGGATTGAGAAAAGATGATCAGATTTGGCATTTTAAGAGATTCTTGCTAACTTTGATCGAAAGTTTCTTGTGGACAAAGATGGTGTTTTAATCATCTTAATTCAATTCAGTATTTGCTGAATGAATGCAATTAATCATAGTTAATTTTACCTTGGTCTTTAAGTTGTGTTGATAAGAAAGTTTCCTTTGTTGTTCATTCGGAATTCTTAGTACTGTGACATAGCCTTCCCTGTAGCCCATGTGCATAGGCTTCAGGGTTCTCTCTATTGGCTTTGCCTTTTAATTCCCTCCAGTCTTTGTTCTTTTCTTTGTCTGCTTATAAACTAACCAAAAGTCAGGCATTATTTCACCTTAAAAAATCACTTCCTCTGTTCTGAGTTCCTGCCAGAAGTTAGTTGACCTTATTCTTATTACCCCTATTCCCTCTTCTCTCTGAAACCTTTTTTTTTCAGTCAGAAGGGAGGCATTTTATCCTCCTCACTTAAGAAAAGGAGAGCTTTCTCCTCTCAATATGTTTTATTTCCTTAGATGGCCCTTATTTAAAATGAAATTCACATTAAATTTCCCTCAGCAGCTGCTTCAATTTTTGCAGCTTTCTGATACAGACTATTTTAGTAAGAGTATTTCAGTTACAAATCCAAGATTTTACCAAAACATCCTAAGACAACATTTAACCAGAATTTTTTTTACAAGATTTAAAACAGACTTAAAGTGATTTTGTCACAGCTCCCACATCCAGTTAGTCACCAAGTCCTATGAGTTCTTCTTTCAGAATTTCATTTTTCCATTCCTACTAGGACCAGATATCTCATCCCGGCACAGGTAATTAGCCCCACCAAGGCATGGGTGGCAGATTATTAGAAGGCTGCCAGATGCACAAATACATAAATATTGTAATGACAAAAGTCACATTTAAATAATGTTTCCAAGTTTAGAGAGTGTTTCCTGAACAACAATGCTGTGGCATAGGGAGCTGAAGCATTATTATTTTTAAAAATATGTTTTTATTGATGTCTTTAGGGGTTTTTATGACTATCTTTTCCTCCAAAAATCTCTCTTCATCTCCCTCCTAGAGAGACATCCCATATAACAAATAGTATTAAAGACAAAAAGAAAAAGAAGAGGAAAAAAATCAGCATAACCGATCAGTACACCAAAAAAAAGTCCGAAAATATTTGCAGTGTACAACACTTGTAACCTCCCTCTTCTGCAAAGGGAAGGGTGAGGTAGGAGTATTTTCTCCTTTATCTCCTTTGAGGCGATGCCTGCAATGTTCACTTTTGTATATGTGGTTGTTATTTCCACTTACCTTGTTGCAGTCAGTGTATATATTGTGTGTTTGTTTGGCTCTACTCCTTCACTTTGCATCAGATCTTTCCATGCTTTTCTGTATTCATCAATTCATCCTTTCTTATAGAAGTCATACTCCATTTTAGTTGAACTATTACTATTCTCATTTTAATGATGAGGGTTTTAATGCTTAGAAAGATAAATTGACTTTGTAACAATCACATAGCTAGTAAGTTGCAGATTTGATCAGAACCCTGATCTCCAAATTTTAAATCCTACTCTTGCCACCGTGCCATACCACCTTTCATGCATGGGTTATAGTAGTAGGACACTATTGGATTTTATTTCAGTTTAGTCAGGCAACTGTTGTCACAGGAGCAATCAGGTCAGTTTAAGTCATAGTAGTTGGACAGTGATGAGATTCAAGATTAGAAAACACAACATCCATTCAGAAAGGAAGAAAAAATTTTAAGCAAGGTCTAATGTAGCTATAAGCAGTTCTCCAAGGGAGCTTTTGTTTTGGCAGGGCTCCCCTGCTAAATGGACTCTTGTACCTAGAACATTTCAGAACTAACAAGTTGAGATAGCTCTACCTGAGGGCTTTGATGAGCTATCATTGGGGAATGCATCATGATTCCTATCCAATGAAACTGAACTTGTTATTCAGGAAAAAGAAAAAAAATTAGTAATCCCTAAATAAGCAAAAGAAATAAAAATTTTGAGAATCATAGGAGAGATAAAAAGATTGAGGTGATAAAACAGTTAAAAAATAATAAAATTGGCAAACCACTTATAATTGTAGCTGGCATTTCTATAGCACCTTAAGTGCAAAGCTTTTTACATACTTTACGACATTTCATAGGAGTTCCAAAACAACCCCAGGAGGTAGTCGTTGCAGTCATGATTTTTCCATTTTGCTGATTAGGGAGTCGCAGCTCAGAGAGATTAAGTGATTTGCCTATTGTCACACAGTAAGTGTCAGGGGTGCTGTGTGAAATCTGGTCTTCCTGAATCCAAGTACATGTCTTTATCCATGAAATTATAATGCTTATTAGCTAACTCGATTTTGAAAAGGAATGAATAAATGAATGAAAAAGCATTTATTAGGTACTTACTAATTGTCAAGCACTACTAAGCTCTGGGGATACAAACACCAAAAAAAAAAGTCCCTGTATTCAAGGTACATACATTCTAATGAGAGAGACAATGGCCTGGGAATGTTTTCTAGGTTGGAGAGTGAGGCCATAGGGGAATATATTGATAAACCTATTTCTTTTGGGAATAATAGCAGAATTAATTTGATCACGGCTCTAGAATTGGAGGGTTGAGAAGGGGGCTGAAGGAAGGAAGAGTAAGCTTCAACAAGAAGGGGAATGTCTGGGAAGAAATGGCTGGAGAAAAAGCACTGAGGTAAAGAATGGTGGCTGGGTCTTTTCTGAAATAAGAAAGTAAAGAATTCCAAATTATGAAGCTCAAAAGAGAAGAGAAATAAAAAACAAACAAACAAAAAAAATTATTAGAACTTACTATATCCAAGTATATGCAAACAAAACTGAAAACTTCAAATAAAAGAATGATTCACTTTAGATAATGTACTCCTGGAGGGCAGGAACTTTTGCCTTCTTTTGTAAGACCAGTGTTTAGCAATGCGCCTGGCCTGGCACATGTTGTTGTTCAAACATTCAGCAGTGTCCCACTCTTTGTGACCCCATGGACTTGTTCATGAGTTGTGGTTTTGTTTTGGCAAAGACACTGGAGTGATTTGCCATTTCCTTACCATTTTACAGATAAAGAACTGAGGCAAATAAACATTAAGTTATTTCCCTACCATCACACAGCTACTAAGTTTCTCAGGCCAAATTCAAATTCAGATCTTCCTGACTCTAGGTCTAGTGCTCTGTCCGTGACACCACCTACCCTGGTGCATAGTAGGGTCATAATAAAAGCTTTTTGACTGGCTTGATGAATATTCCCAAAAATGTAAAGTGCCCAAATCAATAAAATAGGAAATGCAGATGTAAACCATTGGATTTTTTTTCTTGGGGGGTGGAGTGGGGATTAAACAACCTGTAAATGAACTCTCAAATGAAAAAAAAAAATGTATCTGGTCCAGATACAATTTCAGGTGAATTTTACCAAGCATTTAAAGAATAAGTCATCTAACAAAGTTAAGCTATTTACAGGCATAAGAAAGGAAGAAACTTTATCAAATTCCTTCTAGAAGACAGATATCCTGATACACAAATCTGGGAGAAATAAGCAAAGAAAAGGGAGTGCAAGACCTTGTTGAAGAGCAGTATCATTCATTATTGTCTTTCTTTTGGTCTGAACCTACCATTTCATTTGGTTAGGGAACTACCCATGAGGAAAATTTCTCTACTAAAGCACATCTCTGATTTATAGTCTTAGAAAATTGCCTGAAGGTATAAAGGGGTTAATGACTTGCTTCAAAGGCAATACAGAACTTGAATCCAGAACTTCTTGCCTCTAAGGTTGACTCCTTATCTACTACATCTCTCTCTCTCTCTCTCTCTCTCTCTCTCTCTCTCTCTCTCTCTCTC
>CM053622.1:547518190-547537590 GCA_028646595.1 Phalanger gymnotis
TTTCAATAAAATAGAGGACTTTCAAGCTTTATCAGTGAAAAGACCAGAGCTGAATAGAAAATTTGAGAAGCTAATGACTTTATGAGAAATTAAGAAATTATAAAACAAAACCAAAAGAATGAAAAAAATAGAAGACAATGTGAAATAACTCATTAGAAAAACAACTGACCTGGAAAATAGATCCAAGTGAGATAATTTTAAAATTATTGGACTACCTGAAAGGCATAATCAAAAAAAGAGCCTAGACATCATCTTTCAAGGAATTATCTAGTAAAACTGCCCTGATATTCTAGAACCAGAGCATAAAATAGAAATGGAAAGAATCCCCTGATCACCTCAAAAGACATCCTCAAAGGCAAACTGCTAGGAATATTTTTGCCAAATTCCAGATTTGCCAGGTCAAGGAGAAAATATTATAAACAGTCAGAAAGAAACAATTCAAGTATTGTGGAAATACAATCAGGATAACATAAAATTTAGCAGTTTCTACACTAAGGGATTGGAGGACTTGAAATATGATATTCCATAGAAAAAGGAGGTAGTATTCAAACCAAGAATAACCTACCCAGCAAAACTGAGTGTAATACTTCAGGGAGAAAAATGCAATTTCAATAAAATAGAGGACTTCGAAGAATTCTTGTTAAAAAGACCAGAGCTGAATACAAATTTGACTTTCAAATAGAAGAATGAAGAGAAACTTGAAAAGGCAACCAGGAAAAAGAATCCATAAGGGACTTATTAAAGTTGAAATGTTTACATTCCTACATGGAAAGATGATAGTTGTAACTCATAAGACCTTTCTCAGTATTAGAGTAGTAAGAGGGAATACATACACACACACACACACATATATATATATATATGTTTATGTGTGTGTATGCATGTATATATGTATATGTATATGTGCATACATATATGTGTATGTATATGTATATATAGATATATATGTACATATATGTATATATGTGTATATATATTATATATGTGTGTGTATATATATATATGTATATATATATATATGAAGAAAGAGAGAGAGAGAGAGAGAGAGAGGGAGGGAGGGAGGGAGAGGGAGAGCACAGGGTGAGCTAAATATGAAGGTATGACAATAATGTTCCTTGCACCTGCTGTAGGGGTGTAAGACCAATAACACCAGTACACAGGAGGGCTGCTAACGCAATTTCTTTTATCTGCTTTCCTAAAGGAAAGCAACTTTAAAGTGGTCAACAATCTTACTTTAATCAAACATATACATATACATATGTATATGTTTGATTACACATATACACATACACAAATATATATATATACATATATAGTAGAAATTATATAAACAGAGCAAATAATGCAAATCAGCAGACAGTGCTTCTAACTATCTGTCCATAGCAATACTTACATAGTTACCAGAGAGAGAAGCACCAACATCTGGGTTTTCAAAGCCAGGGGGCTCTGTAATGGCTACCCAGAGTCTCATCTGGCTACATCGCAGAACACTCTTCCCATGAGTGAGCCCCAAAGCAAAATACCAACCTCCCAGTATATATACAGTTATTCAACATCAGAGGGCATGTAGTGACCCAGGCTCATGTGACTTAAGCTTCCATGTGAATTAAGCAGGTCACATGGGCCTATTAATGGATGGGAGAGATCTTCCCATCAAGCAAAAAATACATTAATAGTACAGAAGGGATGTACTTTAAAAAATAAAATTAAATGTTGAGAAGAATGTACTGGGAAAAAGAGAAAGGGAGAGATAGAATGTAGTAAATCATCTCACATAAAAGAGGCAAGAACCTTTACAATGGAGGGGAAGAGCAGGGAGGTAAGACAGAATAAGTGAGCCTTACTCTCATTGGATTTGGCTTAAGGAAGGAATAACACACACACTCAATTGGGTACAGAAATCTGTCTTACCCTACAGGAAAGCAGGAGGGAAAGGGATAAGAGAGAGGGGCTAATAGAAAGGATGGCAGATTGCAAAAGGGACAGTCAGAAGCAAACACTTTCGTGGAGGGACGGGTCAAAGATGAGAATAGAATACATGGAAGGCAGGCAGGATAGAGGGTAATATAGTCTTTCACAATATGACTGTTATGGAAGTATTTTGTATGACTACACATGCATAATCTATGTCAAATTGCTTACTCTCTCAATGAGAGTGGGTGGGGAGGAAGGAAGGGAGAAAATGCGGAACTCAAATCTTTAAAAATGAATGTTAAAAATGGAAGGGAAGGGGACAAGAGAAGGGGGGAGTGATAGAAGAGAGGGCAGATTGGAGGAAGGGGTAATCAGAATGCATGCTGTCCTGCGGTGGGGGGAGGGGAGAGATGGGGAGAAAATTTGGAATTCAAAATCTTGTGGAAGAGAATGTTGAAAACTGAAAATATTTTTTTTAAATGACTAGATTTCACTATCCACCCCACCTTAGAAACACAGGGGCTACTCAAAGCCATTCTTACTCTAATAAACATAGGAACTTTGACCTTCTCAACTTCCAACCTGGACAGGTTCATCCCTTCTTTGCCTAATTAGTGTCTTCCATCCTGGGAGCTCACCATATCAATGCTAGACTTAATACAAACAGCTTATTGACTTAATTTTCTGCAACCCAGAATTCCCATACTCAAAGGATCTACCAGCCTTATCCACATTGAGGTGAGTGCCACCATGCCAAACTTATTTAAAGTTATGTCTAATTAGAACCATCTTGCTATTCATCCTGTCAATGGTTCACCCTATCCCTTATTCTTCTTACCTGGGACAGTGACTCTCCAGACTGGACATCTAAAGATCATTCTCCACCTGCTCAGGGCAATTAATTCATTCAGCTTTGGAATTCTGTCCCATCCTGATCTGACTTAATCATTAAACAAATCTAACCTACTTTGCCTAGTTGGCCCAGGTCCATGCTTCATATCATATCCAGCCAGCCATCTGAAAATAATGACCTACCCAGGCATCTTGCAACCTGCCCAGTGATTGGCAACTACTTCCTTCCTCACTTTCCCTTCCCCAATTTCTTTCTACTTCTTGCTCTGGTAATAAGAATCAAATAAATATTACCATTGCTATTGAGACGGCATGACAGCCCGCTTACTGCCCTGTGGCTCTACTTACAATCCCTGTGATTCATCAGAACAAAACTCTATTCCATAGCCTCTACCCCTCTATGTATGTATTATCTTTCCTTATTTTAACGTAAGCTCCTTGAGGTCAAACACTGTCTCACTCTTGTATTTATATCCTCAGTGCTATGTCATTCATTCATTCATCTATACTTAAAACTCACATTTATACAATCCTTCATGGTTTGCAAAGGGTAATTTTTTTCTTAATAACCTAATAAGATACCATAGTAAAAGTATTTTAAATTTCATTTTACAGGTACAGAAACCTGTTCAATGTAGCTAATGGTAGAACCAAGAATTTAACTCAGATCTCTGACTTCATGTCAGCACTCTTCTTACTAAATGGGTCTGATTTGCAAACTGTATAGTTCTATACAAATGTCAGATATATTGCTGTCAATGTGAATATGTGGCTTCTTTATCACAGTTTATATGATGATTCAGAAAACCATGCATTTCATCAGTACTAATGAAGTTTCCCTGAATTGTTCTAGGGTTATAGATACAAGATTGGGCTTAGCTCTCCAGGAACAAAGTTTTCAAGACTTTACTGGGGTATACCTTTTTTTTTCCTACCCATTTACCTCCAGCTCAAAAAGAAACAGACTGTTTAGAGATTATAAGCCAAACAGGGGCAATCCTTTTAAGTTGATAGAGATATTCCTAATGGGTCCACCACAAATCCTAGCTCTTTCTGTTTTTCTTTTGTTTTTGGTAGAAACCAATGACCTCCAACCTGGCAACTGGAATTGTACTCCTGAAAAAACGTGAGGTAATGAGTAGTAGACCAGATCCCAAGACCATTGACCAGCATAGAATCTTTTACCCCCTACTAATTAACACCATAAGAGAATAACTACACAGTAATAGATAGGCAGTTGGTGTTACTATCTAGAAGGGACATGACACTATATTAAAATCTGGTCTATTTAAGGTAAGAGCTCTTAAGCTAGGGTCTTTGAATGTATTTTTTTTATTTTCACAACTATTTTAATTATTATAAACCTGTGAATTTTATTTAATGCATTTAAAACATTATTCTGAAAAAAGTGGTACATAAGTTTCACTAAACTGCCGACAAGGTCCATGAAACACACAAAAAGGTTATAAACCTTTGATTTTAAGGAAGTACCATGCACATCGTGGGCTCTTCTTCTAACATTTTTTCTCTATAATTTGCCCAGAGTAAATGTGAGATGCAACTTTGTCCTGGATTTTGGAGTCGAGGGAGAAACAGAATGAGAGAGAAACAGTCTATCTTAGTAACAGGGAAATTGATGGAGTCCACAAATATAATTTATTCAAGGACATATTATCCCACCAAGGCAGAGAAAAGAAAAGGTCCTGTGGCAGGCCATCTGTGAGAACACAGGGCAAAGAATTAAATAAGCCTTCACTATTAGTTGCTAAATTGGGCATACATGAAAGCATAGGAGAGATTGTAACACTTTTGATGGTGAGCACCATCCCCGCCACGACCATGGAATTTGATTTTGAAATAAATGTATGCCCATTGCAAGGGATTATCACTATCTTTTGGCTATAACATACCTGTCAAGTTATGTGCTAATTCCTTGCTCAAAGCTACTAGTGATATCATATATGACAATACTTTTTTGAAAGAGAGGGTTCATCTCCACAAATTTCTGAGGCTTCAGTTCATGGCCAAGTTTTGGAGAAGCTTATGGAAGAAATAAAACGTGCAGATTCCTCTCACTTAACATGCTTAATGAACTAAGCAAAATGTTCTTCAATAACTATACTTCTATATGACACATTTAAAAGACTAAACTTGATATTTCCTGTGATGACATTTGCAGGGGATGGGAGTACAGTGGGAGAACAATATTATCCCTCAATAGCTCCCTATGTCCAACTGACCATTGCTGTCTCTGCTTTTGTTGGTGGATATTTTAAAGAAACAAACCCTGGTCCCCACTTTGGCCATTTTTGGAGAGACATCTACAACTCTAATTCATATAACACAGAAAGCCCTATTATAGTTGCAAGAAACAGGGAAATTAATTAACCAATAATCATTTATTAAGTGACTGCTTTGTGCCAGTCACTGTGTTAGGGCTGATACAAAAGAAAAGAGAAAAATGAAACAATTCTTACTTTCAAGAAACTTTCAAAAATGTTCCTTGATATAGAAAGTATCCTTGAAGTTGGTTCTTTCTTTAAGAACATTAGAGATTCAGTTGAGGAGGGAGTGCATTTGACAAAGACACGAAGATGGGAGATGGAGTGATATACAGAAAGAATATCTAGAAGGCCAGATTAGCTGGACCATAGAGAATAAGAAGGGAAGTGATTTATAATAAGGATGAAAAGGTAGATCAGAGATAGGCAAAAGGCAAGGGAAGCAGAAAATGGTCCCCTATTGGAGCTGGTGGACCATATCTAGTTAAATCACACTCCATTACCAGTGTGAAGACCCTTGTAGAAACTAGATGACCGTTGACAATCACCTGTTTGACTAAATGTGATTACTTATGAAATAAAATTCCTCAGAGGCTGGAGGAGTCACTTAGTATTTCTTCATTAAACAATTAATATGTGTGGCACAATGTGCTTAGTACTGGGGATATTTATTCAATAAAGACTTATTAAGCACTTACTATGTGCCAGGCACTGGGCTAAGAAGCAGATATAAGTACTAAAACAAAGACTCCCTACCCTCAGGAAGCTTACATTCTAATAGAGGGAACACATAGGGAATTGGAGGAGGAACACTTTAGTCCAGAAAGGTACAAGAATGGTAAGTGGGGGTAATCTGGACTAGAACAATGACAAGGTTGATTTGATCATGGTCTCAGATCTGGATGGGAAGGGAGGAAGGGTACTGACTGTATCAGTAAGGCAAGATTCATGATATCGATGGTGACCATGAATATACCTCTATAGTTCAGAATAGAAAACTATAAGAGACTCTCTGTAAAGAAGGTAGAAGTAAACTATTTATTCAGACACCAGAGGACCAAATCCCAGAACAAATAACCCCAATTTGACATAGTAGTAATTGTATTCCAAAACCAGTAAGTCTGCCTCAATGTAAGAGGAAGAAAATTAAAACATAGTATCACAACAAAGAGCCAAGCCATCCTGTAACATTCCCTTCTGCTAGGGCCCTCTTGTAAACACTCACTCATGAATCCTAACTTTCTGCTTGCCTGCATCCTCTCCTTCTGAAGTTCTGAAAGACCTTGCAGTTCTCAGAACCCTTCCAGTTCTCTCTCTATCTCTCTGTCTCTCCATCTCTTCCAGTTCTCCATCCTCTCTCACAGTTCTCTCTTCTTTGTCTTCTTCTCGAAGCTCTCTGGTCTCTGCAGCCCTCTAGTCTCCTCAGCTCTCTAGTCTGAGCTTAATGGTTACCCACACGGTATATATACCTTGTTTGGGGCCCTGGGGCTTAGTACCTACTTAGCAAAGGGTGCAGGCCTGGAGCTTAGCACCTAGTAGCAAAAGGGTGTGAGCCTGCCTACAAAAGAGCCTTGCCTAATCAAGCTTCCCTTAACTAGCTCCACCTGAGGCCTATTGAATGGGTGAGGAAGATCTTTGATCACATTAGCACCACACTGACATGGTAGCAATGTGGTTTCCCAGAATTTTGAGAAGATTGCCGGGGATTAGAGAGTAAAATGAAGCATGTTTGTGATCTTCCTCAAATAATGTTCCAAGAGCCACAGTCCCCAATCAGACAGCAGAGCTTCAGGCTAGAGTTGCAGAGATGAAAGAGTTAAAATCTCTAAGGCATGGTCCCTGGTCCAGGGCAACAAGTAGGTGGTTGAATTTGTCAGGATGGCCAGAGAGTCACCTCCCCTTCCCACAACAGGACACAGGAACAATTGCACAAATCAAGTCCTAGCAGTACTCCTTAGAAAGAGTATTACACTGGAGTCAGAAGACCTGGGTTAAAAACTGTATTGTCCTGCTTACAATATGTGTGACTCCCAGAAAATCACTTATCCTCTCTGGACTTCCTTTGCCTCAGCCATAAAACTAGAGGAATAAACAAGACAAACTATAAGGTACTATAAGGTAAAATGGGTAGAGCACTGGGCAGGGAATCAGGAAGATTCATCTTACTGAGTTCATATCTGGCCTCAGACATTTACTAGCTATGTGACCCTGGGAAAGTTCCTTAACCCCTCCTGCCTCAGTTTCTTCATCTGTAAAACAAGTTGGAGAAGGAAATGCCAAACCACTCCAATATCCTTGCCAAGAAAACTCCAATTGGATCATGAAAAGTTGGACATAACTGAAATAACTGAAAACTTTCAGGCTCTAAATTTATGACCCATCCTACCTATGCTCTAGCTTCCCTAAGAGGTAAATATTCAAACCAAATTTAACAAGGAGATTTTATTTGAGTTACTTTGGTTTGGCTATTTTATTTTTAAATCAATTAACTTATTTGTCCCCCAGAGTTGTCCAGCTATTTGAACATCCGGTAGACACAGGTCTTGTCTGGCATAATTTTCATGCTACAATGTGCCTTGAATATTGCAATGGAGATATTTTATGTACTGTCCATGAAATTAGGAGTTTGGGAATGTGATATATAGATCATCAGCAAACTAGAGTATGTCCAGATTGGCATTCAAAAACAATCTGGTCATTTCCTCATGAAGGTTAAATCTCATCTCTGGTGGATCTTGGAGCTTTTAAATACTTTTGGCTTATTTTCCATCTTTGATCAATTGAGCATTTGACCTTGGCTTGCTGATAGGGAATGAAGAACAAGTTTTGATTTGTCACTGGGCAATTTTCCAGGCTGCAGCTGTAATTTGTGCCCATTGTCAGGTCCCCACAAGTTTCCTTTCATTCCTGGCCCCTGCCCCCTGACCTCTCACTCAACTGTAGGGGCTCTGATCATTCTTTTCATTGAGTGAACCAACTGAAATGAGGCTGATTGCAGCTTGCTATTTTATTTTCCCTTCAATACCTTCTACAACTAGAATGAAGACTGAGATAAATAGTCAACCTTACCGGGGCCTTTCAATCCATTCTTAAAAAGACAGCCATCCTGGCCCAAAATGCCAAGTAGTATAGTACATTGAGCAGAAAGGAAACTGAATTTGGACTCTTCAAAGACCAGGATTTGAGTCTTGTCCCAGCTACTTACTAACTGTGTGACTTCAGATGGAAACGACTAAATGTCATTGTAGAAGGATTAGACTTAGGGGAAGGGCCACCTCTTTGGAGACTTGAGGGAAGGAGACACTGAGAGGAGTAGAGGAGGAGAGTTAAAGGCATTCATGTCAGATGACCTCATTCTCAGTGAAGTTGGAGGATGAGCCACCTTCTTTTAGCAGGGGAGGATGTGAGAGGGAACTAGATGTTAACACTTTAGTATAATTCTTTGCAGAAGGTGATCCACAGGTGTGCAACATTACATAGATGGTCAGATTATTCAGTATTGATTATTTCGCTGATTTTTCTTTCTTTTATCTTGTCTTCTTTTTCAAAAAATATTATATGGGATGACTAACATTTTGTATAAATGTTTTTGTTTTATCTTGTTTTTGAAGCACGACTTTTTTTTTCTTTGTTGTTCAGTCATTTCAAACTCTTTGTAATCCCATTTGGGGTTTTCTTGGTAAAGATATTGGAGCAGTTTGCCATTTCCTTCTCCAGCTCATTTTATAGATGAGGAAACTGAGGCAAAGAGGGTTAAGTGCCTTGTCCAGGGTCACACAGCTAGTAAGGCTAGATCTGAACTCAGGAAGATGAGTCTTCCTGATTTCAGGTCCGGCACTCTATACGCAGTGCCACCTAGCTGCCCCCTTTTTTTTCTTTAAATTTTTACTATTTTAGAAATTCTTTCTAACTTAACATAATTGATCAATTGCAATAAATACACAAAATTAGTGTACAACATCACTTACCAGCAAATGTCTAGATAAGCAAAACCAAGTATGTTTCAAGGTCCCAAAGAATCAGTGGAGATGATTTTTTTTTTCATACCCAGCTAGGCATATCTTTAAATAGGTCTCAGTGGTGATATTCAAATGCTGTCATGATGTTTAGATTGCTTTTCAAGTTGTTTGGCTGTGTAATGGAGGAGGGATGAGAGAGTAGATGAATGAGATAGAAGTTTTGAGAGAAGGTTGTATTTTTTTTTCTTTTAAAGTAATCGCTGAAACCTGAGCAGGTTTGAGAATGCACAATATAGTGGATACAGAACTAAACTCAGTAAGGAAGACTCATTTGACAGTACTTCTCACACTCAGTGATCCAGCCCAGTTGGCCTCCTCTCCGTTCTTCACACATAATGTTCCATCTCCTATCTCCAGAGCTCTGCCCCAGCCATCTTACCTCCCTGGAATGAACTTCCTCTTTCTGTCTTCATCAGAGCACCCTTTTCTTCTTCTCAGATGCTTCTCAAATGCTTATTCATGACACATTGACTGATCTTCCCCTCCCCCAAACTTCTAGCTCCTTACCTCCCACAACACTGCACATTTACATTCATATTATTGACCTTACTTTTTTTATATATCTTCCATTATAGGCTTGTCTCCTCTATTAGGCTAGAAGCTCCTCACAAGTAGGAGTTTTTTAATTCATGTACTTGTAGCTGTTGTACACATTGAGTTTCACACATAGTAGGTGCTTAATAAATACTGTTGATTTTTTTGATTGAAGCCCTGGGTTCAAGTTTCAACTCTACCACATACCAGCCATCTACCTTGGGTCAAGTCACTCAACTTCTCTGCATTCTCAAGATGAAAGAGGGAAAAGCATTTAGTAAGTACCTGGTCGTAATCCTCAGTTCTCAAGGAGCACCAAAATGATGTCACTATGCTAGAGTCAAGTTACATGGGACTGTGGCTGATCAGACAAATATGAAGCTCAGAATGCTCTGCTACTGTTCAGGCACAAATAGTCCATGTGAACATTTGGAGTGGATTCTCTAAATTTGTGCATATCATATTTCTTTTGAGCTACTTCAGTTCTCCTTTCTTCATAGAACACAGCACTCTCTGATGAGGACATGCCATGCTGACTAGTCCTGTGCCAGTGTCTCCTATGTCACATAATCAATTCCAAAGTTAAGACAGACCTTGAGAGTGTCCCTGTATCACTTTTTCTGACCACAATGTGAGCATTTGCCCTGTGTGAGTTCTCCATAAAATAATATTTTTAGTAAGTGCATGTTTTGCATTTGAACAACATGGCCAGCCCATTAGAGTTGCACTCTCTGCAGTAGAGTTTGAATGCTTGGCAGTTTAGTTGGAGTAAGGACCTCAGTATCTGATATTTTATCCTGTCAGGTGATCTTCAGAATCTTCCTAAGATAATTCAAATGGAAGTGATTCAGTTTCCTGGCATGACACTGGTAGCCTGTCTAGGTTTCATAGGCATACAACAATGAGGTCAGCACAGAGGCTCTGTAGACTGTCAGCTTGCTAGTCAGTCCGGTACCTCTTCTCTCCCACACTTTTCTACAGAGCCTCCCAAACACTATGCTAGCTCTGGCCTACTATGTACCAGGCAGGTGCTAAGTGCTTTACAAACATTATCTCCTTTAATTCTCACAGCACCCTGGAAGGTAGGTGCTATTATTATTATAGATGCAGAGACCGAGGCAGTTAAGTCACTTGCCCAGGTTCACACACCTAATTGGTCTAGATTTGAATTCAGACCTTCCTGACTCCAGACCCAATGTTCTTTTTATGAGCTGCCTTAGAAGACTATAAACCTTATAAGACTGTTTCAAATAAGGGCCTGATCTGCATTGGTAGAGGAAATTGCTTATTAGAAAATTTCTACCCTGATAAAATCACATGTCCAGATAAAAACAAACAAAGAAATAAATTAAGGAAATCAAAAGGAAGAGATAACCATTGAAGTAAAGCCTAGAGAAGACTAGGAGAGAGGACGCTAGAAGGGTAGGAGGCATTAGCTAGGGAAAAAGACAGAGAAGGGAAAGAAACTACACATAAGTTTCGAAGGGCAGAAGTAGGGAGTTAAGGGAATTACCATCTGATGACTTCACTTTCCTGAGTGAAGCTTATGGCTAGGTAGTTTTACTTTAAGCAGGCAGGTGTAGAAAGTAAGGTATTTGGGAAGAAACACAGCTGCGAACTCAAGAGAAGAGAAGTTATGCTACAGTCTCTGTGGAAAATGAGATGAGGATTCAGTAACAGGAAAGCAGAATTGCCAAGAAGCATTGAGGGAGAACTCATAGGCATCATGAGTAAAATCATGAGTAAAATTAATAAAATCAGCTCAATTTCATAATTCTATCTGATGAAGTCTTTTCCTTCAAGGTCCATCTCAGTAGATGCCTTCACCACAAAGTCTTCCCTGATTTCTCAAGACAAAAATCAGTCCCTCTCATTGTGTTTATCATATTCTTTCTTCTTTTTTAATTTAGTATTGTATTTTTCCCCAGTTACATTTTAAAGCAATTTTTAACATTTGTTTTTAAGACTTTGAGTTCCGAATTCTCTCCCTTCCTCCCTCCTTACCCACTAACCCCTCACTGAGAAGGCAAGTAATTCAATAAAAATTATACATGGGTTGTCATGCAAATCATATCCATAATAGTCCAAAAATTCAAGAAAAATAAAGAAAGTATGCTTCAATCTGTATTCAGATGCCATCAGTTCTTTCTCTGGGGATGGATAACATTTTTCATCACAAGTCCTTCAGAGCTGACTTAGATTGTGTTGCTGAGAATAGCTCAGTCATTCATGGCTGATCATCCTACAATATTGCTGTTACTTTGTAAACAGTACATTTCACTTTGCATCAGCTCATGTAAGTCTTTCCAGGTTTTCTGAAAGCATCCTGCTCATCATTTCTAACAGTATAACAGTATTTCATCATAATCACATACCACAATTTGTTCAGACATTCCCCAACTGATAGGCATTCCCTCAATTTCTAATTCTTTGCTCCCAGAAAAGAGCTACTATACATATTTTTGTACATATAGGTCCTTTTCCTTTTTGTGTTTTATCTCTTTTGGCATACAGACCTAGTAGTAGTATCACTAGGTCAAAGGGTATGTATGGTTTTATAGCGCTTTCAGCAGAGTTCCAAATTGCTCTACAGAATGATTGTCAGTTCACAACTCTACCAACAGTACATTAATGTATTATTTTTCCCACCTCCCCTCCAACATTTGTCATTCACCTTTTCTGTCCTATTGGTCAATCTAATAAGTATGAGGTAGTGCCTCAGAATTGTTTTAATTTGCATTTCTCCAAACAATCATCATATTATTTTTAACGGACATCTGGACTTTTTCTTTCCATTTGCCACATTCTATCGTATATCATAGTCATATGTTAATCCCTTACTGCTCCCACCACACACACGCACATGCGTGCATGCATGCCCGCACACACACATGCCATATAATACTCATTTTGAGGACAAGGTCAATGGAATATGTATTTCAACCTTCATCTAGCATAGGACTCTTCAATAAAAGTTTATCGAATTGAATGCAGTTGAAGACTTTCTAGACCTGTCCAGAGGCACATCCACACTTTCTTGTCAAGCTCATTTTCATTGAATTACTTCTGGTGCTTAAATTGTCCATTGGTCTAATGTGATTGGCAGCTATGGCTGAATATGAGCAAAGTAAAATGTGATTCCTATTGTGGTAAGGCCAGAGTAGATAATGCTGCAACCTTACGCATTGTTCATACTTCTCAATATTATCTTCAATATTCTGTGTGTCTCCTCCTGCAGAGGGTGCTCTCTTGTTTGTTGGTGATCACCATTTCAATTCAGTCCAATGTTTTCTAAACACAAAATGCCTACAGCATCTTTGAAAGATATTCTCGCTGACATCCAATTTAACAATTAACATTTTTTTTTATTGTTTTTCAACCTTGGGGTTTAGCTACTGCTGGGATGCTTCACAAAGAGGGCAGTTTGCCAAGCACTAATCTGTTTGGCCTAGAGGGCATTACTATACAGCTGATTTCATTTGAGTGAACATCATTCTTCTGGTCTTATTTACGAACTGTCATATGGTGTGGAGGTTTCATTAACTATTTGAGGTTCAGAGTCCTATGGAAAAAATCAAATGGCAGCTGGAATCAAATTCTCCAGCTGGAAAGCACTTTATGTGGTACTTTTTCTATTACCTGCATATAAATAGGACTACACTTAAGTAATATTCCAGTAATCTGGAACAGTGAATAGTCTGGATCTTGGGGACTGGATCACCAAGCTGTTCTACAAAGTAAGTTCCTATTTTGTTGAACTACTGGCAAACCTCCCCACTGCTGCTCTGGAGGCGAAATCCCTGTTTTGAAGAAACAGGATATGTTTGACATGGAGAGTAGTTGTATAGGAGTTATGATGGCCATCTTTTAGTATTGGAAGGGCAGAAGAGGAATTTGGCTTCTTTTCTTGACCCGAGAAGGCAGGAGTAGGAGTAAAGGTGAGAAGTTATGGAGAAACAGATTTTGGTTTGATATAAGAAAAAATGTAAAAAAAAAAACAAAGAAGAAAACATTTTTAACAAAGACAATTGTCAAAAAATAGAATGTACTGGGATACCATTCATTGAAGGTCTGGATAGCCATTTATTTGAGATGTCATAAAGGGGATTCCTGCTCATATACAAATTGAACATAAACTCTTTGAGGATAGAGAATGAATGTTTCATTCCTGGCTCTGTAACCTTGGCATTTAGCACAGTACCCTGGACATAAATATTTGTTATTTTAGATAAGTTGGACAACATAATATATGAGGTCTTTTCTATGTCTGTAGTTCTATGATTAATGAGCTCACCTTCATTTAATGGTGTTTGAGATGTTTTAAGGAAGTGCATTCTATCTTTTTGTAAATATTGACCCAACAAATACAGTGTGTCTGGCAATGGCTACTTAGTAGGTATAGATTTTAGTTACATCTTTTTCTCTGACCTCAAATATCTTTCTCAGGCCTGTGACAACTGCAGAGACAGCCCTTTCAAAATGATGTTGATTACACACTCCTCTCTAATTTCCTTTTGGGGGAGAAGGCTTCTTATCAGAGACACATGACACTTCTTACAAAGTCCATACATGTTCTTCGTGTATTTTTCTTTATTATTCTCATATCTTGCAAAATCAATCTTGCTGTACAATATTTTTTCTGGTTGCTCTATCCTACATCTGGTTAGGATTTGAAATCTCAGCATAGTTCTCTGACAGAGCAAATCATTCATGTCTGACAAGTTGGACTGACTGTGCTGACCTCAAATTGCTTATATCTAGGAAGTGACTCAAACAAGCAGACAGAAGAGAGGTAGGAAGCTTCATAAACTAGTGCTAATCCAACCAGAGGTTCCATCTAATTAGCTTTCAACAAGCCAATGAGCTGTCACCAAAACAAAGCGTTGAGGCTGGCCCATTCCACACATTTAACTCAAGTTCCGTGCTGGATTTGGTTACAACTTCTCTCCATTTAAATGATGCCTTTGAGTTTCGTGATAATCTCATTCACCTGCAGAAATAGGTTGGAGGAGGGGGAGATGGTAACCTTTTATTTATTTATCTTATTGTTCAGTTGTTTTTAATTGCATCCCACTGTTCACGAACCCATTTGGGATTTTCTTGGCAAAGATATTTGAATGGTTTGCATTTCCTCCTCGTGTTCCTTTTACAGATGAGAAAACTGAGGTGAATGAGGTTAAAAGACTTGCCTAGGGTCATGAAGCTACTAAGTGTTTGGGGCTGGATTTGAACTCAGCAAGATGAGTCTTCCTAACTCCAGGTCTGGCACTCTATCCACCATGCCACCTAACTTACCCAAGGGCAACCTACTAGTGCAAAATTATTCTTAGCTGCTTTATTGGTAATAGCAAAACTATGGAAACAACATGTATGTTGCATGATTAGAAAAAAGTTGGACAAATTAATGTTACATTAATGTACAAGTGGCAGCATGGTACAGCAGATGTGGAATTAGTTTCAGAAACTGGAAGACCTGAGTTCAAATTCCACATATGAAACATGTTGGCTTTGGGACCTTGGCCAAGTGATTTAACTTCTCAGTGCGGTGGACAACTTGTTAAGACTATAAGCTACAGAGAAGCTGCTTGCCTTCATCTGTACCTGCAGCTCTATAGAGATACCACATCCAGGCAATTCCCTACAATAATGAAACCACAGGTCCCTCCCTATCCTATTGCCTATATCAATGTAATGGAATAATATGTTGCCAAACAGCAATAAATATAAAGCACATTCAAAGTATGAAAAGACTTATGAGAGGTATTGCCAAGCAAAGTTAGTGGAACCACAACTATATACACACTGACTAAAACTAATTTTTCAGAAATGAATGAAAAGAATGAAAGAAGGAAAGAATGAAAAAAAAAAGAAAGGGAAACAGAATCAGAGTCAAACTGACTCTGAACTTTGGTGAGTTCCTCAGAGAACTAGAAGAAAGGCTTCCTTTTTGTTTCTTTGTTGATTACTAAATTGTTTGGTTTAGCTTTATTGCAAATCAGTGATTTGAATTGAGCTTTTAACTTTGTTTTGGTATGTTTTATTTTTCTCCCATTTACATGTCAAGAATTTGGTTTTTTGCATTCATTTTATAAGATTTTGAGTTCCCAATTTTTCTCCCTTCTTCCCTCTTCCCTTCCTTTCCCTCTTCTGAAAATGGTAGGCAGTTTGATATGTTTTATACATGTGCTATCATGCAAAAATATTTCCATATTTGTCACAGTTCTGAGAAAAGAAACAGATTAAAAAGAAAAAAGCCACAAGAAAGAATAAAGTAATTGAAAAAAATGTTTCAGTCTGCATTCAGAGTCCATCAGTTCTTTATCTGGATATAGATAGCATTTTCCTTTGTGAGTCCTTCATATTTGTCTTGTATCATTGTGTTACTAAGAAGAGCCAAGCTATTCATAGTTGATCATCACACAATGTTGTTAATACTATGTACAATGTTTTCCTTGTTCTGCTCATTTCACTTTGCATCAGTTCATATAAGAGTCTCAGGAATTTTCTGAAATCTGTCTGTTCATTATTTCTTATTGCACAATAGTATTCCATTACATTCATATACAACAGCTTGTTCAGCCATTCTCTGATTCATAGGTATCCCCTAAGTTTCCAATATTTTGCCATAACAAAAAGGGCTGAAGTACTTTTCCCTTTTTATGATCTCTTTGGGATATAGACCTAGTAGAGGCATTACTAGATCAAAGGGTATGCACGGTTGGTTGTCCTTTGGGCATTGCCCCAAATTGCTCACCAGAATGGTTGGATCAGTAGACAATTCCACCAACAATACATTAGTGTCCAAATTTTCCCACATCCTTTCCAACATTGTCATTTTCCCTTTTTGCCATATTAGTCAATCTGACAGGTGTGAGCCAGTATCTCAGAGTTGTTATAATTTGCATTTCTCTCATCCAAAGTGATTTAGGGCACTTCTTCATATGTAAATCTGTCTGGCCCTGAAGATCTTTTCCTAGGGAGTTCATTGATGGATTGTTCAATTTCTTTTTTCTGAAATAGGATTAAGGATTTTATTTCCTCTTCTGTTAAGCTAAGCAATTTATATGTTGTAAATATTCATCCATTTCATTAAGATTGCCAAATTTATAGGCATACAGTTGGGTGAAGTAGCTCCTAATTTTTGTTTTAATTTCCTCTTCATTGGGGGTGAATTCACATTTTTCATTTTTGATACTGATAATTTGGTTTTCTTCTTTCTTTTTTTAATCAAATTAACCAAAAGTTTATCTATTTTATTGTTTTTTTTCATAAAACCAGCTATGAGTTATGTATTAGTTCAATAGTTTTCTTGATTTCAATTTTATTGATCTCTCCTTTGGTTTTTGGTATTTCTTATTTGTTCTTTTTCTAGCTTTTTTAGCTGCATGCCCAATTCATTTATCTCTTATTTCTCTATTTTATATCTGTAAGCATTTACAGATATAAAACTTCCCCTAAGAACTGCTTTCACTTCATCCCATAAGTTTTAGTATGTTCTCTCATGGTCATTCTCTTGGATGAAGTTATTGATTGTTTCTATGATTTATTGTTTGACCCACTCATTCTTTAGGATTAGATTATTTAGTTTCCAAGTAATTCTTAGTCTATCTTTCTAGAGCCCTTTATCATAGTAATTTTTATTCTGTCATGATTGGAAAAAGGACACATGTAATATTTCTGCCTTTCTGCATTTGACTGTGAAGTTTTTATGCCCTAGTACATGGTCAATTTTTGTGTAGGTGCCATTTGCCTCTGAGAAAAAGGTATATTCCTTTCCATCCCCATTCAATTTTCTCTAGAAGTATATTGCATCTAACTTTTCTAAAATTCTGTTCACCTCTTTAACTTCTTTCTTGTTTATTTTGTGGTTAGATTTATCTAGTTCAGAGTTTTGCTATCTATTTCTTCCTGTAACTCCTTTAACTTCTCCTTGAAGAAATTGGATATTATACCACTTGGTGGGTATATGTTTAATGATGATATTACTTCATTGTCTATGGTGCCTTTAGCAGGATATAGTTAACTTCCTTATCTCTTTTAAGCAGATCTATTTTTGCTTTTGCTTCATCTGAGATCAGGTTTGCTACCACTTAAAAAAAAAGGATTTCTACCACTGTTTTTTTTTCACTTCAGCTGAAGCATAATATATTCTGCCACAGCCTTTTACCTTTACTCTGTGTGTATCCTTCTGTTTCAAATGTGTTTCTTGTAAATAACATATTGTACGATTATAATTTTTAGTCCATTCTGCTATCCACTTCCATTTTATGGGAGAATCTATTCCACTCCCATTTACAATTGTGATTCCTATCTGTGGCTTTCTCTCCATCCTATCCTCCCCACTCCAACATTTTTGCTTTTATTTCTCCTTTCTCCCTTTCCCTCCCTCCTCACTAGAATTTTGCTTTTGACTACCACATCCCTCGATCTTCTCTCCCTTCTATCAGACCCTTCTTTTCTTTCCCTTTTCTCTTACTACTTTTCCCTCCCTTCTAACCACCCCTTCCCTTTTCTTTCTATTTTCCCCTACTACTGCCTATAGGGTAAGTTAGATTTCTATACCTAACTGAGTATGTTATACTCTCCTTGATCCAAATCTGATGAGAGTAAGGTTCAAATAATGTTCATCTACCTCCATTCTTTCCCTTTACTGTAATATGTTTTTGTGCCTCTTCATGTGACATAATTTACCCTTTTCTGCCTCCTCCTTTCCTCTTTTCCCATTACAATCCATATTCACCACTTCATTATGGTTTTTATCATTACATCAAAATCAATTTATACCCAAACCCTCTGTGTATGTATATCCCTTCGAAATGGCCTAATAAAGACACAGTTCTCAAGAGTTATAACTATCATCTTTCCATGTAGGGATGAAAAAAGTTTGCTCTTATTGAATAATGTCTTTTTGTTTACTGTTCACTTTTTATGCAAGGTCGAAATCCCCTATTTCATTGAATGTTCATTTCCTCCCCTGAAAGATTGTGCTCAATTTTGCTGGGTAGTTGATGCTTGGTAGTAATCCAAGCTCCTTTGCCTTGTGGAATATTGTATTCCAAGCCCTCTGATCTTTCAATGGAGAAGGTACAAGGCCCTCCATAATCCTAACTGTGTATGTGTACATATGTATATGTGAGTATATATGTATATGTGATTCCGCAGTATCTGATTTTTTTTTCTTTCTGGCTGCTTGCAGTATTTTCTTCTTGACCTGATAATTCTGGAATTTGGCTACAATATTCCTTGGAATTTTCAATTTAGGATGTCTTTCAGAAGGTGATTGGTGGATTCTTTCAATTTCTATTTTACCCTCTGGTTCTAGAACCTCAGGGTAGTTTTTCTCGATGATTTCTTTTTTTCTCTCATTGATTTTTTAAATTTTATTTAATATATTTAGTTTTCAGCATTGATTTTCACAAGAGTTTGAATTACAATATTTCTCCCCATTTCTACCCTCCCCCCTACTCCAAGATGGCATATATTCTGGTTACCCTGTTCCCCAGTCAGCCCTCCCTTCTGTCACCCCACTCCCCTCCCATCCCCTTTTCCCTTCCTTTCTTGTAGGGCAAGATAAATTTCTATGCCCCATTGCCTGTGTATCTTATTTTCTAGTTGCATGCAAGAACTTTTTTTTTTGTTTTTGAACATCTGTTTTTAAAACTTTGAGTTCCAAATTCTCTCCCCTCTTCCCTTCCCATCCACCCTCCCTAAGAAGTCAAGCAATTCAACATGGGCCACATGTGTATCATTATGTATAACCCTTCCACAAGACTCATGTAGTGAAAGAATAACTATATTT
>CM053622.1:547543367-547588291 GCA_028646595.1 Phalanger gymnotis
CCCACCCTCCCTAAGGAGGCAAACAATTCAACATAGGCCACAAGCGTATCATTATGTAAAACCCTTCCACAATACTCATGTTGTGAAAGACTAATTATATTTTGCTCCTTCTTATCCTATCCCCCTTTATTGAATTTTCTCCCTTGACCCTGTCCCTTTTCGAAAGTGTTTGTTTTTGATTACCTCCTCCCCATATCTGCCCTCCCTTCTATCATTTCCCCTTTTTTGTCTCCTTCGTCCTTCTTTCCTCTGGTGTAAAATATCCAATTGAGTGTGTATGTTATTCCCTCCTCAGGTCAAATCCAATGAGAGCAAGATTCACTAAGTTCCCCTCACCTGTCCCCTCTTCCCTTCCTACAGAACTGTTTTTTCTTGCCACTTTTATGTGAGATAATTCTATCTCTCCCTTTCTCCTTCTCCCAATATATTCCTCTTTCATCCCTTAATTTGATTTTATTTTTTTTAGATATCATCCCTTCATATTCAACTCACTCTGTGCCCTCCATCTACATATATATGTATATGTGTATATATATATATAAAATTGTATATTCCCTTCAGCTACCCTAAGACTGAGGTCTCATGAATTACACACATAATCTTTCCATGTGGGAATGTAAACAATGCAGTTCAACTTTAGTAAGTCCATTATGATTTCTCTTTCTTGTTTACCATTTCATGCTTCTCATGATTCTTGTGTTTGAAAGTCAAATTTTCTACTCAGCTCTGGTCTTTTCACTGAGAAAGCTTGAAAGTCCTCCATTTTATTGAAAATCCATATTTTGCCTTGGAGCATGATATTCAGTTTTGCTGGGTAGGTGATTCTTGGTTTTAATCCTAGCTCCATTGACCTCCAGAATATCAGATTCCAAGCCCTTCAGTCCTTTAATGTTGAAGCTGCTAGATCTTATGTTATCCTGCTTGTGTTTCCACAATACTCAAATTGTTTCTTTCTGGCTGCTTGCAGTATTTTCTCCTTGATCTGAAGCTCTGGAATTTGGCAACAATATTCCTAGAAGGTTTTCTTTTGGGATCTTTTTCAGAAGGCAATCAGTGGATTCTTTCAATTTCTATTCTAACCCTCTGGCTCTAGAATATCATGACAATTTTCCTTGGTAATTTCTTGAAAGATGATATCTAGGCTCTTTTTTTGATCATGGCTTTCGGATACTCCAATAATTTTTAAATTCTCTCTCCTGGATCTATTTTCCAGGTCAGTGGTTTTTCCAAAGAGATATTTGACATTATCTTCCACTTTTTCATTCCTTTGGTTCTGTTTTCTAATATCTTGATTTCTGATCATGTCACTAGCTTCCACTTGCTCTAATCTAATTTTTAAGGTAGTATTTTCTTCAGTCGTCTTTTGGACCTCCTTTTCCATTTGGCTAATTCTGCCTTTCAAGGCATTCTTCTCCTCATTGGCTTTTTGGAGCTCTTTTGCCATTTGAGTTAGTCTATTTTTTAAGGTGTTGTTTTCTTCAGTATTTTTTGTGTCTCCTTTAGCAAGTCCTTGCATTGTTTTTCATGTTTTTCTCGCATCACTCTCATTTCTCTTCCCAATTTTTCCTCTACTTCTCTAACTTGCCTTTCCAAATCCTTTTTAAACTCTTCCATGGCCTGAGACCAGTTCATGTTTTTCTTGAAGGCTTTTGATGTAGGCTCTTTGACTGTGTTGACTTCTTCTGACTGTATGTTTTGGTCTTCTTTGCCACCAAAGAAAGATTCCAAAGTCTGAGTCTGAATCTGAGTCCGTTTTTGCTGCCTGGCCATGTTCACAGCCAACTTACTTGACCCTAGAGTTTTTCATTGGGGTATGACTGCTTGTAGAGAGTACTTTTTTCCAAGCTTGAGGGGCTGTGCTGTTGTTTTCAGAGCTATTACTACACAGCAAGCTCTGCCACACCAGTATTACTCCTCCCCCAAGACCTGCCCACCTGGAATGGACTCAGATCTGAGCTGGCTCTGCACATCTGCTCAGATCTACCACTTAATTCCTCCCACCAGTTGGGCCTGGGGCCTGAAGCAACTGCAGCTCTAGCTCTGTAAGCAGCCTCAAAGCTGCATCACCTCCGCTGCCCCTGAGGCAGTGGCTGAACTGCTACCTCCTTTCACTCTGTCCCAGCAGCTCTTCCCACTAACCTTGTCTGTTGTCTTTAGTGTTTGTGGGTTGAGAAGTCTGGTAACTGCCACAGCTCGCTCATTCAGGGTGCTAGGGCCTGTTCTGTCTGGCTCTCAGTCTGGCTGGTTCGGGTGCATCCCACGCTGAGCTCTCCTCCACTCTGCTCCAAGTTCCCTGTGATAGACCTTACCCAGGGACCACCTAGGCTGTCCTGGGCTGGAGCCCTGTTTTCCTCTGCTATTTCGTGGGTTCTGCAGTTTTAGAATTTTTTCAGAGTCATTTTTTATAGGTGTTTGGAGAGACCTGGAGGGGAGCTCATGCGAATCCCTGCTTTCCAGCCACCATCTTGGCTCTGCCCCACCACCAAGTAATTTCTTTAAAATTAAGAGCTGACCATGTTTCTCTTCTACTAAATCAACTCCACTGGCTTCCTCTTGTCTCTAGAACCAAATATGAACCTCTTTGATTAGCTTTTAATTGCCTGCAAAACCAAGCCCAACCTATCTTTCCAGTTTCATTGTAGATCACTCCCCATTTTGCACTCTGTAATCCAACCAAACTCTACTTTTCTTTGTTCTTTATACTCAATACTAAACCTTCTATCTTCAGATGGGGTTCAGAGATACCTCAAATATACTCCTTTATTATTTGTGCCTCAGTCCCTTTCTTCTTTTAAGATATATTTCAAGTACCATTTTTTCATAAAGCCATGTCCAATCCCCCCAACAACAAGTGCCCTCCTCTCAAACTATCTTGTATATAACTATTTGTATATATTTGTATCTATTAATTTATATTTATGCTAGATATATATTTATACACTGGATATAGTTGTTGCCTCTCCATGAGAATGTGAACTCCTGGTGAATAGAGATTATTTCATTCTTTGTATTTGTATCCCCACTATGTAGCACATATTAAACACTTAATATTAAACATATTAGACACCTGTTGGTTGATTGAGTAAATATTATCTTTCCCACTAGATAGGTTGAGCTTATAATGTACTTTGGAGGAAGATGAGAGAGGAGAGAGGGTGAGAAACACATGGAGTCTTCTTACAGTGGCCTAGGTAAAAAGTAACGAGGCCATGAAGTAATCTGAAAGTAGTTGGGGTCTAAAGGACCAAGTAGATAGAAGATGGATAGCAAAGGTGGGATCAACAATACTTGACAGCATTTGAGCCTAGGAAAATGACTTTTAAGATCTAAATCTGTATGCCCAAGAAATGGGAGTGCTATTAGGCAAAATTGGGAAATGAGGAGTCAGACTGGGATTGAGGAGGAAAAAATGAAACTTTTCTCCCATGTTATTTATTCTATTAGGTACTCTACAAAGATGGACACAATGGGGAAAAAACTCTACTTGAAAAAAATCACATTTATTTTTAATATAGAAAAATTTAAAAGATGTTACTCAAATACTAAAAAATTCTGTGGTAACATCATATATTGGACTTTTCTTTCCACTCTTTGCAATTCGACAATCTGCATTTATTGAGTGGCTTCTGTGTGTAGACTACTGTACTAGGCATCAGGTAAGATACAAAATGTATGATTCTAGTTCTCTTGGAGGTTACATTCCAGTAGAGGGATATGACATAACTATAGTACCACATCAGCTATAATAAATATATGGGGAAACAGTCATACAAGGTCCAAGGGAAGAAGGGGAAAAATCTTTTCCCCTCCAGCAGCAATTTTTTATTTATATGTTCGGTTTGCACTTATTTAAACTTAAAAAAATACTTTTCATTATGAAGCCAAAGCTGAGATATTGTATTTGGAATATCTGATCACAGTTATTGTGCAACCTTATTCTGTTTTCTCTAATAGTAATTCTGAAAGCTGCTCCAGGAAAATCCTATTATACCATAGCTTGTCCTTTCACAGATTACAGAATACCTCCAGTCAAATTACATTCCCTCAAACGTAACACCTACATATGGGAAAAACCTCACAAGGCTGTAAGACAGGGATTAGCTGTGTTCCTCAACACCAACATTACAAAGAGATTCCACTGTATCGCTTTTCCTTGGATGTTTAATGGAAATAATGAGATCATGTTCAGAGCCTCTCAGCAGCAGTTTCCATCTACAGGAAAGAATAGAGGACATGGAAAGGAGTGGACACCAAGGGAGAAGAGACAGAAAACATCAGGAAAAGGACAGGAAAATCAAGGCAAGTGGGAGGTTAGTGAGGTATAAGAGAATTTAAGGGAAAAGATGCCCATAGCTGGCAAAATATTATTGTGAGAAGAGTGAGGAGACCATGGGATAACAATAAAAACTGACTTATGAATGTAGTTTTTGGTTTACAAAGCTTTCATACATTTATTACTTCATTTTACCTTCATGGCAACCCTCAGAGGCATTATCTTTCTTTTACAACTAATGCCTCTGAGGCTCAAAGAGATCAAGTGACTTAGCCAGGGTCACATAACAAGTAAGTGCCAAAGGTGAGATTTGAACCCAAGTCTCTCTTGACCCCAAATCCAGCACTTTTCACTGTATCACTCTTCCTCCCAAATGATGATATCAAAGTGATTGAGAGCTACATAGAAAGTAATCTAGAAAAAGGAGACAGATTGCCAAGGAGACTATGTCACAGGTGCAACAGATGGGTAATCACCTCATCTCCCACAAAACACAGTCATGACTCCAAGGTTGAGCCCAGTTATAAATACCAGCAGCCACAGCAAAAAGTAAATGGGGAGGTCATTGACATTTAAGCATCTGTTCTTCCCCTAGCTGATGTTTGAACATCCCCATCCACCAATATAGCTGCTTCCACTTGCCCATTCAGCTCACCAACTTTAGCGGATCCTAATCCACCACTGGATTTAACCTCCTAGCATGGATGCCTCCTCTCTGTAGCTGCCATGAATATTCACAAATGGAAGATTTATAGCAGGGCTATATAATTTCGAAAACTCATCAATTATTCAGCCTATGAGAGGTAGGGAATAATCTGTACCACTCATGGATAAAATTGGAAGAAATAAGGAAAATGAAGAAAATTGGATCTGTAAGCTCAAAATAATTCTGGTTGACTGGTGTACTCATTCTCTCTCTCTCTCTCTCTCTCTCTCTCTCTCTCTCTCTCTCTCTCTCTCTTTCTACAATTTTTTTGTTCATTACTTATTCACATAAACCTATGATTCCACTAGTACAGGTTCTCCCCATTTAGAAAATCGCCTCTATCCAATATAAATTCACACCTTCTCTACAACTTAGTTTGTTGCTAACATATATGATGTATATGCGTACATATATGCATATGTATGCATGTATGTAGAAATACATGACTGTAGCTATCTGTGTGTATATTTTACATATTTATCAGGAAAGAGAACTTAAGAGAAGCTAGTCCCACAACTTTCGCTATTCCCTCATGCTAGGACCCATTTACCCTGTTTTGTGAGAGTGTTTTGAGAAAGTGATGACAACATCACCATGCAAGCCACTGCCAGAGGATTTATCACCTACTAAGTACATTCTAGGGCATCCTCTGCAAATTTAATTCTTTCCCTGCAGAATGCACCATTGTTTTCCTTTGTCATTTCCTCTGCATTAAGTGCATGTTTGGGGCTGGTTTCCATGACTATGGATCTCTTCAGTTACCCTAACGTATGTTTCTATAATTGCAGGCCTGGCAATTTCACTTCTTATCTCATTTCTATTTCCATGATTGACCATCTCACTCATCTCTCTTCATATTGCCTGGCAGGGGGCTCTATCTCACCATCTTTCTCATTCTATATTTATTTTATGTAACAGCCTATTGATCAGCCTCCTTCTTAACTGAATTTATGTACTTTCCTCTCTTCTTCTCCTTGGTCTCTTTCACTCTCTGAAATGCTTTTCAATTGTCAGTTTCAGTTCTGTATTTCTATGGCAACAGCAAAGCCCCAGCCTCATTGCCCATTTTTTCCCTCTCTCCCCCTTCTCATGCCCCCTCCCCCCATCTTTTTTTTTGCACATAGTGAATTTGCAGGAGAATTGCTGACAGGCTGATCTTCAAGTAATTTATCTCATAAAACAAACAGCTGAGGAGAGGGAAGAGCGGGAGGGTAGGAAAGTCAGCCCCGGTAGGCCACGAGGGAACAGAGAAATCTAAGGAAGTGGGTGGGCAGCTAAAAGCTTCCTAGGATCCTGGGGGTGACAGCTCTGTGAAGTTGAATCTAACTCACCCTGAGTGGCAGGGAGAGGTGTTGAAACTTCCTTTACAGATGTGGACAGATGGTGGGCTGCATGTTAAAAGACCTGTTTATAATTACACATGAGCAGCATGAATCCATTGGTACAGGTTGGGCCCTGAGGGAAGTGTGGCCAGCTGGTCAGCTGTGCCAAAGACAAAAGGAAGACAGGACCAGAGAGCCAGGGCACATAGGAGGAATCAACCCCGCCCCCCGCAAATCTCCTCATTATAAGAGATGAGAGTATCTGAACCAAGCAGAATCTGACTGTTTGAAATGTCCTCACATTGGATGCCTTTTTCATTGCACTGGCCCTAATGGCCATTCAGATTCATTCAATTCCTCTGCAACCCACCACTCCTATCCTCCAAGCCAAGCCATGTGTTTGAGAAAGGAGACATTACTAGAAGGTTAATTACAATGGAATATGATATAGCTTAGAAGCCAAAGCAAAGACAGGCACTTTACATGGAAGACAGTTAACAGCTTTGCAGCCAGAGAGGAGAGTAAATATTAATAGCATTATTATATGCTTTTTATATAAATAAAAGAAATATGGTTTCGGCTGTTAATGACCTTCAAATTAGCAGCTTTTTCGGAAAGTGCTTATGTATTTTTAATTCCAAATGTGGCCAAGAGTCAGGGCTGTGGCAGCAATGAAAGCACCAGGCAGCTGAGGGTTTTTGTTTTTGTTTTAAATAGGAGCAAATCCAGATCATTATTTTTGAGACTGTCAGCTTTTACTGTTTGTAATGTATTCATTTTTTTTTTAAAGCCTCCGTCCCTGCCCCCTTTTCCTCTTTGAAGCTCTTTAGGCACTTTCTCCAGAAAAAGAGAACAGTGTCACAAGCCTTCTGTCATACTAAAGGTTGGGGGTGGGGTAGAGCTTTCATTCTCTATCTTGTCTGTTAGGTCATCCTAGTTGTAGACATGGCTGCCTGAGTCCAAAGGGTTCTATCAAAAGAGAATGATTGCCTCTGATTCCTGACGATGAAGAGGAGGGGAGGATTCCCTATAGGTGATTTTGTTCTGCAACTCATAGAAAAACACGTTGATTATCTTAACCCCTTCCCTTAGGAAAAAATAAGAAAGTCCCTGACTACATTGTACTATACTAAATAACCAGCCAAGAGAATTGCCACTGAGACCACATAGTCCTCCTCAAATGAGCACAGAGGTTTGCCTGATGACTTTGCAGCGTTTAATAATAATAAAAGCTAGCATTTCTATAGTATTTTACTTATCTGGTTTGATCCTCACAACAAGCCTGAGGGAGGGAGCAGATGCTATTGTTAGCTCCATTTTGCAAGCAAGGAAACTGAGGCTGAGAGGTTAAGTGACATTTTAAAGATCATACAACTAATAAGTGTTCAAGGCAGGATTTGAACTTAGGTCTACCAGACTAGATGTCTATAACTGTGCCACCTAACTGTCAGTAGTCCCTGAATGAACACAGATTGTGGTAGCTGCAGAATATTCACTCAGCAGAAGCCAGCTTCACTGGCATATTTAGAATACATTTATCAGGTAAGGCTTTTTAGTGATCCAGAGCCATAACTAGGAATTCTTGTGCCCAAGAACTTTCAATTGGAGGTGGGCGAGAAGGATTCAGCACAGAGAATAGTCTACCTCAGGTGCAGTCATGACAGGAGAGGTCCCTCAGAGTACCTGAGTCATTCCCGCTTGGCATCATCACATTCCCAATTCCCTAACTCCAACAGGACCTGGAGGGAAAGGATGGCCTGGAAAGGAGCAAAAAAAAACCAAAAAAAAACAGGAGCCAACATCTTTGTCATATGGCATGGGATGGGCCAAAAACCTTGAGGCATGGAGACTGCAATCCAGAGGACTTCAAGGAAGAAGCATACCTACTCCAACCCCTCCAGAAAGAAGTCAATGCCCTGGGAGAAAGCTCCACTTGAGTTAAGCAAGGATCTCTATATTTCCTCTCCCATTGTTGATCTACTATTAAAAATCTATTGTATTTTCCTTTCCACCAACCAAAAATTATCAGACCTCGAATGGAGTTTTACACCGAAGCTTAGTGGCTTCCTGAGCAGAGGAATGGATGAGCAAACAATGACAAGAGATTTTCAAATCATGGAGCCGAGTTCTTAGTACTAACACATTCCTCCCCATGGTTTAAAGGCGATTAATGTATCGTTTAATAATTGTAATGATAATGCTCTGCATTGATGGCCTTGTAACCCTCACTAGGATTTCAAATCCAACTTTGTGTCTTACCAGGTTTTCTCTAACTGGCACTTGGACGTTTAATTGTGCAGGGCCTGCCATGAATGGTATTTAATTTCCACATTAAAATATGATTGGATAGCTCTTTATAAAATCTTTCCAGCTTGATTTCAGTTCTATTAAATCTCATGACTTTTTCAACATTCTGAGCACTAGCTGAAGGATGAGAAAGATGCAGACACCGACCATTCCCAAGATGACTTTTGGGCATTGGGCAGAGTAGGGATGGGGGGTGGGGAAGGTCATGCTCGCAGACCTATGGTTTGCTTTGAGGGTGGGGGGAGAGCTTATGCAAAACCTTGCTTAAAGGCAGAGAAAAGAATAGGTGGCTGCTAAAAGGCTTTCTTTCCCAGGCACGTGGTTTAGCCTAAATTGAATTCTAGCATGTTGTTGTTTAGACAGCGCTTTTCCATAGCGACCTTGGGGGGTAAGTGCGAAGGGAGCCATTTCAGAGGACAAAATCGAGGTTCTTAACGCTGGATGAAGAAAACAGAACGATAGCGATTTAAGCCGATACTCAAACTCCGCCGTCCTGCCTCCTAATCCAAGTAAGGATCCTATTCTTGTGCCCAATTAGGAAAGTAATGGGAGAAATGTGGGAAGAGAATAAACATTTTTCAAGGGCTTAATGTGTCTCAGGCACTGTGCTTAGCGGTTTATACACATTATCTCATTTAATCATCAAAATAACCCTGAAGGGTAGGTGCTCTTATTATCCTCATTTTACAGATGAGGAAACTGAGGCACGGGTGACATACATAAGAACCCACGCTCTAGGTGATTTTTAAGGTCCCTTCCAGTTCTAAGGACCTAAGTGCCAGTAACTAGGACAGAGAAGCTACACCAGTAATTGGTTTAGATACAGGGCTGGGGAACCTGCAGCCTCGAGGCCACGTGGGGCCCTCTAGGTCCTCAAGTGTGGCCCTTTGACTGAATCCAAACTTCACAGAACAAATTCTTTTATTAAGTTTCCCTACTCCTGGAAAGAGAGGCTGGGAGCTTACATCTAATGCAGTGAAGAAGAAACAGGTAGATCAAAGCAGGAGTGGGAGCCCAGGCATAGCAGTTATAGTAGAAATGGCTTCTTCCCTCCTTCAATGATGGCAGAAGGGCTAGGAGTTCTGCCTTCGATGAATGGCAACAAGAACCAGAACAACAAAAAGACTGGCGATTGGTGGCAAGTATGCTCCGTGAGGGTGGGGGTGGGGAATCATCTTTCTTTGTTGAGCACCATGGCAAAGGCCAGCACCTTGCCTTCTCTCCTGCGATGGTGATGATATCACTTATATGAGCAGTGTTCCAAGGACTCCTGCTTCAAATCACTCTGCTGTCTCAGTCATTCTTATACCTTTCTTTAAGCTGATGACAAAACTTTGGTGGATGCCAGTGATCTTTAAACTGACCCATTTAGTTCTGGAGAAGCCAGAGCATGCATATCATGCCACTAGGCTGCACTTGCTGCTGAGCACACTGGGACAGGGTCCTGTAAAGGAGCCAACACTGAGCTTCAGGCTTCACTGAGCAACAGGCAGCTTCCCTAAGCACTTGGTTCCTCTGCTAGAAACTGGTCTAGGGGCAGCTTGGTGGTACAGTGAGTAGAGCACCAGCCCTGGAGTCAAGAGGACCTGAGTTCAAATCCTGCTTTAGATACTTGACACACTTACGAGCTGCGTGACCCTGGGCATGTCACTTAATCCCAATTGCCCTGCCTTCCCCCCTCTGAAAAAAAAGGAAATTGATCTAGAGGCTTTTGCCTTTGAAGGGAAGAGGAATGGAATAACCATTTTTATAGCACCACTGTGTGCCAGGAATTGTGCTAAGCACCCTTTATAAATATCTCATTTGGTTCTTGCAACAACTCTGGGGGATGGGTGCTATCATTATCATCATTTCACATTTGAAAAAACTGAGGCAAACAGGTGAAGTGAATTGGCCAGGGTCACAGAGCTAGTAAATATGAGGCCAGATTTGAATTCAAGTCTTCCTGATTGTAGGCTTCTGAGCCATGTACCTGTTCCATTTGAACCTTCAGGATTTTCACTTTTCAGTACTTAGGAAACCCACAGATTTTCCTAAATTTCAAGTGAAAGCATTAAGTCTCCTGGGACTTCATGGTCCATCAGCCTATTTGATCCTATGAGTCCAGAGATCTGCTTCACCCAGGCTCTGTTTACCTATAGCTCTACATCAGCTACCGCCACCCTTCCTGTGTGTTATGCCCTTTCCTATTCTCCTTCTACCATTTTATCTCCCTACACTCCAGATGATAATGAGAGGGGGCAAAGAGAGAATATTCCCAAATTCGGAAGTAATTAAACAAGTCTGTGATTAATATCGCATGTAAAATAAAAATATCCTTTTGAGCAGAACATTATGACACATGACTATAATCCCAGCTACTGGGAGGCTGAAGCTGGAGCATCTATTGAGTTTAAAAGTTCTAAGCCACAGTGGGCTAAGCCAATCTGATGTCCATATGCTGTTAGCACAGTGAGTACCTTGGGAATAGAGGGCCACCAGGTGGCTTAAAGAGATGGAAGCTGATGAAATGAAGAGGTCAAAAATCTTATGCCACTCTGTGATGGGATCAGGATCGAGAATAGCTCTGGTACTTCAAGCCTGGGCAGGACAACTTTAAAATAAATGAATGAATGAGTAAATAAATAAATAGAAAGACACAAATAAGTATAGATAAATATATCATAAAAATATAGAAAATGATGAATAGATAATACAAAATGGAAATATAAATAGACTATGGAAAAGTAAAAAGAAAAAGAGATAAAATGCACCTATTCCTAGACTGAGTGGCATTCCATCTTTCTAATTGAATCCTTAACTAAATTTGCCCCAGTCTATCCAGCCTGGCCATTGCCGTTTTCACCTAAGTCATGTTTATCAAACCCCCTATTCCCTCAGACTAGCATGGCATCTCTACTGCCCCCCAAAAATACCCACCTCATTTTAAAAATTTTGTCTATCTGCACCCATTGAATAAGGTTATTTGGTTCATCCTTTCAAGTCTAGGCTTACTCTCAGACAATCTAGAAGTCACCTCATGACACAATGGGTTTGTAAGATAGCCATCTTGATACTGGATCACTTCACCCTCTGCTCAAAGTAGACAGAAGGATATAAAAGAACTGTCAGCTAAAGTTTTTTGGTCACCTCAAAAAAATCAGAATTCAACCCAACACACACGTGACTCCTAAAGGTCACCAATGAAAACCTCTTTTGTTTACATCCTCCTATATTCGTAATGACATTGACATTCCATTCTTACCTTCTGTGAGAATGAATATAACTTCCACAGGTTTCTTTCCATATCTTTTAGAGGTTAGGAGGTTGATTTCATCAAATTCCAATTTAAAAAATGTATTAAAAAGCTAAAACAAGCAGGGTTAGGGGTGACCTGGCATAGTAGAAAGAGAGCTGGCCTCAGAGTTGGGAAGACTCCTAGTCCCACCTCTGACACGTACTAGCTATGTGACCCTGACCAAGTTACTTTCTCTTTCAGTACCCTTAGATGACTCTCTAAGAATGACTCTAAGTTGCTAAATAGCGACTGAACTACATTGGTTTAGGAAGTTTCTATGCTAGAAATTCTCAATATCAGTGGTGTTGAGCTCAAATTGAACTAGGCCACCAATCCCCACGTAAGGATCCCTGCTGATTATAGACTGACTTACTTTTAAAATGCAACGTTACCCATGTTTTGTTGTATTCTTATTAATATTGTTAGGTATTTCCTAATTACATTTTAATTTGGCTCAGGTCACAGTTGGGAACATTGTGAGGTATGTTGTAGGTAGCAAGTGGTCCATGGCTCGTGTTTAACACCTCGGCCCTACACCAAGGAAATCACAGGTAAGGAACAACAATAGAAAATACAAAATTGTGCTAGGGCCTAGGATAAAAAGATAATGAAATAACCAGTCACTTCCCTCAACAAGTTTTATTTTCTACTGGACATTACAACAAGTACATGTTATAATTTGAAGAAGAGAACCAGTATGGACTCCAAGGGTCACCTGAGCTGACCCTTGAAGGATTTAAAATAAGAAGAAGAGTTTTAAGCAGAAAATGAGAAGAATATGCATTCAGAGATAGAATTTGTTCAAAGACATGGTGGGAGACAGAATGCAGAGGTTGCAGAGCAGCAAGTTGGCCTGTTTGGCTTGAACATAACATGAATGCAGATTTAGATCTATGAATCTTATATTTGGGGAATAGAGTTCCTGGAGGGGGGAACTGTCCATGGGTTTTGTGAACAGGCCTGGGATGACTGGGTCTTCCCTTATCTTAAGGCAGAGGGGTCAGCCCAAGATTAAATTTTGGCCCCAGGCTATGCTAACTAGCTTGGTTTTCTCTCCTATTATCAAAGGGAACAGTAAAGCAAGGAAGGCAGTCAGTATAGCAGGCTCTCCTCCCACTCTGCATGGGTCACAACCCTGCCTCAGTTCAAGTTCCAGTATGGACTATGCCCAAATTTCCAGTTCTGTGATACTTTGACTTCATGACACTATGATAGTGAGCCTATAAGCAGCATCCTGATAACCTTGAGTAAAGTTAAAGGGACACTAAACTTAAACATCCCCAGTTCCATATTAGCTAAAATGTAAAGGCAGCTTTAAAGGAGTCCTCCAAGAAATGCTGCCAGGGCTCTGGGAGGAAATCAGCTTTCTGAATGTCACCAAGAGGGAGCTCCAGGAACTTCTCAGGGGCCTCAAATTCACACCCTGGTGCCTTTGGCCGGTAGCTCTCTTCTACCACCTGCTCCACCAAGGGTGGTTTTCTTGGATGGCACAAGTGCTGATCTTCTCTGATGAGGTGCCTCATGGAGACTCTTAGCTTGCTCTTGGATCTGATGCCTCCCTAATGCCAGCATCTCTGTGAGTCTTCCTGGAGTTGAGCTGCCTTTCTTGATCTGTTTCCCTGGCTCCTTGTCTATCTATGAACTGTTGAGCTGTAGGCTGCCAAGGCAGCAGACTTCAGTGACAGCTTTCTGCACTCCATGTTGTCAGGGAAGATTTGGGTGAGTCCTTTGGATAGGATATTGAAGACATCTCCTTCTTCTGCCGGAAAAAATCACTGCCACCTCGCTTCTACCCACTACTCAAATGACAGGGTGAGCTCTCCCACCTGGTGGGCCAGAACAGCTGCCAATTCATAGGAAGGAAAGCAGGCTAGCTTTTCTCATCTAAGTCTGCATTTACTAGTCAGCTTCTGAAGGGCAAACTTAAGAATAGAAGTCAGACAGTGGGTTTAAAGGAAACCATAAGTCGCAATGTAGAGGGATGTCATGTGGAGGCATAGGTGTGCATAGAGCATGTGCAGGATATGTCCAGATGTGCCAGCCCACACTGCTCCTACTTTATAGCTTATGCATAGGAGTTGGCACTATGGGAAAGGACAATGGCTTGACTCTGGTCATCTTACTTAATGAAGTAGCCCCTGGTGTGTGCAAACAGGTTTTCTTGTCAGTAATGATTAGAAATCTATGTATTATCTAAGCTCTTCACTATATTATAAGCCCTTTGAGAGCAAGGAATGTCTTTTACTTTTCTTTAAATACTCAGCACCTAGCATAGTGCCAGGACCACAGTGAGCACCTAATGAATACTTGTTAACTGGGTTGTTGCCCATGGTTCAAGGCAGAGTTCACCACCTGCAGGTCACAAAGTGTATCTCCTGACAAGTAAGTGGTGCTATGGGAAAATCTATGGATTAGAAATCAGGAGGCCTGGGTTCTAGTTTTAGCTCTGTCACTCACTAGCCATGCGACCCTCAACAAGTCACATCACATGTTGGAGATTTGATTTCCTTCTCTGTAAAACAAAGCAATTGAACATCAATTAATCATCTTTAGGGTCCTTTTCAGGATTCTTTGATTTTCTATCAATCACATCAACACCAGCAACAGCAGTAGCATCCTCTATTAAGGTACTCTGCCTGGACCACAGAGCTAACCCCTCCAGTTTCAGCACCATGGAAAGGGCATCCCTGTGCTTAAATTGCATTGTTCTAGGTTGCCCTGCCAATGACTGGACATTGAAGGGAGATTGAGTATTTGATTTGAACATCTCTTCATTTTTTTAAAGACTGACTTCACAGATGTTAAGTGAATCAGTCACCTGATTAGCACTTATTGAATGCCTTCCGTGTAGCCAGAACTGTGCTAGAAGAGTAATATAAAAACATGCATGAAAAGAACCATGCACACACACACACACACACACTTGAAAAAGAGGCAGCTAGATGGCACAGTGTATAGAACCTGCCTGGAATCAGGAAGACCCAAGGTTAAATACAGCCTCAGATTCATTGTGTGACTCTGGACTAGTCACTCTACTTTTGTCTGCCTCAGTTTCCTCAATTGTACAATGGGTAGATTAATAGCACCTACCTCCCAAGATTGTTGTTAGGATCACAAAAGATATTTGTAAAGTGTTTAGCACAATGCCTTGGCACATAGTGGGCCTTTAATAAATGCTTATTTCCTTCCTTTCTTCCCACTCTGGCTGTGTGATACTGAGAAAGTCACTTAATCTCTCTGTGTCCCGGGCAGCACTCTAAAACTTTAAATATTAGAGAAGGTGAGGATCTGACTTGATAAAAGGTGATCTTTTACTGGGCATTCCCTACACCAATGAGATCACAAGTTCAGTTAAAAAAAGACAAAAAAGAGAAAGTATAATCAACCTGAGAAGGGATAAAATTCTTCTAAATAGGAAAACTGAAGACAGAACTGGAAGAGAAAAGCAGCATCAGCTGGGGAAGGAAAAATAGAGATGACGGAGGTGGAAATGGAGGAGAAAAGAAGGGTAAGTAAAAGAAGAAAAGCATGAAAGTGATAATTGACTGATTAATTGTTAATCCAACCAGAAAGAATTCAGAACTAGGGAAAGGGGTAGGAAAGAGGACAGCTGGTCTTCCTGGGAGATCACTGGATTATCACCATGAGGAAGAGGATGTCAACTCTACACTCCCAAACAAGAAATGTGTTTGAGGGGAGTTGGAAATTAGTCACCCCACTTTATTCTCAGGCCTTTCCACCAGCCTGCATACATGCAGGCCCCTTCCACTGTTTTTCTTAGCCTCTCACTTTTCTCCCTCCTTTTGATTATCTTACAAAGCACTCTCATTAGACAATTAAACCCTTAATTTGGATGAAAGAAGAGAGGGTGTGAAAATGATAGTTCACATCGGTGTAATTGTTACTACTGCTTCTAATTAGTATTGAGTGGGATAGACAGCATAAAACTCAAATGTCTCCCAGTGCCCTTAAGGAGCAGGAAGCTTGAACTGTAAGATTAGACCACTCTATTTAGGATGAAGAATGTTTATCCTCACCCACAATTTTTTCAAAAAAAATTGAATAGATGTTATTGATACTTTTTGTTTTCACATCTTTTCTATTTTCCACTCTCTTCCACCCCTCCCCAATCCACTCCACAGAGCTGTCACTTATGACAAAGACAAAGAACAGGAAAAAAAGAAAGAAACAAATAAAAACACTTCCAAAAGAGTTTGTTCAAAAGAAAATGACTTATTATGTAGCCAGGAAGAAATATACTCCAGTGGACAACCGGTGTCCCTCGGGAATTTTATGATGTCAAGAGAAAGCAAGAAAAGCCCCTAATATATTGGGCAGACCTCTCTGTCAAAAACTTATGGGAGGGCACTGACAAGAGTTACACAGGATATGCAAGCATCCATGGGTTGAGAACTGCATTGTTAGTGGCAGCTAAGTGGCATAGTGAAGAGTGCTGGACTTGGAATCAGAAAGGACTAACTCCAGTTTGTGATAGAAGAGAGAAAATTCAAATACAATTTGACATACACCCTAGAATTTGGGAAAGAAGACTTGAAAGGACTCAGAGGAAAGGTAGGACCCCATGGACTAAGATGTAACAGGGCACCAATCAGAAGATGGAAGCAAGACCAGGTAACAGAGTGTGCATCTAAAGTCAGGGCATGGTCCTGTAAAAATAGCATCAAAGATGCTAATGCCCAGACTGAGCTGAGACTGGTGAGGGAAGCCAAAGGAAAAATAAATGGTTGTATTATTGTTGTTTGTATCTGTGTTTGTTTGTTTTAGCTATATTTGGGGAAGAGATCAAAGAAGGGATTGGCCCTTTGTTGGAGGAGATGGAAAAATCAACAACAAAGAGAAGGCAGACCTGCTCAGTTCCAAGCTTTCTTCTGTTCTCTGTGCCAAGGAGAATGACTTTTGCACTGATAAAGGCAGGACAAAAATAACTAACAGGGAGTTGATATTCAAGATAAGTAAGGAGACAGTAAGAGAGCATCCAGTGGTCTTTGATAAATTCAGATCATCTGGTTCATATGAGCTACATACTCGGGAGCTAAAAAAGATGCTTGGTATGATTATTGTCATTGAAGGGACATTTAAAAGATCCTCAAAAGTAAGAGAAGCAACATGCCATTGGAGAAGGTCCAACATTGTCCCAATTATCCAAAAAGGGAAGAAGAGAACTGTCTGCAAACTCTAGACCATTAAGCTTGACTTCAATTCCTCAGAAAATTTTAGAATGAATCATTAAAGAGATATATAACTCCCACACAACATCCCAAAAGTCATCCCTTATAACAAAAAAATTTAAAAAGAGAAGAAAAGTGCTACTATAAAACTGTGAAATACATCAACTGAAACTAACAGTATATATCTAACAGTGTATATATATATATGTATATATATATATATATATATATATAGAGAGAGAGAGAGAGAGAGAGAGAGAAAGAGAGAGAGAGGGAGAGAGTGTTACACATTCATAGTCTCTAATTTCTACGAAGAAGAAAAGGAAATACATTTTCTTATTTCTTGTTCATAAACAAGTACAGCCATTATGAATATAGAATGTTCAATTTTGTTTCCATTTCTTCTGTTCCCATTGATGTAACCATCGTGTCCACTGTTTGGGTTATGGTTCTGCTTACTTCACTCAGCATTCATTCACATTCCTTGCTATGCCTCTCTTTTCCATTTCATTCATGTACCAGAATTTGATTAACCATTCTACACTCTACAGGCATCCACCTTATTTGCATTCGGCACCACGAAAGTCTTATGTGAATATTTTGGTATATGTTGGACCTTTCTGTCTATCTTTGATCTCCTTGCAGTATATAAGTTGCCACTCATGGAATCTCTAGGTCAAAGCAATCCTTTCATTTTACAAATGAGAAAACTGAGTCACAGGGAAGTGAAGTAACTCCCTCAAGTTCATGGAGATTGTAAGAGATATTGATAGACATTGAACCCAAGTTCTGACTCCAGATTCTATTTCTTTTCCCTGTACCACACTACCTCAGCTAAAATTCTTTTATTTTAAAATGAAATTGATTCTCAACAAATCGCCTGACTTATCAAAATGGAGTCGAGCTAATAGTTACTAAATCTAATCCAGTGACTTTTACTGAGCAAGATCTAACCTTTCCCTTCCCTGTCACTGCATGCTTTCCCACTATTTCCATCTTCAAAAGAGGGTCTTTGGCATCATGGTGTCATAAACAGGATTCAAACTGTTTGATCAGCTCTACAACTGGGGATCTTAGAATGAGGTCAGAAGCCAGAAGGTTTCCAGACTCCTCTATAGTGTTAGGGTGAGCATTCAAGACTTATGGTAATAGGGGAAGGCCTCAGTCATTTTATCAAAAGGGAGAGATTTCTGGCCAAGTGGGTGAAGAAAAGAAGAAAATCCTTTTAGGGTCACTGGCTGGCTGAGACACTGCTTAAAGCCCAAGGTTTGGTGGATTTTTTTAAAGTCTGTGAGAGATGTTATCTTGCAGATATGAGATAGAATCAAGGAGTTAGGACTATAGAACCCCAAAGAGGTATGCACAATAAGTAGAGAGATTGAGATATTGAAAAGTAAGATAAATAATTCTTATGAAGAGAAAGAAAGAAAGAAATTGGAAGATAGCAATTCATGGTTAGGAGCCATGGAAAAGGAAACTCCAATGTCATTTCTTCCTACTCCCAGGTCAGTTACTAAAGCTCTTGGTGCCTCAAGCAGCTTTCTAAGACCACAAATTACAAATGGACTGCTAAGCCTCATCAGTAGAATGAATTTCATACTCAAAGATCTCCACACCAATCAAATCATAGGTATGGAACAAAACAAACAAACAAATCACACACATATTTCTTAGGGAAATGAGTCTTAGCTGAATGCCATTGCTGTATCACATTCAGTGTATGGTGCTATTCAAAAGATCAGGCCATGATAGGGGAATGCAATGTCTTGAACTTTCAGTTAAGTGATCTGAGGTCATTTGGTTATGCCACAAACATCTGTTGAGACTCTTCTATATGCAGGGCATTGTGGAGAATACAAAGAAGATGACATTTCCCTGCCCTTGTAACTGTATGCTATTTCTTCCCTGGACAAAAGTAAACATGTTCTAAATGGGTGGAGTGGGGGGGGGGGAATCATATCACCTATAAAAAGGGAATGATAATAGTATTCCTAGTACCTACCACATCGCCCTGTCATGAACTCTAATAAGTGTCTAGCACAGACACTAGCAAGACAACGCTAAGTTTAAGCCACAGGGGCTAGTGACCTTCTCTAATCCTTGCCTTATGGTTTGCCCTGGGTTCATTGCTTGGGGATTTCTCCTAAACAGAGGAACTAGACTTCTAGCACTTCCATTCTGCACATATCTCAGATTCTTGAAGAGTACTCTATTTCTGGGTCTAGTCTAGGGGTCCCTTCCCAGGAAGAAGTAAAAAGGTAGTGGGAGTACAAGCATGAATCAGGTAAAGGACAGTCTTATTTCCACAAAGGAGAGGGAATGCTAAGCAATAAGAGAATCATAGAATGATGAAAATCATTTGAAGAGCTTGTGTTCAAGTCTCATTGGAACATTTGCAACCGAGCTGCTCATTAGCTATTTTTACATTGAGCCACCACTGCAAATAGGCTGTCAGTTACAAGTAGGTCTCCCTCCCACAAGTCATCCAGAGTTCAGAGAGTCACCCTTTGACTTCAAGGCCAGGAAGAAGAAGTTCTGATTTGGTTCTGCTGCCACCTGTTCTGTAGCTCTATTCAGAATCCTTGTGCCTCAGTGTTGACTAAGTTGGGCTCTCTTCCCTGACCACCACTCCCTGCTCCCTATTACCAATGCATGTCAGTCCCATTATTCTTATGTTCCTACCCCACTTTTTCCTACCCTTTCATTGTACCCGCTGGATCTCCTGTAGAATCGTTAACACATTTCCCTTCATGTTAGACCCATATGCCCTCCCCTTAGAATTTTTTTGTTTATGTTGTAAATCTATTAATATGTATACTTGTTGTTCATCTTTGTATCTCTAAGTGCCTAGAATGGTGCTTGGCAGAACACATGCACTCAATAAATGCTTTAAATATTTATTGAATCTAATTAAATATAGCAATGCTTTTTGAGTACTGACAAATGGAAAACAAAGTAGATTTCTATTGATTGGAGGATAGCTAAATAAATTGTGGTGCATGGATGCAATGCAATCTTTCTATGCCTTAAGAAGTGATGAACATGAAAACTGAAAATCATAGAAAGGCTTATATGAACTGATGCAAAGGGAAGTAAGCAGAGCCAGCCAAAAATATGTGTTATGACTGTAACAATAGAAAGGGAAGGAACAACAAGCATAAACCAATCAAAACTGAATGTTGGGAAATTTGGCCCCAAAAAAGAAATATGAAAAGATATTCTGTCTAATCACCCTATTTGCAGAGGTCAGGGATACATAGGTATGAAACATTGCATATAATTTCACACACTTTTGGTGGATTGATAATTTTTATTTACAGATTTTCCCCCTTTTTTTCTTTCTTTTTAAAAGTTCTTTGATATAAGAGAACTTTTTGGGAGGGGCAGAGGCAGTTATAGAGGGAGATCTAGACAATGTAAAAACAAAAAGTATCAATAAAACATGTTTTACAAGAATTAATTGACCCTAGTTAAATAAAACAAAGGTGCTGGAACAGATGATTTCTAAGATCTTTTCCATTTGTGATATTCCAGGATTCTAGATTTTTATTCCTATGGCTCTTAAAGTCTGTCTTGGGTCTTTCCCAGCCTAGGTGGTAGTAAGCATCTATGATCAGAGAAGCTAAGTATACCAGAGATCCCACTTGAGGAGAGACAGTGGGCAAAGCCTCAAAACACACTCAGTCCTATAGAGAATGTGAAAATTAAATCCAATCTGTCTCCTAGAATCATACATTGGGAAGAATACTCACAGCTTGTGAGGGGTAAGAATCCAGAGAAAGCTTATCCATTTAGAGTCTGCTATTTTTAGGGTCAATGATACTAGAATTCAAATAGAGCTGAGCAGAATTTTACTTTTTCCATACTTGTGAAGAAAGGCTTGAAATGGAATATAAGCAAGATTATAGAGAGGCATGGCTAACCCACTTACTGGAACAAACTGTCTCTAAGGACAACCACAGATTAATTGTTAGCATGGAAATGGATGTTGCTAATTACAAATGAGTCCAGTCTATTCATTAAAGCAGACAGGACAAGACCTCAACCTGAAAACATTCACAGTTCTCAGTCGCTGCACATGCTTTGAAAGTCACATAATTGCATTTCCTTAAGCATACGTTAAAATTCACGTTTTTATTGACTTGGAGCCATTCTCTTTATTTTTCCCCTCACATGAATGAGGTTTGTTGGAGACAGGAGAAGTAGTTGCCTATTACCCAGAAGCACTCAGGACAGTCAAGAAGTTCCCTTCTATCTGAACTATATAAAAATATTTTGACATTTCACAGTTTAGGAAACCTGAAAAATGTTGGATCCAAAAGAAAATGGGCAAGAAACATGTTGCATTTTTAAGTGATAGCAAAAAGTACTCTAAGAAGAAAAAAAGATTTGAAGAGGGAGCTTAATGCAACTACATAATTCTGCATGCAAGGGTCTCTTTGTAGCACTGGCAAGAGATTAGGGCATGAAATTTAAAGTGCACAAAAGTTTGGAAAAGGAAAGTGCATGAACACTTACAGGAAAGAGGCACATTAGAAGCGTGAGAGGGAGATGGAGAGACAACAAGGAACAGGGATGGAGAAGGAGGAGGACAAAACAACTATATGGAGAATGGGATGGCCTACCTTGTGTTAGGTTTCACTTACTAGAGTAAGCACTTGGCTTCCCTTCACTCTAGCAGTGGGGTCCTTCGGGTGAAACAGCAGCATTTTGGGGACGCTGAGCCTCGCCTCGCCCTTATGCAAGAAGCAACAGCCATTGGGCTCTGACTCTTCGATGTGCCTGGATCAAGAGTCAGAGTGGGGAGGTTTGGCCCCTTCTCTGCAGAGAAGCAGCACTAGCAGCAGAACACTGAGTGTCAGTAGGTCCAAGAGACAGTGCTCTCCCACATGTGGAGAGTGCAGCCTTAGTCCACTAGGTGAATCATTAACACCTCTTTGCAATTCCCCAACTGTGCCACTCAAGCGTCACAGGGAACTGTGAAGAGTGAACCCATGCACTCTCAGGACTGGAGTATAGGAAGAAGTAGATTTGGTAGATAGGTGGTGAGGATGTTTGCTCCCTGATTTTAAACCCTTATTGCTTATCTCACATTCTATTTTTAGTTAAATTGTATTTTTAACCAGCAAAAATCTACCTTCTCTCTCTCCCAATCCTCTCCCCTCAACACAAACCTTTAAAGCAAACATCTATAGTCAAGTTAAAAAAAACTTTCATGTTGGCCATACCATTCACATGTGTGTATAACAGAGATTATATATGTAATAGGTAATAAATATCATACATAAATATAAATAATGTATTACAAATAACATATAAAAATAAATAATAAATATAAATATAAATGGATTATATAAATATACACATATACATATGTACATACATACATACACACACACATCTCATTCTGTACTGAGTCCTTTGTTCTCTATAAGGAAGTAGGTAGCACTTTTCATCATTAGTCCTTTGGAATCCTAGTCAGTCACATTGATCACAATTCCTAAGTCAAAGTTGTTTGTTTTCATAATATTGTTGTCATTATATAAATTGTTGTGGTTTTCTCTTCACTCTGAATCAGTTCATACAAGTCTTCATAGATTTCTCTCTAAAACCATTTGTACATAATTTCTTATAGCACCATAGTATTCTATCACATTTATATACCTTAACTTGTTATGCATTCCCCAACTGCTAGGCATCCCTTCAGACTCCAATTCTTTGACATCTTAAAAAGAGCTGTAAATATTTTTTCGTAAGTATGTCCTTACTGTTTGCTTTTCTTAAGACTAACCCCTCCCTTAATCCACCCTCCTTTTAATACCCCCTTCTCCATTCTCCCTTTTGTCTCTCCTAGTGGCAGCTACTACTACTGTGGATAGAACAAGACCTAGAATCAAGAAGATCTGCATCCAAATGTGACCTCAGATATTTAATTGTTGTGTAACCCTGGGCAAGTCACCTACCTTCTGTTTGTACCAGTTTCCTTAACTGTAAAATGGGGATAATAATAGCACAATAACCTCGCACAGTTTTTTGTGGGAATCAGATGAGATAATATTTGTAAAAAGCAAAGAAGAAAAAAAATTAGCCTAGCAAATAGTAGGCACTAATAAATGTTTATTCCTTCTGCTTTCCCATCTATTTCCCTACTGAGTGAAATGTATTTCTGTGCACAATTATATGTATATATTCTTCACCCTTAACCAATTCAGATGAAAGTAGGATTCATGTCAGCCATACCCACTCCCTTCCTTACTGTTTGCGTACACTTCTATTTGTGAGATTATTTGAGATAATTTCCACTAATCTTCTCCCTTCCCTGCCAGTGTATTTATTTTTTCCCTCCTTTTCTTTTCTTCTTTTAAGATCAAGACATAATAAAACTGCTCCCAGGCCTTCTGTCTCATTAGACTCTCTCTATGACCCCTGATAATGATAAGAGTTCAGAGGAATCACAGGTATGATCTCATCATATTAGAATATAATCAGTTTGTGTTTGTTTAATCCCCTATGATTGTTCACTCATGTTCACATTTTTATGTTTCTCTTAACTCCTGTGTTTGAACTTCAAAATTTCTCCACATGTCTGGTTTCTGTTTATTTTTAGGCTACAGACCTAGTAGTAGTATTGCTGGATTAAAGGATATGCAGTCTGATAGCCCTTTGGTCATAACTCCAAATTTATCACCAGAATTGTTGTATCAGTTCACAACTTCAACAGTGCACTAGTGTCCCAGTTTTCCCTCCATCTCCTACATTTGTCATTTTCCTTTTCTGTCATCTTAGCCAATCTGTTAAATGTGAGGTGGTACCCCAAAGTTGTTTTAATCTGTATTTTTAATCAGTAGTGATTTAGACCATTTTTATGTGACTATAGATAGCTGTGATTTCCTCTGAAAGCTGCCTATTCATATCTTTTGATGATGTATCAATTAGGAAATGATTTATATTCTTATAAATTTGACTTAGTTCTCTATATATTTGAGAGATGAGGCCTTTATTAGAGATACTTGCTATAGAATTTTCCCCAATGTTCCGCTTTCCTTCTAATTTTGGTCACACTGGTTTCGTTTATGCAAAAACTTTCTAACTTTATATGATCAGAATTATCTATTTTATATTTTTAATGCCTTCTATATATTTTGTTTGGTCCTAAATTATTCCCTTCTCCATCTGACAGGTAAACTATTCCATGCTTTTTAAATTTGCTTATAGAATTGGCCTTTATATCTAAATCATACACTCATTTTGACCTTATCTTGGTATGTGGTGTAAGATGTTGGTCTATACCTAGTTTCTGTCATACTTATGTTTTCCAGTTTTCCCAGGAGTTTTTGTGAAATAATGAGTTTTTGTCCCAAAAGCTTAGATCTTTGGATTTATCAAAAACTAAATTACTATGGTCATTTACTGCAATATATCATGTACCTAATCTATTCCACTGATCCACCCCTCTATTTCTTAGTCAGTACCAGACTGTTTTGATGATTACAACTTTATAATACAGTTTGAGATCTAGTATACCTAGGCTGCCTTCCTTCACTTTTTTTTCATTGATTCCTTTGAATATTCTTGATTTTTGTTCTTCCAAATGAATTTTATTATTATTTTTTCTATCTCTGTGAATTATTTTTTTAACATTTTAATTGGTATGGCACTTAATTAGAAGATCAATTTAGGTGGAATTGTCAATTTTACTATGTTAACTCAGCATACACATGAGGAATTAAGATTTTTCCAACTATTTAGACCTGACTTTATGGGTGAAAAGCATTTAGCAATTGTGTTCAAATATGTTTGTCTTGGCAGGGAGAGTCCAGAGTATTTTTTATTGTCTGAAGTTATTTTATATAGACAGAAGAGTAGTATGAGTCAAGGCTTGAAAGGTAGATGTAAATGGACTCACATGCAAATTGCCTTCTGGATGGGAACATTTTGAATTTTTCTTTGCTCTACTTTTCTTCCTCCAAATTTCTCACTGAATTCTTTCTTTCTATCTGTCTCCTCCTCCTCTTGCCTCCTCCTCCTTCTTTCCTTTTTTCTTTCTCTGTCTTCCTCCTCCTTTTCTTTCTCATTCTTCTTACCCTCCTCATCTTTCTTCTTCATCTCCTTCTCCTTCTTCTTCTCCTCCTCCTCCTCTTTCTCCTCCTCCTCCACCTCTTCCTCCTCCTCCTCCTCCTCCTTCTCACCCATGAGTAGAAATTTAAAAAAAAAGAATTTATCTCATGACACTTTTCTCATTCCTTCATCATTTTTCCTCCTCAAAACTGTGCATAGTTGGTTTAAATCCCATTAACTCTGTGTGAGTTGGAACTGATGTAGAGTTGTCACTATTGGATTTAAGTTGCCTAGTCTTGAGGAGGCAAAACCTAGCACCTCTACTTTTTTTTTCCTTTAAAACAGTTGAAAATTAATTAAGAACGTATTATGTAAGTATAGAAGTGGAATTTATGAGTAGAAGGTTAAGAAATATGGATTATAGAATATAGAATTATGATTTTCATAGTCTGGTAGAGCTAGAAGGGTGCTTAAAGACCATCTAGTTTACCCTGTATTTTTAAGTGAGGAAACTTAGGCAACTTAGGCTCTGAGAGGTGAATCTTTCTAGTGTCACTTAACTAAGCTAGGAAGTGGGAGAGTTGGAACTAAAATCCAAAACTACTTCTGTCAAATCCAGTCTATTTTGCACTGCACCCAGGAATATTTACTTTAGAGAAGACTAAGGGGAACTTTAATAAATGCTATTTGATGCTGACCAACTACTCTTTGTCTTCTTTAAGGATCAAGCAGGAGTGAATATATTTGAAATACAGTATGAGATTATGGTTTAAAAAAAGTTAAGCTTTCTCCTCAAAATGTTTTTCTGTTCCCTCATCACTTTGTAGAAGGAACCTTGGGTTCCTGAAGGGTATGGAAGTATAGCACAAGCTTTGAAAGTATCTACCAAGCAAGAAAGACAATGAGTTTGGACCTCAGGATAATCTATGCATCCACTGGTACAAGAAACATCCACAAAGTTCTGAAAGAGACCACCAGAAGGTTGGCCATCAGATGATGAATGATTCATTTCTGATCAAAGCAATTAATGAAAACATGGAAATATTGCAACTTTAATCAATAGAGGACACTCAACACCACAAGAAAAATTCACTGATCCTTGAAGTACTGAAGTAAAAGAGCTAGGATATGGAAAAGAACTATTTTCTCAGAGTGAATATTACTAAGCATTTATACAGTCACCAAAGAAGACTCTGGATATTTTTTATATTAGTGTAAATTAATAGGAAGAGATATACTCATGCTACCTGTTTAAGGGTGTCATGGTAGATGTCCTAAAATGATTCCAAACAGAATTTTCCAGTGATGGCAAAATTTTCTTTTTTTTAAATTTTCTATTTTTTATCTTTGTCCTTTGAATTTATTTTTAGTTTTCAACATTCATTTCCACAAGAGTTACAAATTTTCTCCCCGTCTCTACCCTCCCCCCACCCCAAGGTGGCATATATTTTGATTGTCCCTTTCCCCAGTCTGCCCTCTTTTCTATCACCCCTTTCTCTGCCCCATCCCCTTTCCCCTTACTTTCTTGTAGGGCAAGATAGATTTGTATATCCCATTGCTTATTTATCTTATTTCCCAGTTGCATGTAAAAACAATTTTTTTAACGTTTTTTTTTAGAACTTTGAGTTACAAATTCTCTCCCTTCTTCCCTCCCCATTCACCCTCCCTGAGAAGGCAAGCAATTCAATACAGGTTATACATGTATCATTATACAAAACACTTCCATAATAGTCATGTTGTGAAAGACTTACTATATTTCTCTCCATCCTATCCTGTCCCCCTATTCAATTTTCTCCTTTGACCCTGTCTTTTTTCAAAAGTGTTTGCTTTTGACTACCTCCTCCCCCAATCTGCCCTCCCTTCTATCATCCTCCCTCTTATCCCCTTCCCTGCTACTTTCCTGTAGGATAAGATACCCAATTGAATGTGTGTGTTATTCCCTCCTTAAGCCAAATCTGATGAGAGCAAAATTCATTCATTCCCTTTCACCTGCCCCCCTTCCTTTTCTTTATGACAGCTTTTTCTTGCCACTTCTGTGTGAGATAATTTACTCTATTCTATCTCTCCCTTTCTCCTTCTCCCAATATATTCCTCTCTCACCCCTTAAATTTATTTTTTAGATATGATCCTTTCATATTGAATTCACCCTGCTCCCTCTGTCTATATATATATATATATATATATATATATATATATATACACACACACACACATGTATATATGTATGTATGTATTTATGTATATTCTCTTCAACTATTCTAATACTGAGAAAGGTCTCATGACTTACAAATATCATCTTTCCGTGTAGGAATGTAAACAAAACACTTCAACTTTAGTAAGTCCCTTAAGATTTCTCTTTCCTGTTGACCTTTTGATGCTTCTCTTGATTCTTGTATTTAAAAGTCAAATTTTCTATTCAGCTCTGGTTTTTTCATCAAGAATGCTTGAGAGTCCTCTATTTCATTGAAAATCCATATTTTGCCCTGCAGATTTACACTCAGTTTTTTCTGGATAGGTGATTCTTGGTTTTAATCCCAGCTCCTTTGACCTTCAGAATATCATATTCCAAGCCCTTCAATCCCTTAATGTAGAAGCTGCTAGAGCTTGTGTTATCCTGATTGTGTTTCTACAATACTCAAATTGTTTCTTTCTGGCTGCTTGCAATATTTTCTCTTTGACCTGGGAACTCTGCAATTTGGCTACAATATTCCTAGGAGTTATGCTTTTGGGATCTTTTTCAAGAGGCAATCAGTGGATTCTTTCAATTTCTATTTTACTCACTGGTTCTAAAAGTGATGGCAAGATTTTCAAATACTTCTCTTTGTATATGGCATGGTACCAGTTGCATTGAGCCATGGAATACTAACTTGTGAAACTCATAAAAATTCAAATGAAATAAGTTTAACTATCCACACTAGAAAGACAAAAAGACTAGACAATATATTAGCCCAAATTGTGTTATGTAAATGAAACAGTGGTCAATTGAATCAATCCATCTCTATGTGATAGACAAAGACATAAATATAGGCAGATGAAGTATAAAGTGTGAGGGCGGAAAATGCAAGGTATGTTTACTTCTATGCTAAACGCCAATAATCCTTCCCCTTTTGTCATTCTACTTGTATTTCATTTAATTAAATTCTTTATAAACGAATGACTTTAAGAGAGATGAATCAATGAGACACCTAGACAGGGACTTTATAAATAGGAGTTGTTGGTGGTGTAAACATAATACCACTCCCTTGGATTCAGCTGAGAGATGTACACATTGGAACTGCCCAATAGGAAAGCAGAGGAGAGAAGCAGTTCTCAGCTGGTATCTTGAATAATGTTAGAGAACAATAGGGAGATTAAATGATAACCACTGATTGCAATCCCTGGTATTGGGGATATAATATAATATACATATTAGATGTTACATGGTATACATATATATATATATAGATATATAGATGCACACATATATCTATATATGTTTATGTCTTGAATAAGTATTAAAGATAGGCACTGAGCTGGCCCCTGAATTGAATTGGTAAAAGAGGCTAAGCTAATTCACATCTAGAAAACCATGCAATACTCTCAATGATTCAAAGCTGCTAAATGCTGCACAAATAGCACTTTTTATCACAAATACCACCCAAGTGGTAATATAGTTACAAATCATGGAATCACATGATCTTGGAAGAATCAAAATTGCAGGTGATTCAAAGGGCAATGGAAAGATGGATGATAGGCATAAATAAATTGCAGTATATTGCTAATGATAGGGAAACAATATAAAATTCATCTTTCAGGATATAGATAACTAGCAAAAGAGGTGAGTTAATTATATAGAAAGAACAAGATGCAGTGGACATGCCTAGTATTACATTGGCATGCTTGCCATATTAAAAGAACTAGTGTCTCACCTGCTCATATCCCAGCAGTTGCCAAGTCTTGTCATGTTTACCTCCACATCTTTTATATCCATTCTTTTTTCTCTGCCTCTACCCAGAACAACACAAACATTTTTACTTAGACTCTCATCTGAGATATTACATTAGACTCATAATTTGTCTCCCTACCTCCATTTTCTCTCTCCTTTTCAAATCCATCCTCCACACAGCTACCAAATCAATATTGCTAAAGTATAGGTTTGATTACACCACTCCTGCTCAAAATAGCTTCAGTGACCCTCTTTTGCCTCTAAAACAAAATACAAACTCTCCTCCTTGGCATTTAAAGCATTTCATAATGTAGCTCCAGCCTCTCCTTCAAGACTGATTCACATTATAAGTGGTCCCTTCTCTATTCATATCTCTAATTACAACCCCACATGCACTTTACATTCTAGTCAAATGGGTCTACTTGCTGTTCCCCACATTCTATCTCCTCATTTTATACCTTTGCATAGATTGTTATAAATCCTCGAATGGAATCACTAGTTCCCTTTAAGCCTCATAGCAACTCCACCTCCTATACAAGGCCTCGTCCTGACCCCCTCCTCCTTCTTATTATCATTGTTCTCCCTTGCCACCATGAAATTATGTTGAATATATTTCGTACTTATTTATCTGTAAGCATTTCTCCAGTAGAATGTAAGTTCTTTGAAGGTGCATTCTTTTTTTTACGTTTGTATCCCCATTCTCTCATGTAGTGCTTGGAACACATTGAGGTAGGGAGCTCTTGGCAAAAAATCTTTTTTACCGAGGCAGGTTGGCACCTTCTCCGCAAATAGGTCTTAGGCAACTGCCTAGAGTATTGAGAAGTGGAGTCAATTTCCCAGAGTCCCAGAGTCATAGCCAGCATATATCCCAAAGATTGAACTGGAACTCATCTCTTTCTGTCTTCAAGGTTAGTTCTCTATGCACAATAACATGCTACCTCAATAAGACAGAGTGCCTCTACTATAGAGTAGGCATTTAACAAATCTTTATTGAATTGAATTGAAGCCCTGCAGGAAAGCCTGAAGTGCATTGAGCAGCAAAGGGAAAGAGAACAAACATTGATTAAGGACATACTATGTAGCAGGCATTGTGCTAAGTGCTTTAGAAATATTATATTATTTGATCCTTAGAGCAGCTCTGTTAATATTGCTACTTTACAGATAAAGAAACTAAGGCAGAGATTTAAGTATTTGAGGTTGAATTCAAACTGCAGGCTGAATTCCTGACTCCAGGCCTGTGCTCTATCCACTGGACCACTTACCTGCTTCTATTCAAGTAGAACTTGTGTGATGGATCCATAGAAAGTCATGAACAAAGACGGCACAAGATGAACAGGCATGGATCAGGTTATCAGCTACATTGGTAGATGGATAAAACAGTGGACCAATGTAAATATCTTGGTGTAAACAAGCCCTTATTAGAGGCATCAGCCTATATCAAGGTAGCGAGCTAAGCCAGAACATCCCTTAAGTTTCCATCCGGTTTTACTACTCTGGGTCTGTGTATTATGTAAAAAGACAGATAATCTAAGATGCATGGTACTAATCCCTAACATTCCTTATCTCAGTATAAAAATTACGCGAAGGTCATGCACTTAAGCCAAAATGAAAATGCTAGCTGCATGTTCCTTTGCATGTAACAAAGAATTAATATGGCTATTGGAGGAGCAATAATGCCATTGCAATGAAAAGCAATGATAGAACACAAAAAGCATAAAAGATGTGACTTTACCTGTGATTTCTCACTCAAGCCAGAACCAAAGAAGCAAAGAGAAAACCTATCAACTGACAGGTGGTTCCCCTTCCCCACTGAGGACCTGAATCTCACTACAAGCTAGACAGAGTCCTCAAAGGCTCCTCTTGGGGAGTGGGGAATAAGAAAGGAAAATCACTGACTCCAATTCAAAGTGAACTAGTTATAAATGATGAAAATAAAGCTATTAAAGGTGAGGTTACCCCCCTAGCATTGTGAAGTTCATGCTGCAAATGAAGAAAATGTATAATACAGCAGATTACACTTGTGTCAGAAACAATTCCGTATCCCATTCTAAAGTACGAGACTGGAAAAGGAGACTCAATCCCTGGCTTCCCCAAACCACAGCCCAGGTGCCATTCCCCTAAAAGAGGCCTTTCCTAAAGCCTGGAGTTATTATCACTCATTCCCCCTGAAAGTTCTTTGTATTAACTCATACATTCTTAGCAATTATTTCTTGTGTATCATATGTCTCACCTCAGAAGAATGGAAGTTCCTCAAGGACAAAGATTGTTTCGTTTTTATTTTTGTATCTCCAGCAACTAGATCACTTGTTGAATTGAACATGTGGAATTAAACATGTGGCATCTGGCAGTGCAATACTTGCTTCCACAATAGTGGCAGCAAGAAAGACTGCCAGTAGACTGGGTCTATAGAGCAATGGTAGAATTGGGTATGACTGAAAACTCTAAGGTTGGATTTAGAGGGGAGAGACCTAGGTTCAAATTCCAACTCTTTTGCTTACTACTTATATGACCTTAGGAAATTAATTTGTTACCTTGGGTTTTGGTTTCCTCATTTGTCAAATAAGAAAGTTTGACTATTTGACCTATTAGGTACTTTCTAGCTCCAAGTCAAATTATTTGATTTCCTGCAGCTTCTAAATTGTCTCTCTGTGTCTATCTCTCCATGTTTCCCTCCATCTCTGTCTCCTTCACTCTCCCTCTTCTCCCTACTTCCATGAATCTCTCTGTCTCTATTTCTCTCTCTGTTTCTGTTTCTCTGTCTGTCTCTGTCTCTCTGTCTCTCTCCCTCTCTGTCTCTGTTTCTCTCCCTATCTCTCTGTCTCTCTGGCTCTGTCTCTCTGTTTTTCTGTCTCTATCTGTGTTTCTCTCCCTGTCTGTGTCTGTCTGTCTGTCTGTCTGTCTGTCTCTCTCTCTCTTTCTCTCTCTCTCTCTCTCTCTCTCTCTCTCTCTCTCTCTCTCTCTCTCTGTGTGTGTGTGTGTGTGTGTGTGTGTGTGTGTGTCTCCCCAGACCTAATATAGGCTGTCTTGGATACAACAGAATGGGCCAGTCATAAGTACATCCAGTTTTGTTATGGCCTTATAGGACTAGCCATTTGGGTGAGTATGTTTCATATAAAGTGGTATGGTTTTTTTTCCTCTCAGTAAAAAAACAGGTTGCTGATTTGCAATATTCTGATAGTTCTTTTCATAGCACTTAAACTAAAAGGCATTGAATGTACAACTTCACCATTTCCTCTTACGGTAATTTGTGATTCCAGAATAGTGATCTTTTCAGAAAGCATTAAATTACGTTGCAAGGGGATTTTAGATCCCTGTAATCTCTGCAGGGCTAGTGTATACAAACACTAAAATGTTTGGTCCACTCAGCCAAAAATTCAGTTTATTCCATAGCTTAAAATAATCCCAGCTAATTGGAGCAGAAAAAAAGGGCCAGCAATGAGCTAAGATGCCTCTCCTACCATATCCCAAATGGACACATTCACAGAGTTAGAATCATGAATAGGAGCAAACTTCTAAAATTGAAAGGGAGACAAGTGCCCTCCCTTTTTAGTGGCATGCCTGTTATGTTTGGATCTGTATAAGAAAATGACTCAATAGCAGCTGACATTTAGATAGTACCAGAAGGGTTACAAAGCGATTTTGATCCATTATCTGATTTGGGTCTCACAACAACTCTTTTGGATTGGCAGCCACATCACTCGGGATAGAGACCTGGCCTTGGAAGTAGGTACGCCTAGGTTCAAGTCTCCCAGCATTGACACATAGTGACTTTAGGATGGTGGGCAAGTCACTGAGTACTCCAGGCAATCCTCTAAGATGCTGCATTGGAGGCACTGTTCTTCATTGGCAGAAGAATCTAAATCAAAACAAAAACACCTCAAAAACACAGCTCTCCAACCCTGTGAGGCAGGTATTGCAGGTATTATGATTTCCATTTTGTAGCTGAGGAAAGTAATAGTACTTGACACATAATAAGTGCTTTTTTCATTCATTTATTCATTCCTTAATTCATTCCCCCACCAGAGAACCCATTGAAAGGATCATCTAGATTCTTTCTGGCTATAGACAACCAACCTTTATTGATCTCTTAGCTGGGATTACATTAAAAAATCAGTGATGCAAGAACTCTTGCATAGGTAGGTCTTTTGAAATTAGCAAAATACTGATATGTGAGCTCATCTTTTGTAGGTGCTCTGAGAGCACCTTTGAGATAGCTCCAATAGTAGATGGGATGGTAGAGATGATATGTATCTCATCCTGTTGCTATATGGTTTTGACTTCTGCTAGGCCTTTATATTTTGAAAGCTTTTCATTCCATAAGGTTTAGAGACTATAAGTAGTCAGTATGGCAACATTCATTTTAAGTGTTCTTAAATTTTTATGGATTAATACAATTCAATAAAAATTTAATTTAAAAAAGCCTAGTTGACTGTGGGCAACAGTTCTGTGATAATGCTCAGGCTCCAGCATCATTTATTTGTTGAATTCTCAAGAATACTTTGGGATTTGTCTTTGTAATATGGAGATTTGCCATCCATTAGTTTATAAAAGATTGCAGGTTTTCCTCATATGGTTTTAGCTACCTGAAGATACCTTTCTAAGTACTGTTGTTTTTGTGTTTGTTGTTCAGTCATGTCCCCCATTTGGGGTTTTCTTGCTAACATACTGGAGTAGTTTGTCATTTCTTTCTGCAGCTCATTTTACAGGTGAGGAAACTGAGGCAAACAGGGTTAAATACCCTTGCTCCTGTCTGAGGCCAGATTTGAACTCAGGAAAATGAATCTTCCTGCTAGGCACTCTATCCACCATGCCACCTAGCTATCCTAGCGGCTACTTATTCTATACAATACCAGGAAGGAAATGCTGAGCTTTCGATGATTCTCTAACAGCTACATACCTCTTTCCCTAAGTCCTACCTTTTTTGCAGGGGTAGGGGAGAAAGGGAGGAGCAGGGCAGATCTCCTTAACCTAGGTGCATATGGCATATGTTCATTAATCCAGTTTCTCTCCTATGATTTATGTTCCCATCCTCCAGGAGACCTCACTCCTCTCTCTCCCAGCTGCATTTCAATGGCTTTTAATCATACAAGCATGGTATAATGGAATCTCCTGCATAAACCAGGCTTATCTCTATATGGTTCTTGACTCACAACAAAAGAAGCAAAAAGAATGAAGTTCAAATCTATTAAAACAACCACCATGCAATACTGGCTACCAATGTTCCTACTAGGAGCTGCCCACCAAAACTTTTTCATATCCTAGATATAGGGCCAGAAGAGACTGTAAAAGTCAACTAATTAAACCTCCTCATTTTGGGGATGGAAAACTGAAGCTCCAAAAGGTTGTGATTACCTATATCACACATAGCTGATAAGTGGCATAGCCAGGATTGGGACCCCCTAGATCCCCAACTCCAAACCCAATATTCTTAACACTCTTAACATTCTGACTCCCAAGGCAAGCCCTGGGAAACCCTGGGTTCAAAAATACAGTTTGAGTGCTTAGTACCCTCCTCGTCCCCACCCACCCAATCTCACAGTTGAGCAGGGTGGAAATATTAGGACCTTCAGCTATTGGAATAGATGATGGCTGGGCTGGCTTCAGACACAGCTTCTTATCTACTGTTCCTTAAATCAGAAAAGGCAGGAAATACAGAATTCCCCAGGCATCATTATACCTAGGCCTATGCTGTGGTGATGAGGGGGCGGGGAGAGACTGGACTCACAAGGCCAGGTGCTCCAGTGCTGCTATCCCATATCCCATTCTTGGTCCCTGCTCCCTCTCAAATACATGCAGCTGCACTTACCCTAGATCGCCTCCCCTCTTCCTTATTCCAGCCTACATTAGATTGTAGCCACTATCTTGCTCCACAGCCCTCAGAAGCTTTTTCTTGTGTGCGGCTTTATAACCAACCTCACCTCGGCAAGATGGGGATAAGAAAGGTTATAGAGCAAAGAAAGAAAACCCCATATGGGTGGAAGGGAGAAAGGGGTGCTGTATTGGAGTAGGGATTAAAGAACCATTCCTTTCTCCCTGGCTGGGGTCTTACTTCATTACAGATGTTCTAACAGAGCCCCGCTGTGTTGAAGGGTGACCTCAGATCTCCCTGAGGTCACTTGTTATTAGAAATGAGTCAGGGTAGAGATGCCCAGAAGGCATCTTGAATTGTATTCTATGTTCCATCGTCCTTGGAAAGGAAAAATCCTTCCCAGTGAGAGGCAGTGGCTGTAGGGATCCTGCTGGTGATGAAGCAGCAGAGGAATGACCTCCTTTGAAATGGGGAGGGCTGGATGGGGAGCTCATGCATTATTCAGCCGTGATGGTGAAGGCTGTTAATAAACAGTAGTTCCTTGGGAAGGTACAGCACTTTTAATAACAAGCCATTGACCGCTGCATGCCAGTGACTTGGGGCTGCGAGTACAATTATTCGGCCAGGGTCATGTACTGGTGCCAGGCCAGGCTGTTTTTTTTTCCTCTCGGTTTTTAAATCCCTGCAGTTTTTGACATCTCAGTCTCATTTGCGTTTATCTATGAAATAATTTTACAATGGAAGGACACACATTTCCATTTTGTTGCCTAAAGTTTACTAGATGGGGTAAGAGAGAGGAGTGTCAGTTAGTTAACCAGCTTTTATTAAGTGCTTACTGTGGGCCAGGAGCTGTTCTAAGTACTGGAGATACAATAAGTAAAACTTTGCCCTTGAGGAGCTTCCGTTTTAATGGGGGAAACAACATGCAAATAATTATGCACATACAAAACATATAGAGTGAAAATGGAAGGTAGTCACGTAGGGAAGACACTGGGTGGGGACATGGGAGTAGACTAGGAAATACTTACAAAAGAGAGGACAAGAACTGAGCCTTAAGGAAGACAGGTAAGCCAGGAGGATAAAGAGGTCAGAAGGGAGGGAATTCCAAGCATAGGGAATAGAGAGAAGTCACGGAGGCAGGAGGTAGTGGCATGTTCAAGGAAGAACAAACAGGCCAGTATGGCTGGACCATAGAGTACATTTTGTTATTCAGTCGTGTTGTACTCTTTGCAACCCCCTTTGGGGTTTTCTTGGGGAAAAGTGGTTTGCCATTTCCTTCTCCAGATCATTTTACAGGCAAACAGGGTTAAGTGACTTGCCCAAGGTCACGCAGCTAGGAAGTATCTGAGGCCAGATTTGAACTCAGGAAGATGATTCTACTTTACTTCAGGCCTGGCACTTTATCCACTGTGCCACCTAGCTGCCCCCATAGAGTATATAGAGGGAAAGGGAGTAAAATGTGAGAAGACTGAATTGTCAGAAGAGACCATGCTACAATGGGCTTTAAATGCCAAATGATTTTATACTTGATTACAGAAAGAGGTAATAGGGAGCCAGTGGAGTTTATTGAGAAGGTGGGTGATTTTTCATATCTCTGCCTTAGGAAAATTGTCTTGACAGCTGAGTAAAGGGCAGATTAGAGTAAGGAGAGCCTTAAATCAGGGAGACCAACTATCAGGCTATTGCAATAGCCTAACTGATATGAGGGGGCCTGTAACAGGGTGGCAGCTCTATGAATGAAGAGAAAGTGATGTGTATGAGAATGTTGTCTTTTTTTAAATTTTTACTGCAGTTCTATTTAAATGTTGTGTTACCCAGTAGAATGTAAGCTCCCTGAGGGCATGGACTATTTTCCATTTTTAACTCGTACCACCAGTTCCTAGCACATGCTTTACACATAAGTAGATTTTTAACAATTGTCCTTGGATTGGATGGCACTGCAGTTGGCTAAAGTGTGTATGTGGGTGGGTAGTAGTGGTGGTTGTTCCAGTTTTAGTATCCATAATAATAGTGGGCACCAGTTTCCCTGTTGAGAACTCTGGCAGATCCAGGGGAGCCTGATGACTGCCGCAGCAAACATGTTCTGATTCTTCATTCCCATAATGCAAATCTAACCCCTTGAAGAGAGAAAACCCCTTGAAGTTGGAACTCCTCCTGTGCAGTACAGGTAAAGGCAGTCTAAGCAGCAAAGATGGGAGGAGAAAAGAGCAGGTCCCTTTTATTGTTCACACAAGTGTTCCCTGAGAACCAATCCTTACAGTGCCAACTCCCTAGGGAATCTAAATTGTCAATGAAGTGTACTTTCATACTTAACAAGGAGGATAATTTGACAGCCACAATTAGCTCAAATGGGGCTTCAATTCTCTAAAGAGAGGCCATCCTGTAGTTAAGAGTTAAATGTGCTCTTCGAGTTAACACTGCTTTCCTGCCAGGTATGAGCACGTGAGTCTTACCCAAAAAGCTTGTTCATTTTCATTGGAAGCAGACAGAATACAGGCAGATGTACCAGCCTTGAGTAGTTGAGGCGGCACACAGCTGAGTGGAGAAGGGGGAGTGATTCACAAACATGATAACAATAGTAATCATCTGCATGACCTCAACCAACATTCAGAAGAGCAGAACAAATGCCTATGTTGTGGATTTGTTTACAGAAAGGAAGGTGTTTATGACAATGATTTAGGATCAGACCATTCACATCAGAATTTATACAAAGATTATCCTTAAGGAGCCCAGATGTATTGATTAGTGCAGATTGTACAAAGAAATAGTAGAAACTATGCAACATATCACTTCATGCTCCAAAAATTTAGCACCTGCTAAATACCTAGATGGGTAGCATGGACAGCTAGGTGGTGCAGTGGAGTCAGGAAGACTCATTTCCTTGTGTTCAAATCTGACCTCAGACACTTCCTAGTTATATAACCCTGGGCAAGTCACCTTACCCTGTTTGCCTCAGTTTCTTCATCTGTAAAATGAAGCAGAGAAGGAAATGGCAAACCACTCCAGCATCTTTGCCAAGAAAACCCCCGATGGGGTCATGAAAAGTCAGACATGACTGAAAATGACACAACAACAACAACAACACCTAGAAAGGCATAATTAGGCAGCAAAAACCATATGATGGAAACTGGCAGTCCTTTATAAACTATTGGATGGTAAATCCCCATATTGCAATGACAGACCCTAAAATATTCTCAAGAATTCAACCCCCCAGATGGGATCATGACAAGTCTGACATAACCAAAAAATGACTGAAAAACAACCACTAGATGATCATAGGACTGTCAGCCCCTGGCCCTCAATCAATGAACAGGATCTGCTTGGGAAACAGCATCCCACCTTCCCCCACCATGGTTAAACCCATGATATCTTCATTTCTGTTTTTTACTGTCCCTAAACCCCCAAACCACTGAGAAGCGGCTCTTTCTGAGATTCCCTACCAATGGTGCCATACAGCAACTATACTGTGTTTACTGCTCCTTTTCTTTTACCTTAGAGCACCTAAGATAGAAAATTTAATGCTTTGGGACAGTGGTTCTCAAACTTGGTCTCAGGACCCCTTTATACTCTTAAAAATTATTGAGCACCCCCAAGAGGTTTTATTTATGTTTTTTTTTTCTTTTTTCCTTCTTAGAAGAGTTGGAAGTCAGGTGGGGTAATTTATTACCTCCTTTGGTGAAATAGGATTTCCCTTGTATTTTAAATGATTTTATTTATCTTGATACTTTTCTTTAGTCTCATCTTCATTTTCTAAACCAAGAGGTTTTCTGCTTTAAAGCTAGGATTCCTCCACACCCCTTCCACAAATTACTGGAGCTAGGGTCTTTAGGCACTATTAATCCATCATATTGGTAAATCTACACCTAACAAATTTAAACTGAACCAAGGAGCAGCCACTTTTTCCAGCAAATTTAGAACCGATTCTGTGGCTTTATAAAGGCCCTCTGTAAGCATTCTTCTGTCAGTCTTTAGTATTAGAGATCTATTAATCCACCATCTCCAGCCTTTTTCCACAACATCCTAGTGGTCAAACATAATGGACAGCATTGGCATTCATTCAATCATTGATTCATCGGAAGCAATTGAGCTTCTCCCATATCCCACAGGCTAGTTGTCCCTTATCCCATAGGCCAGGATAGGTCTCATGTAAGAGAGGAGCATTTGAGCAGTCCTGGGAATTTGCCAAGTAGAAATGAAAGCATTGTTATGTTGTTTCAGTCATGTCCTACTCTTTCTGACCCTATTTTGGGGTATTTTCTTGGCAAAGATACTGGACTGGCTTGCCATTTCCTTTTCCAACTCATTCTACAGATGAGAAACTGAGGCAAATAGGGTTAAGTGACTTGCCCATGATCACATAACTAGCAAGTTATCCAGGGCCAGATTTGAACTCAGGAAGATGAAGAAGACTCCCGGCCACACACTTTCTGCTGTACTACCTATGTGCCCTAGAAATGAAGGGGTAATGCAGTCCATATACGGGAGATAGCCTATGCAAAGATATGGAGACAGGAAATCAAATATAGATTACATTATGGCATGTTGCAACAAGCTCAAGCTGGTTCCCAAGAGTCAATTGTTAAATTTTCTGTGTGAGCATTCATACTCAGAAATCAACAAATGTTACAAATTAGGGCTTGATGTGTTTTGATCATTGTCTAGACTGAAGAAGGTGATGAAAAAATGTTAATAATATACATTGAATTTAAATATGCTGAGCATATTTTTTCTGAAGAGCTGATTGTTAAAAATTGACCAGTATACTTCCAGTGCAAGGAATCTCAAGAAGTTTGGTCTGGCTAGACCATAGAGTTCCAGCTTGAGACATAGCTTGGAAAAGGTAGGCTGGAGCCGGAAGAGATGGCTGAGGCTGAACCCGTGGGAGCTGATGAAATCACCAAAAAAAGGCGATAGGAGAGAAAGGATAGCCCAAAGCAGAGCCTTATATACAGTGGATGATGGATCAGCAAAAGAGATTGGCAACCAGTCAAAGAATTAGGAGCACCAAGAAAGAACATTATTATAAAAACCCAGGGAGGCAAGAGTCACCTAGGAGAAGGTGTTGACAATAGGATATAGAGAAGAGTCAAGAAGGATGAGGACTGAGAAGAAACCATAGGATCTGGCAATTAAGAGATCTTTGGCTGCCTTGGAGTGAGTAGTTTCAGATGAATGATAATGTTGGAAGCCAGATTATAAGGGGCTGAGAAATAACTGGGAAGTAAAGAAAGGAAGGTGACATAGACAGTTTTTATAGTGGTCATTGTTTCCCTCCCCCACCCCACCACCAAAATTTGGCTCTGAAGGAAAGGAGATATTTAGGAGGATAGCTAACCTGAGGGAGCAGCAGGAACAAAAGAAAGATTTTTTTCATGACCTTTAAAGCACAGGGGCAATCCATGCATCTTTGTAGCTAACAGAGAAGGAGCAAATAGATAGAAAATGACTGAAAATGGAGGAGGAGAGACAAAGGGGTGACGATTGGTGAGCCAAGTTGCTAGAGAAGACAGGAAGTGATGGGATCAAAGTCACAAAAAGAGGAGTTGCCCTTAGTGATGAAAATGGCTCAGCTTTTTAGAGTTAGAGAAAATCTACCTTCTTTCTTGTGATAAACTGAAAACAAGAGTGTGAGGCTCCAGGTATCATCAGTCCCAATCATTCTTTCATTCTATATTTTATAAAAAAAAATGCATCATTTTTAAGTTGTCTTAATGGTAATGTGGCACGGTTGGTAGGGAAGCATACTTGAAGTGAGGAAGAACTGGGTTCAGATTCTGACTCAGACACTATAACTCTGAGCAAGGCACTTAATGTTTCTGTGCCTTAGTTTCCTCAGGTGTAAAATGATAGCGTTGGACTCAGTGGTCTCTAAGGGCTCTTCTACCTCTAGCTCTATCACCCTTTGAATATGATATATATGGTTAGTGACCCTGACCTATCAGAGCTGGACTGAGTACCAAGCCCCAGACAAGCAGAGTTCTTTTGAGAAGCAGGAAGTAGGTAGCCACAAAAACCATCTAGACATCAGATTACACAGCCCAGGAACAATAAGCCTCTGTTGTCTGTGACAAAGCTGCATCTTGTGCCCTTCACTCCAGTTCACTCTTGCTTCTCTTTCTTCCTCTTTTTTCCTTTTTTTCCCCTTGGTTTTCTGAAGTTCAGTTCTGTGTGTCCTCTTGTTCACAGCTTGATACGCCTGGTTCTTAAGGAATGGGTTGGCACTGTAACCCCAGGCAATCTTTCTTGTATTGGCATCTGGTAGGCAGCTTCTCTCCTTTCCTGCCTTGGGAAACATCACAGGTGAAAGATTTTGCCTTGAGGAATAAGGCTCTCCTCTGCTTCCAGCTCTCTGGCTGCTATGCTTTGTGCCCCCAATTAACCCCTGCCCCACCCACTGTCATGACACCTTGGAATGCATGGCAGAAACATCCAGAGGAGAGGAGAGAGGCAGGAGAGATGGATTTACTCTTATTGTTCAATTCTGACTTGTCCAAAGCAAAGATGTTAGGTTCTCTTCACTGGGATGGTGAATTATCTCTTTTTGACTGTAACAATAAGAACAAGAATTATAATAATAGTAATAATAACTGGCATTTACATAGCAATTCACATTTTTCAAAGTACTTTACAGATATTAATTAGATCCTCACGACAACACTATTAGATGGGTGCTAATTATTATCCCCATCTTAAAAATGAGAAAAGTGAGGTAGAAGTTAAGTGAATTCTTCAGGTCAGACAGCTAGCCAGAATCTGGAGCTAGATTTGAATTCAAGTCTTTCTGACTCCAAGCCAGAACCTTTTCTCAACTTCACCACTCTACTCTTTACATGTTTGTGTCTAATGGTCACCGTCTCCAGGGCTGGGTGGAGAGGAGCTAGAAGAGTGAGGGAAAAAGGGGAGGGAGGAAATATTACATGAAAACTTTATTACATATTTAAAAGGAATAGCAAGTTGTACATAATAGATTTGCAGTTTCATGTGCAATCATCTTTTATTTTTCTATTCTACTATGTTGTGGAATTGCTTATTTTATATCTTAAGGTCAGAATAAAATTTTTAAAAATGTAAATCCTATTAGCAGGACAAATAACAAATCTAGAGTTAGGAGGGATGTTGGGGATTGAATAGTCCCACTCCATCATTTTATAGATGAGGAAACTGAGACTTTATGCAATTGGCAGGAACCTATTTCAGTGGAAATAGCCCTAGATTAGGAGTCAGGAGAACTGGATTCAAGTTCTTTTTCTGATACTAATGTATTGTGTGACATCAAGAAAATTATACCTTTTCAGGGATCCCTGCTTTTTTTTTATCTCTATAATGAAAAGGTTGAATTACGTGAGATTTAAGATTTTTCACCACTTGAAGTTCCTTAGGTATTTAAGATCCTAACCGTCTTGCCTAATGTGAAATGGGCTCTATGAGATACTAAGTTCCCCATCCCTAGACACCATCAACTCCTTGTGCACTTTTGTTGTTTCGATGGGATTTATGATTTGGGAAGGGGTTGCATTAGACCTCTCCTAACTCTAAACCTATGATATTATCCTTTGATAGTGATGCCCTCAAGGCCTATACTAAGTAACCATGGAAATCTGTATGATAAATTTATAGATGGATTGTTGTTCACTCCATCTCTTCCTTTTTTGTCAGTTAGCACTTTTCATGGGTATCAGTGTAGCTGCTTGTTACAGCTACAGAATAACAAAATTCCAGAGTTGGAAGAGACTTTAGAGACTAGGAAGCTCAGGTTACAAGGAATGAAAAGCCTCTGCTACATTACAGATGAGTGGCCATCCCGCCTTTTACTTAAAGAATCCCGGTGAGCCGGGAAATCATTGCCTTTTGAAGCAGCCCATTCTACTTTTGAAGGGTTAGGAAGTTTGTTTTTTCCTCTGTAAATCTGCCTTGCTATATCTTCTGACTTTTCTTGGTTCTGCCCTGGGAAGCCAAGCAAAGCAAGAGTAATACTTCTACATGAAACTTTCCAATACAAGACCAATTTCTTCCTTAAGTCTTCTCTTCTCTATGCTAGAGCCTCCCTGCCCCATCACCAATTCCTTCAGCCCATTCTTTTAAGTCCTGGTTTACTATCTTCTTATTATCCTTATGCATCCCCACCTCTTCACCCCTCACCTTTCTGGTTACACTCCAGCACGTCTTTCTTTACTAAACTGTAGCACTAAGGACTGGGCAGCTAGGTGGCACAGTAGATAAAGCACCTGTCCTGAAGTCAGAAAGACCTATCTTCCTGACTTAAAATCTGACCTCAGACACTTCTTAGCTGTGTGTCCCTGGGCAAGTCACTTAACCCTATTTGCCTCAGTTTCCTCATTTGTAAAATGAGAAGGAAATAGCAAACTACTCCATTATCTTTGCCAAGAAAACCCCAAGTGGGGTCACTAGGAGTTGGACATGATTGCAAATGACGGAATAACAAGAAAAGCACTTAGGACTGAATACAGTCCCCAGGAGTAGTACAGTGAGATTTTCCCCTTCTTCGTGCCAAACTCTCTATCTCACTTAAATGCCCCTCGTATAGCATTAGCTTTTTTTTGTTGTTGTTCGCCATGGCACACTGTTGACTGATATTGAGTTCGTGGTCTGCAGAAACTACTAGATCTTTTTTTCATAGGAACAATTGCCTCTCCCATTTTGTCTTTTTAAGTTGAGTTTTGTTTTGTTTTGTTTAACCTCAGGTATTAGATGACATTTATCCCTATTGAATTTTAACATATTGGATTCGGCCCATTATTCTAACCTTTCAAATAATGGAGGCCTCTGCTGAGGTTCCTGACCTAAACTCTTCTGGGGGAAAGGGGAATGAAAGTGAACACATTGGGGAATGTGGCTTGTAAGTCTCATTGAGGTTGATTCTGTTGCTTTGCCATTCAATTCATTCTCAGCCTGATGAGACGTTTTAGTCTTTCAATACTGTTCCTTGTGGGGTCTATTAGCATGAGAGATAACTGAATACCAAGACTTGAATCGACCTCAAAAATTCTCATGTTAGGATGCAGAGTGAGAAAAATTGTAAATTACTATTTAAAATCCCTATTATTTAAGCCCAAGTTTATAAGTAACTAGAAGTATTTTGGCCTATGCTATAACCAGGGGTGAGAAACCTGTGGCCTTCTAGGTCCTTGGGTGCAGCCCTTTGACTGAGTCCAGGTTTTACAGAACAAATCCTTTTATTCAGAGGATTTGTTCTGTGAAGTTTGGATTCAGTCAAAGGGCCACAGGACTTAGAGGGCCACATGTGGCCTTGAGGCTGCAGGTCCCCTACCCCTGATAGACAGATCCCTAGTGGCATGACACCATGACACCATCTACTTACTTAGCACTGACCAGTTAATGTCTACTCCATAGGGCTAGTCATCCAACCTGTTCTGAAACCACATGACTTTCTTACTATCATCTAGGCAAGATCTTTTCATCTCACCTAAAAAGATGGCCTAGGGACTTTGCCAAATGTTTTGTTGAGATCTAGGCAGACTATGTCTCTGGGGTTATTCTGATCCACCAGTCTTTTTTGACAGTTATCCTGTCAAAAAATGACATGAAGTTAGTCTGACATGCCCTGTTCTGACAGGGCCGTGCTGACTTTCAGTGATCATTGTTTATCTTTCTAAATGTTCACAAATCATCTTTGTTAACAATGTGTCCTAGAATTTTGCCAGGAATAGAAGTTCACAGATGCCTAATTTGCAGACCCTTCTCATTCTCCTTTTTCTGAAATTCAATATGTTTGTTCTGCCTCAATCCTTTATCCTTTCCCATGATCTTTCAGAGATCACTTAGGGTAGTTTAACAATCATTTCTGCTACTTTTTTCGGTACCTAGAGCATATTCTTCAGGGCCTGGTGACTTAAACTCATTTAAGGACATAGGTGCTCCCTCGTTATCACCTTATGTGTTGTTAAGCAAAATTGTCTCATTAGCATGGCTTTTGTTTCTTTCGAGTGGAAGTACTTTCAGCTGTTAAGTGCTAAGCCCCAGGCCCAGGGCCCTGTCAGGTGTGAAACCTGTGTGGGTGTGGATTGGTGACTTAGGAG